>CALNVZ010000174.1:18906031-18968337 GCA_940671915.1 Paracentrotus lividus
CCATTCGCGACGCCCACTCACACACCAGTCTCCACCCACCCGCTACTCCGCCGGCACTACCATACCAACATGGATTTATAGATCAAATCCACTGTGCACTTCATGAAGCTGTTTAGCTTCCAGCTTCTGTTTCCCGCCGTCAAGTGTCATGCACCTTTCTACTATTTTTCCTTTCTCTGTCTGTTTGGCGACTGTCAGATCAGATGATTTTCTCTTTAAAACCTTCCAACCTAATTTCCCAAATTCTACCTTAGTCCTAAATCATGGGAATATGGATCACATGGGTAATTCCATCCTGACTCCCGCCACCCCCTGCCTCTTCCAACGTCATTAATGGCACTATTGTCAAATAATCTATAGCTTTCTAGAAGACTTCTACGAGAATTGTATATGGATGTTTCTAATAGATTAAACTACAAATAGATGAAACATACACTCTACCTTAAAAGCAAATTAAAAATTCTCAACAATCAATAGTGATTCCTAAAAACATAATACGCCGCACACAACAACAAGAAATAAGAATCACATAATCACCACAACAAAATAATCTGAACATTAAAGTATGCTTATTCAAAATAATATAAATTGTGCTCCTCTCAATCACTGAAAATGGTGAAGACCATTTTTAGACTAATCTAACAGGCATGTCTTCCCTATCCTGTGCTTAATGTTCTACAGGCATACTAGGCTGACCAGATTATCATTAGATGCCATCAATTGCCTACATCCAAATTGGAGTTGTTTAATAATTAGAGCTTCTGATGCTTGTCTGTTGCACAGCATGCCATTTACTTAATGAAAATATTAACATTTCACTATTCTCTGATACTACACAGGAGCTTGTACATATAAATTCCATTCTTCATCACATTGAGAGAATATATATATTGTTTCAGGCGTTGTCTAAAACATGTCATCCTTTCCTTCTTCCCATTTGATACGTTCCAGACCTTTGATGTGCGACAGAGGAGAAAACCTATTAACGTTGGCTTACAGCCCTCAGTAGGTCTTGGATTCATATTGATTTGGCTTATTATGATCTCCTCCTCGGCCTTCAGTCTTCTTGCTTGCAGTTAGTTTGCATTTTTTGCTTATTTAGCATGATTTCAAATATAAGCTGTCAAACTCATGTTCTGGAACCACATCAGAACACTCAATGTTTGAAGAAACTGTCCAGTATATATATGGGCAATATTTGGTGGCTTAATTTCTGGACACGGGATACTGTGCCATGTGGTGGAGCGGTAAACTTCTCCCCCCCCCCCCTCCAACGGGCCTCAACTAGAAATTGATAGAAATTAAGATTAACAGTCTTTTGTATAAGTGGCATCTTTACAATGTAAATATTTTACAGTTATATTTTGAATTTTTTTCCAGATAGTGCATATAGATGCTCGCCATCCCCTCCTGCCTACTCTTGATTTCCTAACTACACCAACCCTGCTATAAACTTAGAACATACAGTTCGAGCAAAAATTTATTAACAACCATCTTCTATTCCATAATGAGTTTCTGTGCTTTGAATTTTAGAATGCTAATCAAAGAACAGATTAGAATGCATCGCAGAACACAAATTGGGAACAAGTCAGTAGAACGTCTTTGGAATTCTTGAAGCAAGAAGGGCTGCAATGACAGAGAAAAAACAACCCTTATTAAAAAAATGCTGGGCAGTCTATCGATATTTTTCTCTGTCAAAGCGTGCATTGGTCTTCTCTGTCAAAATTCTGTTTCATCCTTTAATCTTTGCACAACCACTTTAACATGATTTGTACATTTCATCTTTCATCCTTTCACAGATTGAATGAACTGGCTGCTCTGGAGGGAGACAGTATCTTTCTGGATAGCTTCTGTTATCGCAGAGATTTAAGAGACAAGTTTCCTCATCATTTTGACACTCTTGACTAGAGTCTCAGCACCTTCCAGAAATTCCACTTTGAGAGGTATGTTTTAAGGATTTTGTGGGGTAATTTTAAGTTGATGAAGTAACACAAAATCTCAGTATCTTAAACTCATAACTTTGCTAATCCAATATAAGATTACAGTCCTCTCGAATTGAAGACTGATATCGCACTGATAGCAAAATGTGTCCACAATTAGTGCATTTTCCCTAAATGCAATATTTATGTACTCCTAATGATTGTTGATGTAACGGATGGAGTTTTATGTCAAATTGTTAATGTAGGTTATATATCATAGAAATGGCAGCTATGAAAATCGATCTTTCACTTACATTTATTCTACTCAGTGACTAAATCATAATCAAATTTTATGGTTCCACATTTCTGCTTAGCACATTAACACCAACTAGGCCGGGGGGGGGGGGGGCATCCCAAGCCCCCCTCGACGTTTCGCGCAATATGTTGGCAACGCGGAAAGCTCTTCGCCGCGAGTTGGCATGACCTTTCCCTCTAAGTTCCCGCATCTTTTAAGACCAATATGCAACGTCCGTGCCGGTACCTCCTTTGCAAGTTACGCATAATTATTGTACACGTGCGTCAGACCAAAATTGCTAAAAAACATGATTTCATGTACAAAGTCAATACAAAAGTGTTTTCAGCTAAAATCTCATAATGAGTGATTTTTTTTCGCTTTACTGATTCAAATACTTGCATTATATGCTTTTTATGATTGTTTAATTGTCCCAACAAAATTCATTAAAACAAACAATGAAAAAAAAAGGTCGAAAAAAACAAAGAAATACATAAGAAATTTAAAAAAACAATAAAATACATAAGAAATTAAAACAATAAAATACATAAGAAATTAATTGTGATACTGGAATTTTTTCAAGTACAATTGATAGGAAGGCTATAAAGAATATTACACCAAAAATGAGCACATTTGGAGATCTATTTAGGGGGTTAAAGCAAAAGTATGATTTCCAATATTAATTATGCATTAAATTAGCATAATTAATTAAAAAACATTTTCATGAAAAATAACTGTACAATTTTGTAGAATAGGTCACGGGCGACATGCATGCTAATTTTGCGCGAATCGCGTGGTTGACGGCTGGCGATCTCGAGGGGGGCCTGGGAGGAAAGAAAAATAATTATGTCATCTGTGCGGTCGATATATCATCAAACATATGTTCATATACATGCCTCTATCGACTTGGCCCCATCCTTTATCAGGAACCATGAAAAAAAACAATTTATGGAAATTTACATACACAACACATGCCTGGAGAGCTGTCGCACGTGACATCACAGAATCAAAACTTTTACATATTCATAACGTTGCTCATTTTTTGGTCGATTTTCTTCAACTTTTACTACTATTTTCATTTTATTTTTTGGCATTTTTAAAACCAATTAAAATTCCAGGGTGAACTTCCCCTTTAAGATTCTCTTTTTCAAGGGATTGGCTTATAATTACGGTAATATGGGATAACAGAGGAAATGAATCCTAGCAACAGGATATCAGTAGTACTATATCACTTGTTCCATATATTTTTTGTCTCTCATTATTTTATATTATTCATTGGAGAGGGAATAAAAAACCTCACACAACCAAGAATTGAACTCTATTTTGTAATCAAATACACTGATCATGGAGCTCTCTCTTTGGTTAAATTAATTTTTCTGATAAAACCTCTCATGGTATTGGTTTTTTTCTTTTCTCATATTTTATATTTCTCCCTTTAAGGGTTTGAAAATGATTTCTGTGTGATATTTGTTACCTATTACAGGGTTATCCAGCAGCATATATTTACCAGACCATCATATTTAACAGGACAGGAACAGGTATGTATAAGTAAAAATTTTCTTGTCTGATCGTTTGTGTGCGACCATGATTGTCCCAAGGTTTATTATTATAATTTTTTGTTCTGTATTTTTTCAAAAGCCTGGCTGCTAACCGTCAGGAAAAAGTTACCACATGTATAACAAATTGAAAAAAATATAAATATTATTTTAATCTGTAACAAACTCTGTAATAACACAATAAAATTCATTTTGGGGATTAGAACAAAGAAATAATTAGACCAACAGTTTATTAGACAATTGGTAATTAGGTAATTGGTCATTATACCAAATAGGATAAGAGGAAGAGGAAATTAAAAAAAAATAAATAAAAATGCTCCAATATATGTGGTCTGAAACAAAGTCCTGAATCAGAAAGGCTAAAAACAGAAATTTATTTGCCCCATAATCGTGGGCCCTGCAGCCACCGAGCAGGCCAGATCGACATTGCTCTATTCCTTTCTTGTATTGATGCTCAAACCAGCGGTAGCAGCAACTCCCATTTTTAACGTCTTTTGGTATGACGCGCCGGGAATCGAACCGAGACCTCCCAATTATGAGGCCGACGCTATATCCACTGAGCCAACACATTAAGACCAAGTTGTTAGTAGATCAAACAGTAATACACCAATGATCATTGGGAATTAAACAAATGAACAATTAGACCAACATTTATTAGACGAATTGGCAATTAAATAATTGGTCATTATACCAAATGAGAATTGGACCAAGTGGAAATTAGACCAACTTGTTAGTAGATCAAATGGATTATAGCCCTTTTTGGTATTAGACAGTCACAATTACTGGATGGATTGGATTGGAAAACATTTTGTTTATAATTTTATAACTATAGTAATTAATAGGGTTAACATCTTTCTTTTAATTCTCAAATGTTTCCTTATTTGCTTCTTCATTCTGTCCTTGTATACTGCATTGTAATGTAAACAATTTAGTATGTGGGTGGGTTATTTTTTTTTTTTATTCAATGAAATTTTTAGCGATCATGATTGCTACCTTTACATGTACCATGTTCCCCCCCCCCCCAAAAAAAAAGAAAAGAAATATGAATGGGGGAGGGGGAAAATTTATATGTATGGAAGCTCATTGAATCATTTCGTACTGTAATGACATTTTATTGACATCAAATCCACAATTTTGGATTATCCTTAAAAAAAAATGCCTAAAATAATCATGTTTGAGTGAAAACTGCACACTTTTGTAAAGGGTTTGGAAATTAGGTTGGTTATTCACTTTACGTTAATTAAAAAGTTATCCAATGTAAAATTGCTGATCCTCTGCTATTTCATGATAATTAAGTTCATGGATGTTTGCAGTGAGTGCCATGGCTTTGGATTCAAGAATTTGTGAATGAATGATTATAACAGTCTGTGTCAAAAAAATGTACAGTCGGGGAAAAAATCATTTAGGTGTGAAATCCTTTCACTATAATGCGTGTTTATGTGTCAAATTAAAGCCAAAAGATTTTTCTGCTGATGCACTTGTCCTGTATATTTGCTCTTTGTAAAACAAAAGTTATGCTAAGTTTTATGCGACGAGGAACAAATCAAATTTACGCCTCGTCATATGTTCTTGAGCCCCGAATTCACGGTCATTATGCGAAATCATACACAAAGGCATGGGACGGCGTGCGAAAATGGATTTTCTTGATTGTAGAAAAACTTAGTCATATCTCACAAAATACTGCACCAAATGTGATGAAAAAATTGTAGAAGAAAGTCTGAATTTTTAGCTTTATGAAAATATCAAACATACCAGGTTGCTTTTAATCTTCATACTATAAAAAAAAATGTTTTCCAACTGTACCATTTTATTTGACACTGACTGTATATCATCTTTTAACCACATTTTGACTATTTGAAGTTTTTTTAGGTCTTTTTCAGTTCTCTGGTCCATCTGTAGACATTTTGTTCAATTCCAAGCCAGTCAACGTGATAGTGAAATCTGTTCAACGTCATTTTGTGTTTTACACAAGTGTGTAGTGTCTACTCATGCATGAATCATTTTATAGACTTGATTGTGTCATATGAAAGTTAAGTTCTATGAGCTTTCTATAAATATAACGCTTTCCCCAAATAATCATTACAATTTTTTATTTGGCAGCCATTTACAAGTGTAAAAATGTTTTTGAATGCACAGTGTTGCCAAGGTCATTGATATTGTAGAAATATGTTTTAGCTGTATTATGTACATCTAGATTATGATTTTTAATAATGTAATTTATCTACCATGAAAAGATTCATTATTATAATGAACTGTGAATGTTACCTGCCACTTTCTGTTCCTGCGCCTGTCTGCATTACTTCCGCTTTTCCCTCTCTCTCCCTTTCTCTCTCTCTCTATCTCTCTCTCTCTTTCTTCCTATGCAATTTTAATGCATCTCTTACTCTATATATACACTATCTTTCTCTTCTCCCCCCCCCCCCTTCCTCTCTCTCTCTCTCTCTCTCTCTCCTCTTTCTTTCTATGTATTTTTGTCTGTCTTCCCTCCTCTTTCAATCTGCCCTTAACCTAGATTTCTATATAGTGTTAGAAATGTACGCAGATTCTGTGGTGTTAATTTGCATTCTAGCCTTGTAGAGTCCTTACCCTGCTCTAAGTGTATGACTAGTGCATTTGTGGTCAATAACGATTTCATACATGTATATTTGTTTTGTTAAAAGATGATAATGGTCAACATTGAAGTTCAGTGCAATGTGAAGTTCTTCATGACATTATTTTAGTGCGAGAGAGGTTTGTAATTCTTTCATGTGGTATGGTGTATGTGATATTTTCTTTTGGGACACAATCAACATCCTAATGGATCTAAACAGACAGTACATGTATGTCGAATTATGTGCATTTTATTTGAGCTGGTGTTCATATTTCCTGTCTAGATCTTCCCACTATGTGTCTTACTAATGCTATCCATATTCTTCTCTCATTTTTTTATACCTCCTCGATAAAGTCTTGCCGAGGCATTTATGTTTTGGGGTTGTCCGTCCTCCACAGGTCAAGGTCACAGATGTTCAATAAATAGGGAAAAATAGCTTGTTCTCACAATAACTCAAGGACCGTTTCTCACTAATCATCTTCATACTTGGTACATGTGTGCATGCTGTGGTGATAATGATCTTACTAGATTTAGGGTCATGAGGTCAAGGTCACAGGCATCAATAAATAGGTGAAAATAGCTTGTTTTTATGATAACTCAAGATCCGTTTAATGGATCATCTTCATATTTAGCACATGTTTGCATACAGGGGTGGCAATGTCCAAGAAGATTTTCTGGTCCAAAGGTCAAAGGTCAAATGTCTTAAGGTCAAATAGATTAAAAAAGCTCCGTTCTCATGACAACTGAAGAACCTTTCAGACAGATCATCTTCATACTTGCTATATGTGTGCATACTGGGATGACAATGATCTGATCAGGTTTTGGGGTTATAAGGCCAAAGGTCAAGGTCAAAGATGTCTTTTTTATTTAAAATGAATGAATACCTAGATGAATGTGGAATATATTCCTGATCTCGGCAATGCAGAGTCATAAAAATTTCAACCATACCCGTTGAGGATTTATCTAGTTTCCCTCTGTGTTTGTTACTATTTTGATGAGCTTCTTGTGTCTATCTTTTGTTTGTTTTGTTTTTGTTTTGTTTTTTGATTTTTTTTCTCTCTTAAAAGTTTCATTTTAGTGCTCGCCGGATTAGATCACCTGCAAAATATCTATTCATTTCTTTTCTTTTTTTTTTTATTTTATGATTACACTTCTGAAGATTGTGTCAGGAGGCATTCCCCTTGTTGATGTTTTTTTCTTTTTTTTTTTTTTTTTTCATCTCTATTCCATCCATCCACTTTCTCATAATTCCAATATCTCAAAAACTGGAGATGTTATCTCCTTAATGTCAAGATGTTCAGACTGATGATAATATGTACATAAGATGTGTATTGTCAGAAGAAGTTGGTCATTTGGTTAAACTTATCCAATTATATTTTAAGGCCAGGTGGTCAAGAACACAGTTAACGTTGATAGGATTTTTTTTTATTCATTGTTATTACAGTGCGTATCAATAAAAACGGGACAGTTTTTGAAAGTCTGTCAACATTTTATTTCAATCATGATGTCTATATTTTTATGTTAATAGATGCTCTGAAGTCTTATCTTTCAAATGCAATTTTTAAAAATGAGTTTCTTTCATGCTGATTAACACAGAACATTTTTGTCGGGGCTCAAAAACGGCTTGCGCCAACATGGAAAAATGAAAATTTACAATCATCAGACTTCTTGCTAATCACCAGTCTTTTTCTAATTTTTTTCTTTATCTTTGCATTTTTTTTTACGAATTATGATTTTGAAATTCATTTACAAAGCTATTTATTTACTTTAATTGTTTTGTTTGTTTTGTTTTTTCGTTTTAATACGTCTTTTTTTTACATAAAAATTCCTTTAAAATTTTTTTGTTTGTCAATCCACAAGAAAGGGAATTTGGTTGGTTGTTAATTGTTTATTTGATGATATATTGATTGCTTTGTTTTATTTGTTTCGTTATGCTTGAGCGACACGGAAAGTGTTTTTCGGAGGTTCACAAAAAAAAAAAAAAACTTTGGTTAAAGTCAAAGGTATTATATTATTCAGAATCATTATTCTGAATCAGGTACTCCCATTCGGATTGATTGTTATCTTTTCACTATCAATGATTATGTTAGTCTTTTGAAACAATTTCCTATGATTCTTCCCATGATTTAATCAATCATTTGAACAATCAATCAAAAAGTAATCGATCAATGATCAATCATTTAAAGAAACAAATGAATTAATCAAACATCAATCATTCAAAATCTACCAATCCTTCATTCAATCAATCGATCAATTAATAAACTAATCCATCAATCAAACAATCAATCAAACACAACGAACAAAAAGCAATCATGTCAATCAATAATCAACCAACCACAAATCCCCGTTGTCTTGGGGACAAATTTATTTTTTTTTTTTAAGTTTGAAGGAATATTACAATGCCAAAAGATACATGTTAACATGTGAAAAAAAAAGCACAAAACAATTTAATTGAATAAATAGCTTTTTGAATGAATTTTGATAGCATAATTCGAAAATAATGGCAAAGATAATGAAGGGTTAAGAGTGAAGTTTGCTGATTAGCAAAAGTCTTATGGTATTCTCATTTTCTTCCATTTTGTGCGCAAGCCTTTTTTGAGCCCCGACAAAAACGCTCTGTGTGCGCTCAAGCAGGAAACGAAACTTATCATTTTAAATGGCATTTGAAAGATAAGACTTCAGCAGCATCTATTACAATCAAAATATAGACATAATAATTTGAAACGAAAATTTGACAGACTTTTCAAAACTGTCCCGTTTTTATTGATACACCCTGTATATGTCAATTTTTTAAAATTCTTTGCCATTTGCTTTACTGCATTTAAAGCGGGGACTTTGCCATTGCTAGTATTTTGGTTTGTGGTGTTTCGTTATAAATCTTTAGAATTGTGTTACCTGTACATTCAGTTATATTTATTAAAGCTGGTGTATAGTTTCGGCGAGAAGGAAACAGTTAATTTGATTCACATTTACATAATATGAAGATTGAATCCAATATTTCATTTATTCATATATATGAAATTATACTTATTGGGGAATCCTGTTTTTACCCTCAGGATTATGATTTTCCACTTGGCCCGCCATTTATGTATTTTTCTTTTCCTCCCAAGCGGCCTTTCTTTATATGATTTAAATTTCATTATTCATATTATTATGAAATTTATACTTAATTGGAGAATCCTGTTTTACCGTCAGGATTATCATTTCCACTTGGCCCGCCATTATGTATTCTCTTCTTCTGAAAAGTGGCCTTTCTCTTGTATGATTTAAATTTCATTTATTCATTAATATAAATTATACTTATTGAGAATCCTGTTTTACCCTCAGGATTATGATTCACTTGGCCGCCATTATGTACCTTCTTTACCTCTAAATGGCCTTTCCAATAACTATAATAAAGCAAATTATAGTACTTGAAATCCAGGCGCGGATCCACAGGGACGCTTTAACGGGGTGCGAAAAGGTACCTTAAATTTTTCACTCACGTTGGCAGCATGATAAGCCGGGGGGGGGGGGGGGGGTGGGGTAGGTGTAGAAAATTTTCGGCCTTTGGCCGTTATGATTTCCAACATACTTCATATAGGTTAGGGTCAGTTCATCGTTCCGTCCCGAACAATTGACAAGCAAAAAAAAAAAAAAAGAAAGAAAAGGTTATTAAGATAGATTTAAACGGGGTGCGCTTAAAAGTCCTATGTACAAAAGTTATGCTGTCTTCCTAATCTTACGGGGTGCGCTAGCACCTTCAGCCACCCCCTGGATCGCGGCCTGAAATCTTAGTGTCTTTATTTCATAATATAAGTATAAAACGTGGAAAGACGGGACCTGACTTGTTTCTGCGTTGAGTCAGTGTTCACATGGAAAACCAATGGGGATTCTCTTGTGTGGGTGTTACACACAGATCGTTAAGCACCATTCATGCCGTAACCGTTGGCGTGCGAACCTCCCAGTAGAGTGTAAAACGGTGGTTACATTATGTTTCATTAAAAAATTTTCACTGAAATTCATTGGAAATCATGAAAGGAATGTCTCAAGATCTCTCACACATAACTTTTAGTGCAATGTGGACAACATGAGACTACATTTGATCGGTTTTGTGCCGATTCTCTTTTATTACCAAAACTATACACAGACCATAATTAAACAAAATCTGACAGTTGCTACGACAGAAAGGATGGTTTTTACTGGACCAACATCCTGTTTAAAGGAGAAGTTTCAACTCTTTGTTTTGGTGAATGGATAATTACAGGATTTGGTCTGGGGAATTCTAACATCCTGTTTTTAGTGAAAGATTATATAATGTGGGTGTGCCTTTATGGAAATGACATGGAAAAAAAATGCCTGTTCCAACTGCGCCTCCAAAAGCCACTAGAGGCTACTGTAATTGAGATAGAAGTGTATGAATGAGTAATGTTACAGATTTTATTCTTATTGATAAAGGGCAAAACTTTGCATTGGTTGGAAAGGATATTCTCATCAATTTCAGAAATGGTTTTGTTATAAAATTTTCTTTCAAGTTCCTGATTAAATTTGAGCTTTCTTGAGCAAAATGGGTGAAACATTTTGACCTTGGTATATCCATTCGATTGATGAATTCACCTGTTTAACTGTGTAGCATACAGTTTATAAGTATATGCAGTGATTTATCAGAATATATGTAACAACAGCGATAATTAATTTGGCTCTATAATCATTGTGCTGGTTCTGTCTGTATAAGAAAACCACTGATAAAATAAAAGGGATATTGTCGTGGGTTTCAGTTTCTTTATATGTCCCAAATTAACCATGAAAGTTTACAGCTCACATGCTTTCATAATTGATATTTTATAATCAGAAAGCAATTTGTCAATGGAACTCTGTATTTCATATTAGTTTATGCTCTCCAGACACTCATTATTATAAAGCTGAGCACAAATGTGACAATTCTATTGTTTCCTAACTCAATAACGACTGTACAGGTCTAAACCATATTATCTAAACTGTGCCTATATATCATTTGTTGTTTTGAGGTTATTTTGGGGCAATCATATCATAGTATCAGTGAGTATTTCATATTAGTTTATGCTCTCCAGACACTCATTATTATAAAGCTGAGCACCAAATGTGACAATTCTGTTGTTTCCTAACTCAATAACGACTGTACAGGTCTAAACCATATTATCTAAACTGTGCCTATAATATCATTTGTGTTTTGAGGTTATTTTGGGGGCAATCATATCATAGTATCAGTGTTTAAATGTAGTGGGTTTGTAGAGTTTGTAGGGTGTAATTTTGTTCCTTGAGTAAACAATTTTTCTTCTCTTTTTACACGAGTGGTTAGAGTAACATTTATCTGGCTGTGTATGTGATTACTCAATTACAAATACCATGTTTATAACAATTAGCTCTCCGTCAATGACATCATAAGATTATTGTCTTCCAAGAATAAGTCTGCTGCAAATTCTGATATAAAGAGTGATAGGTGTTGTAACATGGCATATGCTAATCATGGGTCGTTACAGAGTAAGAACGATCATTGGAAGTTGAATCTCATGCTCAGTCAGGGCCCAGAGCCAGGGGGAGGGGCGGTGTAAGAAATAGAATTCACCTTCCACTCTGCAGTGATATTGTCATGACTTACGAGAAAGTTTGTGTTGGACTTTCCGCATCAGTTTCCTGAAGAATACCTCCATGCTTTATTAAATATGAAAACAAACATTTAGTCCCTGGGAACCAGATAAACCTATAAAACTTTATTGTATATTGCATCAGGTTTAATGAACTTTGGTGGGATATTTTTTGTTATTTAGATAATTATGGTTTCCCACAAACTATAGGGTTAGGGTAACAATCCACAGGAAGCATGTGATGATAGCAAAGTTAAAAAAAATTTAAAAGTTATATTTTATAACATTTCAAGACTTAATACTTAGCAGATGTGTCTCAGTGGCCAGGGCATATTGGACGAGAATTGGGCTAGAATCTTTAGATGAACTTGCCTCCTAATTTCTTTTAAAAATATTAATCCCGAACTTGGGCTCAGCCAACAGTCTGACCTACCCTTTCCAACTCCCAAAGCTCAAAATTTCCTAGAATTTACCCGAAATTCCCATTTTTATTGAATATATATAAGTATGTCTCCCTCTTTCTTTAACCGGCTGTCACAATTCCACCCATTATCATCTGTCAACAATAATAATAATTATGTAGAGAATATTTATGCCCGTTTCATAACCTCTTTTAATGCTATGTACTCAACTAATCTTATTATCTACTATCTGTTGGGCCAAAGGGTATTTCTAAAAAAACAAGAAATGGTGTTCCCACAATTGCTTCATATCACTACCCCACCTCAATTGACAAGGTTGGATATTGCAATGCCATTTACTTGCAGATAGATTTTCACAATTAATGAAGGTTAGTCTTCTTTTCTTTTTTTTTCCAAATAAAGGTGTTTTAACAAATCACAATCCATCTTTATTTATTGGGAAATCACCGAACAATAGTGAAAATGTACATGAAGTTTATCATCATTTTTTGCAAGTTAAACTTTTACCTGATGATACAGGGTACATACATCTAATTCATATTTCATATTTATCAGGCTATTCACTTTTCATCTTTTTGTTCTGCTTTTATACATTTATACAAGAGCATGCTTTATTCAAGAAAAACATTTTTTTTATGTGAGTCACTAATAGTAATCGTTACAGCTAGCTTAATATTGACAACATTTTTTTTTTATATTAAAGCTCAGCATCAATATGATTAGAATTATAATAATGTGACACATCTAAAAGCACATAAAGAAATAGGAGATCATGAGAGATAATATAGGGGCCTGTAATATAGACAATATAGAGATTGATATATTCATTTTAAAAAAAAAATCTTCATTATGAACTACTTATAGGACTGAAAAATCTAGAGATTTGTGAAGGTCTACAGGTGTAGCATTGGCAAAGGTTGTTTTGAAAATATACACATGTAATTTTGGGGTCTTCCCACGAGTCCTCGGTCCCACGAGTCCTACGTCCCACGAGACCTCGGTCCCACGAGTCCTACGCCCAGAGCCGAATATTTTCCCGAGTCCTACGTCCACGAGACCTACGCTCCACGAGTCCTACGTCCACGAGGCCGAGTATTTTTCCCACGAGTCCTTGGTCCCACGAGTCCTCGGGCCCACGAGTCCTAGTCCCATGAGTCCTACGTCCCACGAGACCTACGTCCCACGAGTCCTACGTCCCACGAGTCCTACGTCCCACGAGGCCGATTTTCTCATATCGTATTTTCTTTTATCAGAATGTTTTTTAACATCAATGAAACATTTTGTAAGCTGAATTATACAACATGAATTAATTTAGTTGTGGTTAATACATAGGCATAGCATGGCGAATAATGGTGGCATCTCATTTCGCGGAGGCGGGTTTGAGACTGATTTGGGACTATGTCTAAAGACGTCCTAATCCTTCTCAGTAGTGACGGGTCCAGGATTACAGGAGGGGGGGGGGGCTCCAAAATTTTCGGTTTAAAATGTACGGTCAATGAGTGTTTTCAAATTATAGGGGCGCCCCCCCCCGCCCCCCCCCCACCCCAACCCCCGGATCCGCTCTGCGTCGCAGAGACGTAGCCGCGACAATAAAAAAAAAATACAAAAATAAAATTATATGAAGCTTCTCCGCACGGAAAAAGAGTGTCGGAGACGTCTCCGCGACAAGTTTCAAAAACCGTCTCACAACTCATCTAACAAGACTAAAAGTAGTCCCAATTCCGTCTCAAATTCATTTCCGCGAAATTAGCTTCCACCATTAGTTGCGGATATATTTTTAATGAATGTAGTTCTTTGGTTTTACATGAAAAATTAAGATTTACATCCTTGAGAAATCCTAATTACATATTTATCAAATTATTTACATTTAAATCTAATCTCGAATTTGAGAGATCATAATTCATGAATCCCGAACAGGGGCGTAGACACCGGGGGGGGTGCATCCCCAATTAAAAAGATGGGGATGGCATGTACAATCCAGGGGCCGCGGAGCGTTTTTGAAAGTGGAGGGCTGAGCCGAAAGTGGGGGGGGGGGCTGAACAGGCTAAAAATCACAAATGTATGGTCATTTTTGCGTTTTTGTACACGTTGGCTGAAAAAAAGTGGGGGGGGGGGCTGGAGCCCCCCCCCCCCGGCTCTGCGGCCCCTGCAATCACCCCCTCCGAATTTACGCGGGTGATATTATGTTTTTTTTAAAGCTGAAAGGGCTTTCCACACTCGTGTTTCTTCCATCATGTCCCGGAACTCTAACAATTTTTCGCTCGCGCTTAATATTGTTATTATTTTTTATTTATTTATTATTATTATTTTCATTATTAAAATCCAGATTAATTTATTTATATATTTATTATATCTTTAAAGCAACATAGAGTTTCACATTTTGGCAGTCATCAAACAAAAAGCAAATAGTCGGGATAATGCATTTACGCCAACTTCTTTATTCATTTCATGTCAAATTTTCGACGGACCTGCGCTTCATCAGGAATATAATTTTTGTAAATTATAGACGGAGGTCCTTAAAAAATGGAGAAGAAATGAATAAAAAACTTCGCGTAAAATGCATTATTTGCTTTTTATTATATTTAATGTATGTTTAAGCCTATACTTATTTTAGTATTCCAGTGAAATTATTGTTAATCTGTTTCTTCAAACAGCTCTATTTCTAAAAGTCTATTTATCCTACATTTTATTTTAATGTATTTATACTTTTAATGCCAGAAAATTGCGGAGTATCTTTAACTTATCTTTAACATAAAATAATTAGCTTAAATTACTTTTATCTACTAGAGGTGTATACAGTTCTCGCTATTACAGTAAGCGGACGCAGACCAGAGTCATACAATGAACTTAACCGGGCCCATGCGTAACATAATAGAGTCCTTTTGTCCCCAGACAATTGGCCCACCGAAATGAGTTCAATTCGATTTTCTTGGATCTGCGCCTGACTATATCTGCAGAATTAACCATCCCCTCCCCATCCCATTCCCTTCGGGTCCCACGTGTTGTTTTGTTAACCTTCGTTAATAATTGAGCATTTATCATGATTCTATATTGCAAGATTCTGTTCATTTAGCCTAAAAACTTTCTGCTCGCATGGTATTTAGATTTGTGGAGACGAAATCGGGCTCAGGCCCCAAATTGGTATTTTTTTTGTTTTGTTGTTTTGTTTTGTTTTGTTTGTTGTTTTGTGTTTTTTTGTGTGTGGTGTTTTTTTTTTTAGCTTGCGCTCTTGCTCGCTTAGAATTAAATAGGCCTTATAGGATTAAAGGAAATAAAAATTTGGCACATACCCTAGGCCCACTGGTACGGCATGTTTGTTTATTTCATTTTAATCAATGCAGTATTTTATTTTTTTATTATGCAAGATTTGGTTCATTTAACCTCAAACATTTCCGCTCGCACTTCGCGCTCGCTTTGTATATTTGCTGAGGAAATTCGGCACAACCCCTCAAATCTGCCCAAAATCAATTAAAAGACTTTGAAAATGTTTGATTTTGGGGGGGGCGATTGGGGGGCGATTCCCTGGAGACCCAGGAATGTCACGGCGACATCTGCAAGCCTACAGAGACTGGAGTCGCGAACTAGTTGCGACCGATTTTGTGTATAGTAGTAGCCAAAAGAGTATCGGCGATGTCGGGTTGCTTGCAGCTAGCAACTGGAAAGACTTTTAAATCAATATCCCCGCACCTCTCCGGAGACTCAGGAGACATCTCCACGACTCTCGAGACTCAAATCGCGAACTAGTATAGACTCATTGCCAATAAGATATGACATTGCTCCTTGAAAAACAAGGTATGAACATCACAGTTGTTAAACAGAAATAAAGTGAAGCACAAAATAATGTATGGCACTTTTCTAATGTATTCCTTTTCATCAAACTTGGAATCGACCAAAAGGTAGTACTCTTAGCCTATATTGATTTGTATTATGAAAATAATATTTAAATAATATTAGAAAAAGAAATAATATACAAAATAGTCAAAAAATTTACTGAAGGGTCTTATAATTTCAAACGATATCTTAAAGTTATTATTTTCAACATTTTCAGCAAATTCCAGACATAGTAGAGTCATTGTAGTTTTAAAAAAATGTACATTAAATACATTAGCCAATATGGGCATTTTGGTGATGATGTCAACATTTGAATATTGCAGACAGGGGGTTGGTGATAATTGTTTTCTTCACAATAAAAGTTAGAGCAGTAGTTATTGATTCATGTAAACAAAGATTAGACTGTGTGTCATTTTTGTGATTTTATTCAAATTAGGCAAATGAGCTTAAGGGGCCCATATTACTGCATGTACCCTACTGAAACATTTTGGTTACATGTGGTTACATGTGGGGGTGGGGTGATATACCCATTCTAGGGCACTTTTCATTGTTTTTTGTTATTAAGGGCGGCCCCTTTCCCTGGATCTATGACTGTCTGACACCAAAAAACACACTCTAATAAGTTCAAGAAAAAAATTTAAATAAAACATTTCATGCGGATGGAAAAACCATTTTATTTATTTATTTTTTATTTTGTTGTCGTCGGGGGGGGGGGCTTTCTATTTTTACGAGGGCGGGCACCTTCAAGCCCTCCCGTATCTATGTATGCAAACTTATCATTTGTTTTAAAACTGCAACATTGCAGTGCGCCTTGCGTATGTGAACCTTAACACATCCCAATTTGTTATAATCTTGGGCCGTCGGGGGAGGGGTGTTTGAAATCTTATCCAATAAATTCAGAAAACTCACTCACCTTGTTTCAGATTTTTAAACGCCTAATTTTTTGTTCATAATAAACATATATTCCAACCCTACTCAGAAACACACTGCTCATGGGGTTTTCTTAACCCCCCCCCCCGCCTCCCCTGCCCATTCAAAAATAAAATCAAATTACCGCCCCCATCAAGTACCCCCTCATGTGCTGTCAGTCGAATTTTGGTAAAATATTTTCTTGTGTCTCTTATTACCTAATCCCTCTTCCCCTCACAAAATCTTTGACCCAAGCTTGGGTGGACTTATGTACTTCTTCCACTAAAACTTAAAAAAAAAAATTATTTATTAAATTTTTTATATAATTTTTTTTATTTTTTTTTTTTTTATTGTCGCGTCGACGTCCAAGCGACGCAGAGGCGGATCCGGGGGTGGGGGTGGGGGGGGGTGGCGCCCCTATAATTTGAAAACCACTCATTGACCGTACATTTTAAACTGAAAATTTTGGTGCCCCTCCCCCTCCCGTAATCCTGGACCCGTCACTACTGAGAGGATAAGGGACGTCTTTAGACATAGTCCCAAATCAGTCGCAACCCGCCTCCGCGAAATGAGATGCCACCATTATTCGCCATGCTAGTGCCTATGGTATTAACCACAACTAAATTAATTCATGTTGTATAATTCAGCTTAACAATGTTTCATTGATGTTGAAAAACATTCTGATAAAGAAAATACGATATGAGAAAAATCGGCCTCGTGGGACGTAGGACTCGTGGGACATAGGACTCGTGGGACGTAGGTCTGTGGGACGTAGGACTCGTGGGACGTAGGACTCGTGGGCCCGAGGACTCGTGGGACCAAGGACTCGTGGAAAAAATACTCGGCCTCGTGGGACGTAGGACTCGTGGGACGTAGGTCTCGTGGACGTAGGACTCGTGGAAAATATTCGGCCTCGTGGGACGTAGGACTCGTGGGACGAGGTCTCGTGGGACGTAGGACTCGTGGGACGAGGACTCGTGGACCCTCCCGTAATTTTGTGCTGGGTTTCAGTTTCTCCTAATTAGGGCTGGTATATCTTTATGCACCATTGAAGCTACATGTTTAGATGCAGTGCCCCCGCCTGGATCCACCACTGTTGGATGTGATTATATATCACTGCAATATATGCCTGCATGTGTGCATTCATAACTGCTGGCTGATATCCCCCCAGTAGGGTTGTTTGCAATACCATTGTTGATTTGAAGGGGAGATGTGCAATACCAAAGTTAATCATTAATGCCAAAGAAATTGTTGGTTCTAGGACAACTACCCTGGACAATTACATGTACCCCTTGGACAACTACCCCACCAAAATCCACCACCTAACCCTACTTTGGGGGGGGTGTTGTTCTTGGGGTAATTTTCCAGGGGGTAGTTGTCCTGATACTGAAATTGTATTAAATAGTTTGCATATGTGCGAATAGAAATACTGGATGGTTGCGGGGGGGGGGGGGGGGGTGCTTATCTTGTAGGCCTACTATATATTCCCACCCCTTTGTCACACCCCCTCTGTGTGATGACCCTCAACAGGACCCTTGATCAGTCCTTATGAGGAGACTTTGTTATCAACACAAAATAAAGTGTTTACATTATCCAGGGCAAAGGGTCCTGGGAAATATCTTAAAAAGTTAACACACTCATGAAACTTTTATTGTAGTACACAGTGCATCATAACCCCAAGGAATCTCCAATGCATATTAATATGATACCATTAAAGATTATATAAAAGAGGAAAAACATCTAGATTTATAGTTTTTCACATCTCAATGCATGAACAAGCACAGTGCACCAGTCAACAGAATCTAAAGTTTTTTATTTTAGTTGAGGCTTGGGACAAGACTAACGTTGAAATAACGTTGGGAATTCCCTCTCAACATTTGTATTGCGCAATACTTAATCAATATCGCATGCTTTGTGTATCATATTTTCCAGAATATTCAAGTGACTGATGCGTTTTATTTCCATCAATGTAGGAGCATATTAGTCACAGGGAATGGGGATTGCTTTTTGACTTTTAAAATATTTGCACCTCAAAATATTAATAATTAGATGATATCCCTATTCAATTTCCCCTAACTACTAGATGTTAGAGAACACTCCTTTTGAATAGTTGATCAGTCATGAAGCTATATATTTCATTTATGGTGATAGCTTATCTATATTGATGTTACCTAACCTCAATGAAGAAGGGTATTTTTTATCCAAGGATGCTGATCTAAATAACAATTAACTATTGTTAGGTTTTGACTGACTGAACTATTGTCATGGAAATGAATAAGGGTGTGTAGAATATCCTATTCTCCTCCGTGTATTTACATAGGTTATGCTCTTTATTTTAGGCCTTATGGCTGTACATTTATTTTACAGAATTTACTTTGGTAAAAAGGGGATTTTTCTATTCTCAGCTCCAAATTTCAATGTGAATAACAAATCAATAACTAGTGCTTTTTGTCATTGACCTGGAAAGGTGAACAAGAGCAAATATGTTATTCTTTCCATGCATTCAGAAGCTTGAGGCTAAAAAATATATTTTACTGATTTTACTATTTCAAAAAATATGATAGACCCAGAAATTGCTATTCAAAATTGGCATCCTCTTTTTCATAACATGTCATTAATATTAATTTATGAGTTCAGGTTTTTTTGTTTTTTTTTTATCACAAATTTTTGTATTAGTTGTAGAGGCCTTAATTGTTTTTATGCTAAATAAATTGGGATGATCATGAATTTTAATACTTTACACAAATGATATAGGGCATATACAACTGGATATTTCAGAAATATATTTGATGTTAAAACTTGATAACATGGATTCTTGTAGTGTTTGATAAAACAAATACATATATGTTTATCTTCCTTCATCTAATGTCAATTTTTTGTCTTTTTTCTGTCCCTCTTTATCAAGTTTCTCTCTATCTTTCGCTCTATCTACACATATCCCTCTTTTTTACTTAACTCTCTGTCTCTCCCTCTCTCCCTTTGTCTACACATATACCTCTTTATTACTCTCTCTCTCTCTCTCTCTCTCTCTGTCTCTGTATGTCTACAAATATCCCTCTTTAATTCATGCTCTCCCTCTCTTTTTTCTGTATTATATACACTCTCTTTCTTTGTATATCTCCCCTATTTTATTTGCATTCTACTTTATTTGTTTGGATTTAGCAATATTAGTGTGATACAATATTTTGCAAACGCTGTCACTTTGGTGCCTTTTAAATGTGCTGCCCATATCACAGAGCAGCACTGCGCCATGCCTTTGAAGGACATAATACAATATTCCTTTCAAGATGGCTTCATTCAAACATTTGTACTGGTAAAATGTGATTCATCATGTGAAAATGAGACAAGTCACCGAGTAAATGTGGCATAGGGTTGATAGAATTGGCAAAATGATTTTAAAATGTCAAATTTTGGATGAAAACTATTTCTGGTAATTTGTGTGTCACTTTGATATGATGAGTCATATGCTGATATCCCTTTAAATTAAAAGGAATATCAGCATACCAGAGTGTGTGGCATTGCTTAATAAATAATGGACTTTAATTTGAATGTATAAAATACCAAAGTATTAAATCACCAACCTGCACCTGCTACATGTTCTAATATTCATGTGAATTTAATTCTTTAAAAAAAATTTTTTTTTTTTTAATCTAATACTAAATAAAAGCTACTTACAGAACTCTTACAAATATGCAGGTACTAATTATGAAAGAAATTATTCGTATTCTGTAGAAGATATACAAGATTGCTATTAAAATTTAGTTGCTCCAACAAATTAAATTATAACATTGCAGAAAATGGAGTAGATCTTGATATCTATTCTTGTAGTGCATCAGAAATTCCAGAACTAAAATGCAAACCAAGATGGCCACATACCATTCTGCACGATCAGGAGTAGATATCAACTTGCAGCCCGGACTATCATTTGTGGTTTAGCCAGTTTCCAATAACATGTGGTTTTCTTAGAGGCATAAGGTACTAACTCTGTATAAAGCGATTGGAATTGATGTCCTTCTGGCTCTATGTGATTAAGCAGTATCATTCTCTGTTGTGTTTTATTATGACTGCTGGGGATTGTTGGCAGGAAAAGCATTTCTAAGAATGTTCTTGATGATTATTTCAAGTTTTCACTCACACCGGATGTTGTACTTATATGTAGTGGTACAATTTTCTCTTTCCTTTTTCATTTCATAAGAGGGCTCAAAGTCTATGTGATCAATGGGGGTTTTATCATTTCATTTACACCTGCATTTATTCTATTCATGTACATCTCAATCACCATTTATTTTCTGTTGTTGTTCAGAAAATTGCACCATTGTTGGCTTTTTTTAATTGGTCTTTTGTCCGCCTGGCAATGTACAAACACTGTTCCCATAATATTGTATGCATGAATATAGTGTCTACCATATTTCAGAAAGAGACAAATGTTTAATAATTCACTTACAGCTTGACATTTTGTATTTTTATGAAGCCATTGTGGACACAGCACGAGTATACTGGGGCTGAGGTGTTAAACTGGGAAACTGAAATGTGTGTGATAGCCAAAATCAACTTGTTTCCAACAGGTTAACAAAAAAAAACCTTTACATTTTTTTTATACTGCTCCGACATTATATTATTTGAATTTATGGCATATAGTCCTGATTCACTCTATTGCCATTGACTGTTATAAGAACAAATTAATAGCCAAATCACACCAGTGAAATTGATTCCAAACAGTCTGTGGTAATGTAATACTGTGTTTGGTTTGGTGTTGGTTTGGAGTCGGTTTCACTGGTGTGACCTGGCTATAATACTTCTTACCTCCAACCTAGCATTAAGGTTGGGGTTAGTGGTCTGGCATCATTTGAGAATCTACCTTTTATTTATCAGCCAAAAGCTCAAAAACGTAGATTTAAGAGATTGCCTTCTCTCAGTTGAAGTATATTGATGTCTCTTCTAACCTTTGAATGCACTCTCTTTCATGTCAATAAAAAATGATATTTTTTTATTTGTTCCAGACTTCTATTTAAGGGATTTATCTCCATCACTTTAGTCAACTTTTTTTTTTTAAATCTTGTTTTGGTAAACATGACTTGTTTTTCACAAAATAATTACCTCCCCAGTTTTCCTGGATAGTCCATCTAGGCTCCTAATAAACATTTCCGTTACTACAAATCTGGGGGATTCCATGAGACTGATAGATTAGAAACAAAAAATGGTGACCACCCCCCCCCCCCCCCCATGGTGCTGTGATTAGAATCCAGCTGAATTTTAAGGAGTGAAACAGTTGGAAGCCAATATGTTTTGTACACCAAAGAATTGTACAGTTTGTATCGAGTAAAATGGTACAAGTAGGAAATATTCTTTATAGTACAAAGAGTAATCACAATCTAGCAGAATTTGATATTTTCATGAGGCTGGAAAATCAGGCTTCCTCTTGCAATTTTTTTTCATCATATTAATGCTGTAGATATTGAGATATAATCAGTTTTCTACTATGAAGACAAATCTATTTCGCGCATATTTTTCTATTTCTTTGTGTAGGTTTCGCACATAACGGTAATGAACTCAGCACTCTGAAACAGTAGATATATGTGTAATTTTGATTCTCTTCTCGTTGCACAAAATTTAGTATAACTTTTGTTTTAAAAGCAAAGTATATACAAAATAAAGTATATAAGCAACAACAAAACAAAAAAAAACAAAAAAAGACCTTTGGCTTTAATATTGTACCACATACATACATCCTAAGAGAAGATTTCATACCTAAATTATTTTCCCCCTGTCATACCTTTTTTAATACAGTCTGTAGTATTCAATTCACTATTATACTGTATTAATAAATTGTTCATTATATCCTGAAATGTTAAAGCCATTAGAATTGTTCAATAATACTATCGTTGCCCATCTATTATGGAGTATATTTTTTTACACCCAAAGCCCATTAGCCCATCTTGTTCGTATGACTCCACTTATAGTTTTGGTTTGGAGCGCTACATGTACATGTAACTTGCCTGAAATTGGATTGAATTATTTGTTTGAATTGTTGCAAGAAGACTTTACAAATATATATACATTATAATCCTATTCTCACTGAAGTAATTACTTTCTATGGTATATCAAGATTAAAAGTAAAACTTGAAAATTCTAATTTTAGATTCAAATCTGAAACCATTTTTCTATTTCAATATTTTGCTGACCACATCTAAAAAGAAAGCTATAAACAAATCACTAGTTAATTTTATTTAGAAATATATTCCAACATGTATTTTATCAATAAGTTGATAATGTATTATAATCCAAATTTATATTCATAAATACATGTATGGGATCGAAAAATAGAGCTGGCCAACTGTTTCACCCTTGTGCAGTTTTCAGGTATGATGGAAATAATAGTGCTATTCAAGATATAACCTCCTTCTGGACAAAATTTCAATCTTTACGAAGGGGAGGGGAAGGTTAGGAGTACCAGCAAGAGTCTAATATTAAATGATTATGATTGTTATTCCTTTTTAGCGTTGCATGTTAAATCACGTCTCTCAATCCCCCAGCTCTATGAAGAAATACTGAACACTTTCATTTTAGAGAGAGCATGTTTTTATACATGTATTAAACAGCTTCACAAATTAGAAAGATTTTTTCACACAAAATTTGTAAACAAACATTACAATGGCCTGGAATTTAAATAGGTCAATTTTTTCTGCAATATACTGGAAAGCAGAGGCAAATGAAAGTGATTATCTGGACTCGATGAGGTCAGAGGAAATTCATCACTCATTGAAATTGGGTTATTGGGAATTCCCACTCTCCTTAGTAATAATAAACAAGGTGTTGAAAAAATAGTTTGCCAAAAACATCCCAAAATGAAGAGTGTATTTCAGGAATTCATAAGCTAGAATTTACTCACACTCCGTATAGTTATATACTATTATATACTTAGCAACAAATATGTTCCAAAAGTCTTGTAATCAAAATCAGTCGGGAATTTAATCATTTATAATGAGGTTGTATCACTTCATTCCTCTGTAATTTCATATTTCAAATCACATTTTACAAATTTATAACAAGTTACTTGTCCCATCAGTTATCATTATGTTTTCAAACTATAGGATTAATATAGGGGTATAATTTTTTTATGCTGACATATTTTATAGAGAATATATTCTTGTAAAGTTCTGTGAAGATTATTTGTGATGATGGTTTTCATGAAAATATTTGCAGCATATGCAGGCACCCATTCTTTATGAGTGAAACATTTGAGTTTCATATGTTATTAATGGCACACAATCAGAGAAATCAAGAGTTGAGTTGTACTACCAGGTATATGAATAAATTGGATTGATAAAAAACCCATTTGTATAATTTGATTGCGAATTATTGTTTCCTGGAAGATGATGATGTCTATGTATTTACATATTTTTATAAGCCATGATATGAAAGAGATAACCAAGCCTCATAAATATAGAGATAACATGTCAGTTCATGGAATTTCCAGTATATAGCAGAACAATTAAAAAATTGATTTTCTGTGAATTAGATATTCTTTTCCCCTTACTGTTTGTTGAAACTTTTTGCAGTGACTTGGTTTATTTCCATTTTATTAAAAATAAAAATACTTCTTTCATTTTTGGACAAAAATTCATCTTACCTTTTATCCTGTGTCTCTCATAAATTGTCCTATTTACATGCAGTTCTCAGAATGATGACATATCATTCAACATGATTTTCAAAATGTTTATCTAAAAATGATGTTTCATTCTAAATAGTTTCATTCATTTCATTCCAAATATGTCTTTACCTTTATATTCTGACAAGTATATCCCTATTCATCCCTAAGGTATTGGGTAATTCAAAGACAACAGCAGAAGCAGTGAAAACATAATATATCAACTATTCTATTCTTAAAGGATTTTTTATACGCCGTTGGGATGTTAAATAGACAATTAATTTATTCATTTGTCTCCAACAGTAGAAACCATGCAAATTGGTAGAAACACACGCAACTGCTGTGTGATAAATATTGGAACTAGACAGCTATGAAAAAAATCATAGGCTGTCATATCCTGCCCGGGCGGGATTCGAATCCCGCCCGGGCAGCCTATGATTTTTTTCATAGCTGTCTGGTTCCAATATTTATCACACAGCAGTTGCATGTGTTTCTACCAATTTGCATGGTTTCTACCGTTGGAGACAAATGAATAAATTAATTGTCTATTCTATTCTTGGTTGTATTTTTGTTCTTGGCATGTGTTTTTCGATGTTATTACTGTTATGGTGGTATCTCACTTCGCAGAGACGGATTTGAGACTACTTTGAGACTGTTTTGAATTTTTTTGTCTCCGCGATGGAAAAAGTGTTTCCACAAGGGAAAAAACTATCAAAGACATCTCCGATCCCTTTTTCCACCGTCTCAGAGTAGTCCCAAATCCGTCTCGAATCCATCTCTGTGAAGTGAGATACCACCATTAGTCACAAGTAGAGGGGTTAGAATCACAATGTTGTTATTAGCAAGAGCTAACATGTGCAGCAGGCTCTGAAAATAGAGTATGTCTGGAACATGGATGTGGTAGATCAATTCCATAAATAGATTTGAATATGCTAGTATTGTATTTTACTCTCTTTTCCAGATAACTGCCGTTACATGGTCCCCGCCTTTTGAAGGTCCTCTAGCTGTACCTGAGGTAATTTTGATAATATTTCTTATAATATATTGAATATATTGATATGCCTCTATCATTCTGCTTCTTATGTTCTATTATTCTATGCCATGGTACATTTGTAACCGGCTGACACTAAATCAATACCTTTTACTTTTAAACTCAATAATCAGAAATTGTTTCTCGATAGATTAAGTTGAAAGTGTGTCGAAACTCCCCATGAAAGATTCTGTATTTCTTTGCTAATGTTTTTTTTTTTTATTTAACTTATCAGTGATTAACATTTTAGGTCCTCTGTTATACCAAAATATGATTATTCTTTATGCATCTTTAAAAAATGTTGGCTTTTCTTTGATTGTGCAAGGGAAGTTAAAATCATGGGGGTGGGCATAATATGCCTATTTCCAAATGTGAATTTCATTGTATCAATACTCATTAAAATAGGAGTGGACTGTATAAGCAATTGGATATGAAAGAAAATGACTACACGTACCAGGTTTCTCCCTTGTTCCCTTTTAGACATACCAGTAATCACAGAGTTCATAATGTCATAGTGATTCATGTACCTTCTGGATCTCTTTCCATCTTTGGTGTAACAAAAATTATAAATGACATGAACAGATGGCTTCCAGATTTTAGTGAGTCCCCTGTCAGCAAAGATTTTTTTTCAGAAGACATGTACAAAAAACGTAGAAATGACTGTCAGATTCACTGGCATAGAGCATACCCCCACCTACAAAAAAAGTGCATCCTGCTCTACCGATTTTGAATAGTTCATCATTCCCCTGGCGCCCCCCCCCCTCCACTAACAAAAGAAATTAATGAGTGTCTACGCCCGTGGTCAGATTATGTATTTTTTTATTCCCCCCCCCCCCTCACTCACTTAAAAAAAGGCTCTGCAACCCCTCGTAATTAGATGATCAGTAACATAAATCTCAATGGCAGTTCATTCAAATCTTTTTGTCTAATCTGACATTGACATTGATGAATCGTGATGGTGATAATTACTTGACATAATTAAGTGAGATCTTTGTCTGTGTTCATTAATCCATCACATTGTGCTTTATTTGCATGATTAGTCTTCCATGGTTAATGAAGTGTTAGATTATTGCGGAACTGAACTTAACCACATAATTCAAGGTTACTGCTGTTTTGTTGTGTTTCTTTTTCTCCTCGTTACATGTATGTTCGTTATTCTGCATTACATACATGTATCAATAATTGTTATGAAATTGTCATAATTAATTTATTCAGACAACTTAGGCCTATATGTTGTTCCTAGTTATTATCATTTATTTTTTTATGAAAGAGGCGCACAATAATGCTCTTTATTCTTCCACTGTATATTCATTTCTACATGCAATGCATTAATTTTTCTTTGTTCATCATGTTTTTGTGGTGTTTTACCAGGATCAGTTTTACTGAAACTGATGCTCCTGAAATATCATTAAAAGACATGTTGTTGCTATAGAAACATGTATGTGGTGGCCACAAATGTTTCTCTCTCTCTCTCTCTCGCTCCCTCCCTCTCCCCCGCTCTCTCTTTCTCACTCCATATCTTCTTTGTATTGTTTTTTTTTTTTTTTTAATCTGACAAAGAATTTCTTCTCATTTCTATTATACTTTTTTTTCAGGAGGATGTAGAACCATATTACGAGGCATACAGAGAATTTTGTACTCACTTAGAGACTTCAAATAAAGTGGTAAGTGCTATCGATCTTTACCAATAATTGATTTTACACCAAATTTCTAAGATATTCGTGAATTCCATAGACTAATGCATAAATACACATTCATATTTCTCAAATTCTTGATCCACAACTGCCCTGCCTGTTAGGCGAAAATGGAGATGATTATTTTCTCTAATTACACACTAAGGTTCCAAACCCTCGATTCTAGGACTACCCACTGCCAAAAATCTTCCCCCTAACTCTATACCTAACTCTAATCCACTTCAAGGGGGTAGTTGTCCTGGGGTAATTAATTGTCCAGGGATAGTTGTTCTTCTACATCCTTCTAGATACATGTCTTTTTATAAAATAATGAAAGGAACTTAGGTTTTTAGTGGAAATTGAAATAAAAAAGTTTAAAGGTTATCAACATTGAATATGTGCATAAATTGATTGTGCAATATACCTGATCAACCAAGCTTGAGTTAAACATTAAATCAATATGTTTAATTTCAAACGCAATCTATTGGATTTACGTCGCACCTGTTGAAGAGCTTCTTGGAGGGGAAGGGAAGTCCCCCATCCATGCATCCCTTTGTTATGGTAATTTTTACTTGGCAGGTTATGTACATTGTGCGTTCGATAAAGGTGATGACAGAGGCATTACTTGTTCTCTTTTCCTTGACTACAGTACTTCCTGAGAGTTACATCAACAAGAAACCTTTGGTTTAGATGCCATTCAATTGCCAATTTGACACTTTTTTTTTTGTCTGTATATTTTGAATACTATTACTACATCTTCCACAAAACAAACAATTAAAACTTAATTTTCTTTCCCATAGTAGACTCCCATTTTAAGTTTGGTAAAACTGGATTACAAATCAAAGTAGTGGGTCTGAACTTGTAAACTATATACAATGGCAATTTAATAAAGGTAACATATTGTGGGATTAGCCTTAAATTGTGATAAAACTCGTAACTCTTTAATGTTTCAGCTGTCAATTGTATTATGAATGAAAACCCCTTTTATTTGTATGCCTCGGCCCATTACCCCAGTTAAATGCTTTTTCTACTTAACAAACAGAAAATATGGCTAATACCAAATTATCTTCATTATTTAGATTGCCAACGTTTCATATACATTGGGCATGGATGAATAAATCCCCTGGTCATAGCTTTTACCTGTAAAGTGCATTGAAAGGATAATTTAAGAATGAGTGCTACCAGGAATATTCTGGCATTTTGACAGGTTTTAGATAAGTTTGATAGATATACTTTGTATCATATTTCTTTGAATTACAATTTTAACCCCCGGTCTCATTGACAAGATCAATTCCAGACTTACAATATACCAAATTATTGATTTTCACACTAGATGAAGCACAACATTGTTTTCAAGTTAGACTATTAAAATATCTTATACATGTTGTTAAGGAGAGATCCCACTTCATGTATTTTAGAATAATTTCTTCCAAACTGATGGATGGGCTTCAAGAATACAAAGAGCAATTTCCGTTGGTATATCATGGAATGTTCTTTTCATATGATTGCTGTGCACAACAGTCCAAGCATATTACAGTTCTTGTCGCAAGGGATGTGACTTTTACTTGCCTCTCCCTCCCATTTCCTCTTCTCTCATTCTTCTAGCGTTCTTTACTGTCATGGCAATCCACATATTTTAGACTTCCATGAGAATATTTGTACATGGAATAGATTTTGAAATTAAATTAATTTATTACAGGCTTCATATAGATTGCAGCAAGGGGACTGTGTTATCTTTAACAATAGGAGGATACTGCATGGCAGAACACAGTTCCAGCAAAATGGCGGTGTCAGACATCTGAAGGTATGTAACCAATTTTAGACAGATATGATCATCAAAAGGCAATTATATATAGAAAAAATGAAGGTAATTTGGGTCTTGTTTACTTTTAAATAAATCTTAAGGCGGTTTGAGAAATTACGCAAGATATGAGATGCATATCAGAAAGACCAACAAAGAGTTTGTAAAGATAATTGTATTATTACTGCATGGTTATTGTACTAGTGTTTTTAACTGGAGAAAACTGTCTGATAAGCTATTGTCTCGTTGTAGAAGGCAAACTATCCCTGCTTGTTAGACGATATATCGCTTTATCTTTGTGACTCAACATTTCCTCCTGCAATGATTGCTCCAGGGTTTATTTCATCTACAATGTAGGATTAGAATTAGGGTTGCAATAGAGTTTTATGTTAGGTTTTAGGTAGAGTAGTTTTATTAAATCCAGGGTTGAAGTCGGTTGTTTAATTAGTGTTTGGAATTTATAGCAGAGCAATTGTCACCAGAGCAACTATTGTGGAATAATATTTTTGGCTCGATCTCTATTTATTTTTTTAGTTTCTTCTTATTACTTTGATATGAAAAGCTTTGTGATGTCTCTTCAAGAAAATATCAAAGATACCTTGATGTACCATAATTCTCTCAGCAATTCCCCTTCTGTCATATTTTCTTGAAAATATTGAAAAATTATCACAAGCATTTTAACAAAAATTTGTTATCGCGCCTTTACATTTTGATTATAATTCTCTTTTACAAAGCGCAGAATCCAATTGATCAAGCGTTCAATGTATTGTTACCCTGTCATTGGATTTAATTCCATAGAGATTGGGGAAGTCGTTATTTACTATCAAAACAGAGCTATTGTAGATTTGACAAAGGTTTGCTACATTATGTGGTTGTTGGAGTGTCCTAGTCAACCACATATTTGTATTAAAGATTATCTTTACAACATACCTTTGTTTAGTCTAGGACTAGTGGAGGACATGTTGTTGAGCAAACTTTTTATCCATCTTGCACTCTTCTTTCTTTCTTTCTTCTTTCTTTTTTTTTTTTTTTTTTTTTTTTTTTTTTTTTTTTTTAATCTGTCTGTCTGGCTTTCACTGCAACTGATTCTCTTCCCCCTCCTATCACCTACACCTCTGATTTAAATATGCCCCCGTCTCCCAGGATTTGACATCCCACAGCCAGTTCAATCATGAATAAGGGAATCCGGCCCCCCAACCCCCCCCCCCACCCCCCACACACACACACACTATTTCCTTTGTCATTCAGACTGCAGCTGCCATATTTGTACAAGATCTACCTTTGGTCTATGGGATAACCATTTGGATAACCATATGTATACAATTTAAGCTTTATGTAATGGCTGTAGAAGCTGATGTTGTGAATGCAACGTAAATAATTATTACATCTTTAGAAATATGCTCCCTGTTCTATGATTTTTGTGGTAATTTTATGTGGACATTGTGAAAATAGTTGCATGCACCAAAACAAAGATTCTTATTTTTTATCATGATTTTAAATCCATTTTTCCTCAAATTATTTCATTCATTTTACCAATCATACTGTTATGCACATTTAATGTATTCTTTTTAAAGAATTTTCAAAAAGCTATCTTAAAGGGGAAGTTCACCCTGGAATTTCAATGGTTTTAAAAAATGCAGAAAAATAAAAGAAAAATATAAGTGAAGGTTTGAAGAAAATCAACCAAAAAATAAAAAAGTTAAGAATATTTAAATTGTTGGTTCTGTGATGTCACGTGCGAGCAGCTCTCCTATGTGTTATATAATGTAAATTCCATAAAGTGTCATTTTTTTTCAGAAGAATATTAATTGTTTCACCTTTGCAGTTGATACATCATCGAACCTATGTTCATATACATGCCTCCATCAAATTGACCCATTCCTCTATCAAGAACCATGAAAAAAGACGAATTTATGGAATTTACATACACAACACATGGGAGAGCTGCTCGCATGTGACGTCACAGAATCAAAACTTTAAATATTCATAACCTCGCTATTTTTGGGTCGATTTTCTTCAAACTTTTACTCATATTTCTCTTTTATTTTTCTGCATTTTTAAAAACCAGTAAAATTCCAGGGTGAACTTCCCCTTTAAATCAGCTTTCTGTAATAATTTAATATTTTTTCAACCATAAACATTTTTTGACCATTTCTAGCTGCTTTTCAGTAATGTATTCATCATGGATGTATGATTTATGTTTTTTGTTTTGTTTAGTTTTTTTTTAATTTAGAAACATCATTCTTTGTTTACTTTCTTTTTATGTGATATGTAGGGATGCTATGTGAACATTGATGATTTCAGGAGCAAGGTACAGTACCTGCATGAGAAGAGAGGGCTAGGGCAGCTGGCTAAGCGTGTTGGTAACCAGTGTATGTTCTGAGCATGTCAACTCGCATTGTTTGTTTGAACAGCTGAGAATACTCTTAGACGCGCAATGGGCTTTGAATTCAGATATAAACATGATGTATAGAGGGTATCTCAATAAAGGAGATGTCACAGCGAAGGATAAGCGAAGGGTAGTTTGGAATGTATTCAGATCGAATTTACATCTCTTTGTTACATACCTTGATATATTATTGGATCAGTATTCCATCATCAATAGATTGTATTAATGGATTATATAAATATCTGTGTGTTATCATGATGTTTGTTTTGTTTTTGTTTTTGTTTTTGTTTTTTATAGTTTGGACGGGATGTAGAAGGGGAAATGTTTAACTGCTTTTGTATGATGGCAATGAAATGCATTTACAAATTCTTGCCTTTTAGAGTAGACTTTGTTGATTTTACTGTGTAGATTATATTTTCATTATAATGGATACATCATAGTCTTTGTTGGAAATGAAATGAACTTCAATCTAAATTGTATTTGTCCTTAATTCGACAAGCAATATTTCGCATTTCATTTGTGACTAATATTTATGATGTTGTATGATTTATATTTTTGTAACATTTTCATTGTTTATAGATGATATATAATAGTACATTTACATCATTTATGTTTGGTACCAAGTTAGAAAATTGTATGTGTGCATTTTTCTTTCTTCCATAATATTTGAGACAACTGCATGATTATGAATGCCCGTTTTCAAAACTTTCTCAGATATTAACGTATATTAAATGGAAATCCAACCCTGGAATAGATTAAAGAAACTTATCAAAGAAACAGATCAATTGGTGATAATCTGTACAAAATTGGATGAATATTAAGAAAGTTGTAAATGTTTGGTATATGAAACCATGAATCATGTCAAATGAAAATACAGTGGGGTGAGAATAAATGACTTCTTAGAAGTAATGTTATTTTAAGTATAAGCATGCCTTTTAAGCCATGGACATAAAAATACCCAAGCTGTGAGTGTTGTTGGAAATATCAAAATAAATTCAGAAGAATATTTTACTGATAGTAATTACCCTGTCTCAAGAAGAAAATATTGGTAGTTCATTTACCAAGATTAAAACAAAACATACTTGACCTTTAACATACTATATACAAACTATATGTCAACTTTTATGCTTGAAAACTTAAGACAACTAAATAATATGACCAATTAGACATAATTTACATAAAAATGAATATTATGCTTAAACCTTTATTATTTCAGTTGATTATTTTTCTTTCCAATAAACTGCTCTGCTGAATTGTGATAATATTTCTTTGTAGATAGAATCAGGCACTGGTATGAAGTTCATATCATGATAGTTATGAATCAATATGATATCAACATCAAATTAATATATAATAAAGATTGGTAAATGCTGTTATGTGCATGACTATGTTGTGTTGTGTTTATTAAAAGATGTTCATTATTTCCTTTGTAATTTACCAAGAAGATGCAGCATATAATCTGTGGGTGTACCCAAAGATTTACGATTGAAAAAAAGTTACGAATGATTTTTCTTGTAGCCTCATCAGGACAGTTGCTCCAAAGTTGATGATCTTAATCCGAATCTAGCCCTAACCCTACTCTTAATCATATGCAATCCTAATCTATAACTAATCCTGGTTTCCAAATGAGGCTACAGAGAAAAATCATATGTTACTTTTAATCAATCTGAGTCTTTGTGTACAGGGCACTTATCTAATACATCTGATTACAATCTACCTGCAAAGAAAAAAAACTACAACATAAACCGTGAGTCAAAATTGTTAATCATAATTGAATAGTATATCAAAATATTCTGTCATTGATAAATATGTTTATATCTCTTGATTTATATTTTCATTCTAATACTTCCAAAGTAAACTATTTTGTTGATCGGTTTGCTAATAAATCTATGTATTGATGGTATTATGTCAGGTTTTGGTTGTTCTTTTGCTTTAACATGTTTGGCAGATCAGAAAAACTTTTCTTTGACATCATATAGATCAGAATGAAGATGATTTTAATTTTGTCAATCAGCTTGCTAATTGCTAATTGATCTATGTGTCAAGTTGTGTGTCAGACAATCTTTCTTTGAAAAATATATGACACCAAGTATTATATTATTTATTATTTTTTTTTTTTTGGTGCTAATTCACTATGAAAAGAATGCAATTAATTGTATGTGTACAAACTTTTTCTTTGGACATGTTATGCATTTATTCAATTACATTAATAGGACCCCATGGAAGAACAGTCAATTTGTAAAGTGCATCCAAGGCTATCCACCATACATTCATTATTTATGTATGATTACCATGTATATTTTTAACTTGTTTGATATGAAATAAAAACAAACAATCAAACAGACCATTATGAGGATGACCTGTTTTGATTCGAATCAGTCATCAATGCACAGTTGTAATTTTTGGGTCTTAAACTGAAAGAGACAAAATCAAAGATATCGATTGCATTACAAGAAACAGCAGAGATTTATCTAATGTTACTTGTTCTATTTTAATTTGTCTTGGCAGTGTGATCAGATTCAAATCATTATCCCATATCTTAAATATTTTACATTGTTTCCTTTCAGACACTACACATGTACATGATATACTCTTGAACTGGATTATGATATTTCTATTTATTTTTGATTGATCAATAAAGTATTATGTCATATTGGGAATTATCTGATGTTTGCAACAAGTTGTCTCTGTTCTACATTTGTGAACTGTTTTATTAACATTGGCAACATGCTGTGATAATAATTATTCCTTGTCTCTGTCGTCTTCTCTGTCTGTCTCTCTCTCTCTCTCTGTCTCTCTCCTCTGTCTCTCTATGCTCTCTCTGTCTCTCTCTGTCTCTCTCCTCTCTCTCTCTCTCTCTCTCTCTCTCCTTATCTATCTAAAGTGTTAAACATGAAGCTCTGCACAGGTTCATAAATCAAGTTTCCAATATATGAAACTAATAGCAATTTAACTACCAGAAATTCTCCGTAGGCTTACTTCATTTTTTTTAAATTCAGTGATCGGAGAAAAATGATCAAACCTTGGCCTATTTACCTTTCTCAATTCAACTTCTCTGGTACGAAAATGTTAAAGTTTTATGTTAAAGTCTTTAGTTTTGGTTTAACTTGCTCTCATTTCTTTATTTCTGCATCATTTGTGTTCACACTTAGTACAAATGATGCTTGGGTAATACCAAATATATGTTGATAAGGATGATGGGGTCAAAGGTCATCTAGGGGTCAAAAGGTCAAATGATATGAGGCCATCTGTTGCAAAAACGTTACATTTTTGTTTAACTTGCTCTCATTTCTTTATTCTCCGTCAATTGTGTTCACACTTGGTACAAATGATTCTTGGGTAATACCACATGTGTGTTGATGAGGATAATGAGATGAAAGGTCATATAGGGTTGAAAAGGTCAACTTGAAAGTCGACTTTCTTAAACTTTCACTCATTTTTTATAGTATCAGTTCTTTATACCCCTGGTATAAATTATCCTTGGTTAATAGGCCTTCCACTTGTGTGTTGAAGAGGTCAAAGGTCATATAGGGGTCAAAAGGTCAACTTTTTAAAAAAATTTGCATAACTTTTGTTTAAACTTTGAACCATGTTATTAGGTATTGTCACATATATGATACCTACAGAGGTTACATCTTGGGGTCAAAAGGTCATATTGCATGTTTTATTGAAAGCGAAATCAGGCGAGACTCGTTTGCGAACTACCTTAGTATTAGTATAATTTATGAAAATAATACAAGTGAATGAATGCAACTTGTATGGATTTAAGGACAAAAAGGGAAGTATTTTAAACAAAAATGATAATGATTTTCTAAGCTTATGACATCAATGTTATTGTTGGAATATCTACACAAGAGGAAGGTCTATTCAATTTAATAACTAGTCCTTAGCGATGTATTCATTTGAACCTGACATGCCGACAAAGATCGTTAGTGATTTTTCTAAGGCCCTTAGAGAGATTCTTTACAGGACTGTCATTAAAACATTTGATACCAAGGATTAAAATAAGAAGAAGATCTAAGCAACATCCATGGAATTACGAGAAACGTTCTACGTCTGGTAGGTAGACTATACGTTACAGCTCATATGCATTGTGGGGATTCCCCAGTTTGTTGGGAGGGCACGCGTGCTTCGCTGTGTGTATTTTTTGTGGCTCGCTGCCATATGCACCCAGTCACACGAAAATGAGATAGAAACACAAAACAAAAATGTGTGAGAGTATAAATAGGATGTTATCGAGTACCGGTAGGAATTCGTCTGAGGTCTGATGGTGTGACTGTGCCATGAAATGTAGGCCGGGTAAAAACGACAACGTATAATTACCCCCCCCCCCTCCCCCACGCTTTACTCGCTCGGGGTATGTACGTGGAAAAAAAAAATAGATAATAAAAAATGAAGACAATTGACAATTGTTGGAAGGGTAGGTCCTTTTTTTTAATTCTTGCCTTTCTTATGGTCATAATCTACGACTGTGTAGCACAATTCGAAATCGATTGGGAGTCCATGGGTGTAACCTTGAATTTCCTCCAAGGTTTTACATACGCAAGTTAATTTCTGTTTTAATTTTAGATGGAAATATACCCTCCATTCATCTCGGGATATTTTCATATTAATTTGAACTTTTCAGATGTATCCCGAGCCAGTGGCGGATCCAGGATTTAAAAAACGAGGGGGCGCCAGGCGTGGGTGAGCCGCCGAAATTTTCCGTACAGTCCAGAACTTAGAGCGGTTTCTGAATTAATAGGGGGCGCGCGAGGCCCTGGCCCTTGAAGTGAGCCCAGATTTTCATATCGGCAAAACAAACACTTTCAATCTTTTTCCAATGCAGACATGACCCTTCCTCAAAACCAATGCCACTGAGATTTTTTTCAGTCAAGTAAGTCTAATAATTTTTTTTATTTATGCCGAAATGTAATTTTAAAAAATATATATATAGCATGAGTGGATTCAGTCCAGTTAGTCTGAAATTTTTTATTTATGCCAAATGAAATTTTAAAATATATATATAGCATGAGTGGGTCATTTACAAAAAGCAAAAACATATAGGCCAATGATGCAGACATGGGAGCTTGAGAAATGTTTATGAATCATTAATGCGAAACAATTACCTTTTATACCTTATGAATATGGCCGCGAGCTTGTGGGAATCCCAAGTAATCTTTTCATGTAAGCGTTGGGTGTTGCTCCCATTTCTTCATCAGAACGCTGTTTACGACAGTTACGTGAAAAAAAACAAGTCTGTGCTTCCAAACAACCAAAGGAATATTTGATGTTAAATGGAGTAACACTGCCAATGTACTTAGTAGGAATATTTGGAATATACGGATAAATATGTTTATTCTACTCATGGTCTGGTGAGTAATCAGTAACCACGCCCCCACTCATCCCGTGTGTCGTTATCTTTTCTTTACCCCCCCCCCTCCTATCTCTCTCTCTCTCTCTCTCGCTTTGACGCCCCCCTTTTTTGTGGGGGGGGGGTGGGGGTCAGCTTGAATACAGACCCATCTTTTTTACCTGTCAGCAGCCATGGGCACAGTCTAAAAATGCATTGCTAAATCCAGTATTTTTGCATTTTATCTTATTTATGATACATTTTGTGCTTTCCTATTATATAAATTATTTTGTCGATGGGCGTATTATACGAGCGATTGCATGAAATTATTATTTTTTTTGTTTTTTGTTGAATGAAGCAGAAGATAATACAAAAATTATACAAGTTCTACAATTACCCACGACCGTTTATTTGACAATAAATATCTCTTTCCCTGGCCAAGATTTGTTTTGTTTTCTTTCACGCTTCGTTTCTCATTTTGGTATATACGTATGAAAGAAATTTTCTTTTTGGTTTGTCTATAGGCTTATATTGCAGATTATTACCGGTATAGGTACTTTTTTTTCTTCTTCTTCTTTTTTTTTTTTTTTTTTTTTTTGGGGGGGGGGCATTCGTGTTAACAAAAAATAAATATATTTCTATTACTGATGAATCAATAATCCGGTATAATATGGTTGGATTGGATTGTTAATTTTTTTGTGTGTGTGTTTTTTTTTTTTGTGTGTTTTTTGTTTTTGTGTGTGTGTTTTTTTTTTTTTTTTGTTTTTTTTTTTTTTGTATGATTGGTACGACGTGGGATTCCCCAAGGATAATGAAGTAAAATATTACGAGGATGGCGCTGTCCATTTTGTTGGGGTACCATCGGTTGTGCATGCAATGGTTACGAGCTATAGGCCTCCTATAGCCGGCCTCGAGAAAATCGCACCTTGCCATATTTCAATTTCCTCTCTTTGGCCGAGAACCTTACCATAGTTATTGGAGATCGAGTTTCGGATAATTTTAGAACGAGTTATACGCCCCATGGCCGTGCAACACATTCATGCGAGATAATCCTCCTCCCATCTCCCTTTCTCTTATTATTTTTCTGTCGAGTAGGCCTATTGGGTCCTCGATTATTTTGATGTGCTAGCTGTGTACATAATCCAACTAAAGAAAATAAATGTCATCCTTATGACATTGATGACAGCATCGAACACTTCAAATCATGCCTCAAACTCACTGTTTTCGGCAGATGTGTAGTTTTTAATTTAATTGGATGAGCCTGCGCCTTTCATGTTTTCAACAGAAATATGGCGCAATATAAATGCTGTGGATCATTATCATCATCATCACGACACCAGGAACTTTTAGCAAAAAAAATATTACTGAATTACCATTCCATGAAAAAAAACACACACATGCAGCAAACAAACCTGTACCTTGGAGCATAAAAGATACGACCAATCTTACGATTGGCATCTAACGTAATTCTATGGTAAAACATGTACTAAGCGTAGGTCGATGGTTACATGTAGTTTGATCGTATCTCCTACAAGTATATTAGTTACAGGGCACTGGTCTCCACTGGTCTCCACTGGTCTTCTTATGACGCGGGAACCAGGGTCATGGGGTGGTGTTCCACCAAGTAGTTTTTAAAGTTACAAATGACTTTACGAACGACTGGAACAAGTTGTTATGTGTTATTCATAAAGCATTCTCAAGCATTTAGCATGAGAACTAATCAACAGTCGTTCTTAAAGGTGTTTCTTAACGTTATGAACGACTTGGTGAAACACCACCTGACTTTTCAGATGTGCCCGCACGCACCTCGACCCACAGAAATAGTCTTTCTATTTCTGTGCTTGACCCTCTCAGGCGCGGATCCAGGGGGGCGAGGGGCCCGGCCCCCCCCCCAAAAAAAGAGGAGAAAAAAGGGAGAAAGAAGGGAAAAGGGAGAGAAAAGAAGAAAAAGAAGAAAAAAGAAAAGAAAGAGAAGGGAATAAAGCCCGATGTTTGTAAAATATTCGCAAAACTTTATTTAACAACAAGCGCGAAAAAAACTGCGAAATAGGCCTAATTGGGTTCTAAACGACCATAACTAAGGCCTATAGTCATGATAGTGCGGGGGAGGGTCCATGAGGCCGATTTTCTCATTTTTTAAGAAAAAGAAATACATTAATGACGAAAAGTAAAAATAAGGAAAAAATATTTGTAACTAAAGTTTCAAAATTTTACAAAGAAAAAAGGCCTCGTGGACCCTTGGCCTAGTGGGCCCTCGGCCTCGATGGAAAATAGTCGGCCTCGTGGGAATACTAGAAAATACCCCTTTATTTATTGCATATATCTTTTAAAACCCAAAATTTTCGGCTCGCGCGGATACTAAATAGGGTCTATAATACACAATTATCTACAATTCTTTATGCTAGAAAGTGCCTCTTTGTTTATTCAATTATCTTTTAAAACCCCAAATTTTTGGTTCGCGCTTTGCGCTCGCAGATACCAATCTAGTAGGGTATATAATGTAATACACAATTAAACTCAGAATTTTCGGCTCGCGCGGATACTAAATAGGGTCTATAATACACAATTATCTACGATTTTGATACTAGAAAGTGCCCCTTTATTTATTCCACACATCTTTTAAAACCCAAAATTTTCGGCTCCCGCTTCGCGCTCGCTGACCGTCTGATAATAAATCATAATGCACAAAATACTCCAATTTTACCTCAAAAATTTCAGCTCGCGCTTCGCGCTCGCGGATACTAAATAGGGTCTATAATACACAATTATCTACGATTTTTAATACTAAAAAGTGCCCCTTTATTTATTCCATATATCTTTTAAAACCCAAAATTTTCGGGTCCCGCTTCGCGCTCGCGGACACTAAATAGGGTCTATAACACAGAATTATCTTCAATTATTTATGCTAGATACCAATCTAGTAGGGTATACCATATAATACACAAATAACTCAAATTTTCCAGCTCGCCCTTCGCGCTCGCGGATACTATAAAACAGGGTCTATAATACACGATTATCTACGATATTTAATACTAGAAAGTGCCCCTTTATTTATTCAATATATCTTTTAAAACCCAAAAATGTCGGCTCGCGCCAAGCGCTCGCTGACATCATAATGCACAAATAACTCAAATTTTTACCTCAAAATTTTCAGCTCGCGCTTCGCGTTCGCGGATTCTAAATAAGGTCTATAATACATAATTATCTAAAAAAATTAATAGTAGAAAATTCCATTTTATTTATTTTATATATCTTTTAAAACTCACAATTTTCAACTCGCGGATACTAAATCATAATGCACAAAAACTCCAATTTTGAGCTCAAAGTTTTCGGCTCGCGATGCATAATTAACTCAAATTTTACCTCAAAGTTTTCATCTCATGGTGGCAATTTAGAATACATATTCAAACCATTAAAGTTTTGCTTAAAATATACCGATTTTTTTTTTTTTTTTTTTTTTTTTTTTTTTTTTTTTTTTTTTTTTTGTTGCTTGTATATATTATTATTTTGTTTTCAAAGGAGTAAAATTAGAATTGTCTAAATTCCTCGTTTTAGATCAGTATAGTCCTATATATTGGGGAATGTTAACTCGCGCTTCGCTTTTCAAAGTTTTCAAAGTTGGCCCCCCCCCCCCTCTGGAAAATTCTGGATCCGCGCCTGATCATACTTAAATAATTGCGCTTTGAGGGGTAAGCCCTGTTACCACCGGTAATGTCGCAGCGAAGCTTGAAGCAACAACAACGCATTATTTCTGTCTGGGACCACTGATAAAAACTTTTTTTTTTTTCAACATGAGAGTATAATCCCCATTTAATTTAACCGAGGCCGTCTTGGGTTGTTTTACGATCAGGGTACACCATTTTGTCTCACTGGACCAAAAATAAAAAGTTGTTTTGTTTTCCCTCAATTTTTGTGTATGTGTTCGACAGATGTAAAATGACATTGCTTTTAAATTTGGAGGCATGAGGTCACCAACTTATTTTCTATAGGGGTTCAATTTTTTTATTACACGTAAAGTCAATTGATTCATTTTTCGGAGAGGACGTTTTTGACAGAACGTGATTTGACAACATTGTGACGTGAACTGTCTGAAAAATAAATGGATGTGGGTGAAGTAAACATTATAAGTTTGTGGCATATATACAAGTGTTCTTACACACAAAAACATTGTTCATCAAGTGATGTCTAACTATGCGTAAAACCACCGATTTCGGAGAGGACATTATTTGACAGAATTGGCACCCCATTTTTGGCTAATGGTCGCAAAATATCAAATTAACTCTAGCTTCTGGGGTTTTCAGTTTTTAAACAATCGCATTTCAGTAGTCAAATTTGATTGGAAAAGTAAGCCGAATGAGTGCTTATAATCAAGATGCGCGGGCTCAAAATCAGAAAAAATAAAATGAGACAGTAATTTTGCCCTAAAATGCCATATGATATAATGGTCAATTTTTAGAAATAAATGTGTATTTCAATAATTCATTTTACTCTTGTAGGTTGCTCTAGCAGTGCCCAATAGCTTGCCATCGTAGATTTGATATTACCATACCTTTATTTCTTTTTATGGTGCACAGAAGGCCATTTTTTGACGGTGTACCCTGATCGTAATTGTCTTTCATAATCCTCTTTCTAGAAAATTCCATGCCTGCCTTCACATGAGACTACGTATATCTGGAAATCCCCGTTTCTATTCTTAGCACATGCAATACGAGTATTGCGAGTACAGTACAGCTAACTGTTACATGTAGGTCTAGAACACGTTAATACATGTTTAAAAAAATCGCTTTAACTACATTGGACTAGCACTTCACGGCATATTTTACAGTACTAATCTGATTTTCATCATTATTAACCATGAATGTTTATAGCAACGGGTATCTAAGTATTTTTCTTAAGTAACTACATGATAATTGGTAAGTGATATATAAAAATAGACAAAATGTGAATGTGATTGTGAAAGTGCATGCATGGCATGATTACGGTCCAGGCCCGAGCGCTAGCGACGAGCAGGCACATTATAATAGCACCTACCGGGCGCGCGGTGCGAGTGAGCTAGAGCTAGAGAGAGAGAGTGTGTGTGTCAGCTTAGTACCGAGTTCGAGTATCTGTGCAGTGTGTACTGCTAAGCCTATATAAAATCACTACATTTTGTGATAAGTATGAGGAGTAAATCTACGTTTTGTATTTGGATGGGAGTTTGTTTGAATATTTGTGGGCATGAATTTGCCTAAATCATGATTTAGTTTAGAGTCTAGTAAAATTAATCTCAAACAAATTTTTAATTAATAAAGAAGAGAAGAGCCCCCCCCCCCAAAAAAAAAGGTAAATAAGATAATAAAACAGAGTCTGGTGTAGTCTGTAGACTCTATTTCTAGTTGGATAAAATAAATTATGCCTAGGATATTACAGATAAAATGGTGGGATTAGTCTTTCAAATTTCCTTAAAGGGGAAGTTCACCCTAGAATTGAATTGCTTTGTAAAAATGCAGAAAAATAAAAGAAAAATATGAGTGAAGGTTTGAAGAAAATCCACCAAAGAATAATGAAGTTATGGAATATTGAAGTTTTGATTTTGTGACGTCACTTGCGAGCTGCTGTCCCATATGTTGTGTAATGTAAATTCCATAAATTGCCATTTTTTCAAAAGAATATCAATAATTTCACCTATGCTGTTGATATATCATCAAAAATATGTTAATATATATGCCTCTATGGTATAGACCCATTCCTTCATCAAGAACTATGAAAAAAGGCAAATATATGGATTTACATACGCAATACAAAGGGAGAGCAGCTCGCAAGTGACGTCACAAAATCAAAATTTCAATAATTCTTAACTTTTTATTCCTTGATGGATTTTCTTCAAACCTTCACTCATATTTTTCTTTTATTTTTCTGCATTTTTACAAAGCAATTAAATTTCAGGGTGAACTTCCCCTTTAAGTCTTAAGATGCATTGTTTGAATTGTCAAACTGTAACTGACTGGCTTGGCAATCATTTGTTACTTCAAGATCAAAAATAGCTGCTAACGCTCAAAATTCAGCCATAGTAATGCAAGACTTCCAAGAGCTGGTGAGTGGGAAGGATGTTGCTAGTACCTGTTAAAGACACACCGTCGTAGGTTTCTGTGTGTTTCTGAGCTGTCAAGGCATTCATGAGCGACTTTGGAAACTCAAGAGCTTGTTACCGTCCATTGCAGTTTGCACATCAACAAACTGAGGTTGCCAGCGCTCATGTTGCAAGAGGCCACATACCGCAATAATCCAACAAAAAATCCACTGACCCCCTGGTTCTATAAGCGGTCAAACCTTCCCAAAATATCAGCAAACAAGATTCATCTCCATGTAACCCCACAATGGTGTGTGCTTACAGGGAAAATCCATCATGGAATTTAATTTGTTTTTAAAAGAGAAGACAAAAGTGAAAGACAAATATGAGTGAAGGTATAATATTAAAATTACAATATTATATTAATTATAACTCGATTTCTCTACACCCGCAAACTACCTTCATTTCCTGCAAATGGATGAAATTTTATGTGATATGGCGATCACAAAGATATGATCATTTTTTCATCACACTTCAGGAAACCTCTCCCTCCAAGTTTTGTATTCAGTAGTACTGGGTTTATCGAATAAAAGAAACCCAAGTTTGATCATTAATAATTTGCAAAATATTTCAGTAGTGATTATGAAGTTTATATCACTGTAAAGTGCAACAACTCATTACCATTCTAATGATATGTCTCTCAGCTCACCACTACCACGCATCGCTGAACCCCATTGTTCTGAAAAAGTCTTGCAAAATTGTGAGTGTTCACTTTCATGCTCCTTGAAATGCGTTATTCAAGATACGAAGAGGAAACCCAACTTTGATCATCAATGAGCTTGAAAGTGAAGCACTCACAATTATGCAAGACTTTTTCAGAACAGTGAGGTTCAGCGATGCATAATATTGGTGAGCTGAGGGACATATCATTAGAATGGTAATTAGTTGCACTTTACAGTGATATAAATTTCATAAATACCACTGAAATATTTTACTACATGTAAGTATTAATGATCAAACTTGGGTTTCTTTTATTCGACACATCCGGTACTACTCAATACAAACTTGGATGGAGAGGTTTCCCGATGTGTAATGACAAAATGCTCATATCTTTGGGATTCTTGGACCATATCGCATAAATTTTCATCCAGTTATAGAAACGAAGGGTAGTTTACAGGTGTAGAATATAAACAATATAGTTTTGTAATTTTAATATTATACCCATCTAAAGTGCCATTAGCATTTTTTGTGGGACACACTGTATGTACATGTAAACCTCATAAATTGCCTTGAGCATTGCCATTATCATATTCATAATCATATGGTTTAAAAGAAATTAAACTTATTGTACTAATTATTAAATGATTTTCGAGTGATATTTGATTTATTTTCTTTTCCTTTTTTTTTTCTACCAGAAATGTTTAAGCTCAATGTTCATCTTGTCAACCTCCTGGAGTACTCAATAAAGGATCTAACTACAAGAAATATTCATCAGTATCGAGAAGATGCCATTTAAAGATGGACCGGCTCTGATAAACAGTTCACATCCAGAACGTGTATTAACCATCACACGCCTCAGGCTAGCATCTTTAATTCAGCTCTTAGTTTTGGCTTCTTTCTTAAGCAAAACCAGAATTCAATATCTACACAGAAGTTTCTGTCATCAAATTAAGCTCAGAAACGCCTCTTTGATTTATTTTGGAATAAAGAAATCGAGACAAAGAATCCTAAGCAACATGGCGGAGAAAGCATCGGAAGTCAACCCTAGCATCAAAAGTTTACAGAGTGATACAGGAGAATTGGATGTGCAACCTGGTTCAGTAGGGTCGTTACCAGGAAACTCACCTCCGCCATCCTATCTGGAATTATCGGGATATCCTCCTAATATTTTTATGAAACCTCCATCAGAATCATATTTATGCGGATTTTGTAATCTGGTTGTGAGATGGCCTGTACAAACTGACTGTGCTTGTGGATTATTTTGTCATGGATGTTTATATAGATATATAGGGTGAGTTGATTTCATGATAAGATATCTTAGAGATGTTAGAATTCTTATAATTTCTAAAGGAAATTATTGCACTAAATATTCTCATTATCACAAGAGACATTGATTATCATCGTTCATGCAGGCCTCTACATTTCTTTCAAATTTATATAAAATATTTAAAAAAACAACAGATCAAATAATCAAACCCATTCAAAGAAATATATAAAAAAGAAAGAATTATGGATATGATTGTTTCCGTGGGATATGAATTCAGTGAATTACTTCAAAATCTGTAATCTTAATAAACAATGTTTTATTAGATATTCTTGTTGTTTGCATTTCTACATGTGTGTCTATAAAGGAAAGGAGGAACCATTTACTCCACCCCCTTCTTCCTGCCAAATGAATTCTTGCAATACTTTTAAGTCTCTGTAAATAATAATATATTTTCTTTATAAGAATTAATATCATCTACTTTCCACTTTTCTGCTTATTCCTCAGTGATGCAACGGGGTCCCTAGAGTGTCCTAGATGTCAAGAGATGTTCCCTGTAAAAGAGGTACTTCGGGACAAAATAGCGCATAAAAAGTTACTAAAGCTTGACATTGAATGCCCACATGGATGTGACACAGAGATGCAACTCAGGGATTTGGACAAACATGAAGAAGATTGTATGTATGTAATGATAGAATGCATTAATAGACTACAAGGATGTAACATGCTGGTGAAGAGAATTGATCTGGTAGAGCATCTTGAAACACAATGTGAATTTAGGAAAGTAGCCTGTAAACATTGCGGACAGCAGTTTATAGCCAACAAATTAGAGGTGAGTGATTTTCTATATTTTTTGTGTGCCCAGTGCTTGGAAAAGTAGATAGTCATCTTATGTCCTCTTTTGGGAATGGGCATATGCCATTTATATAAAACATTATTCATCTGTTTTGATTATTTAATCAGTAGTCTTTCATACATATGTCACAAAATGTTCACCTCTTTCCACCCCCCCTCCCCCACCTCCTCTCTCTCTCTCTCTCTCTCTCTCTCTATTTCTCTCCAGCTCTCTCCCTCTCTTTCTTTCTATCAAAGCATATCAATGCATACTCATTTTAAATGTACATCTCTCCTTCATAATTAATTTCACTTTTGAGAAAAAATATGTGTGTGGGTATTATTATATCACAAAGATTTGTGGTGAATGATAATCTTGTGTTCTTAAAACAATTTTTTAAAAATCCAATAGAATCGAACAATACTTTTTTCTGAATAGTACTGATACAATGTAAATGACAGTTGCAAGAATTTTGTGTATATGAAGGGGTACCAGTAAGTAAAATACAGAAAGATATATCCACTTGGCCTCATCATGTATGAGCATTGTAATTTTTTTTTTCAAGGAAGTTTATTTTCCAATAAATTATAACGGACAGTTATTATGACATGACACCATTTTTCCCCACACTATAACTATTCTACATACACAAAGATATACCAAAATATTGTCCTTTGGTGGTATATGATTTTACTTTTATATTAAAAAAAAAACCTCAAAAATAAATGGGGAAAAAAAAGACACATCAAGAATATGGTACTACGTATTTGTGCTTTGCCCTTGATACGTGTACTTGTATGGTCCAACAAACTGCTCATCCATATTTATAGACATGGACAAATCAGAGTACGAGTTATCACATGCTTTAAATGGGGATTCCCCTTTCTTCCATTGCGTTGGAAGTGCACAATACTGAGTCGGATTATTGGTTTTGTTAATAATACACTAAAAGCTGAATGACAGTGGTACATGTACATGCATGCTCCTTTGTAGTTTGAGCTTCATAACCACTGTGCATATCAGTAGCAGGGAAATGGTTTACATTGTATCTGGGCATATCTGGTTGAAACTAAATCTTGCCTGATCAATAAAACATCCCATGATCATGTTTTGGCTACTAGCTATCTCATTGTATTACACATAGTCAGCAGATTATTACATCATTCCTCTTTTTGATCTATCTTCTTCTTTTTTTGGGGGAGGGGGGCTGAAATTAAGCAATACAGTGGATAAATTGTTGACAATCAGCATGTAATTTATTCTTTTTTAAATTTAAATTGTATGAAAAATAATAGAATTTAAATTATAAGTTATTTTCATTTTGAAAATTTTACTAGATTGTTGGAACACCAAGGTGAGCAAGTTATTTGATTTTTAAAAAAAACTTGAAAGAGATGTTTTTAGCAGAGATTCAAGATATTATTTGGTGTTAAACTTTGTGTTAAACATGGTAATGCAAAATATTTGATGAAATTAATGAATGTTTTAATGAATAGAAAACCTATTATTCTAATGATGTTACAAAAGGGTCTATAGCAGTGCCTAAATATTTTTACTGACAGTTTTTACAAGCATATCTATTTTTAATAATTTTTCATTAAAAAAAAACTGCAGCTATATGGGACACGCTTCATCTTTGGCCTCACGTTTCATTTTGGTCATTTGAGTAAATTATGTAACCCATCAAATAATTGTCGCAATTGATGTGTGTACATACATGTACATGTATTGTATGCAAGACTGAACATACAATATTGAACGGTCTGTTTTTTAATTATTTTATTACGTCTACAGTAGCCCCAGACTGAGAGATCTAATAACAACATGTAGATGTTCAATTATATACTACAGTATTGCATTATGTTCAATTATTCCCAATGTACTTGTACTTTGTATGCTCAATAGAAAAAAAGGAAACACTTATCATTTAGGTATGCATACACACTTCATTGCACTTTCATTTTCATTCATACATGTAGGGCAGACAATATAAAATCAATATTGCACAAACTTGCAGTACATTGTGGAAGGCAGTGTTGTGAACAATTTTTCTCAAGATTTCTATTAAAGAATGGAATCAATCCCTTCAGTGGCCTTAGTGCCCCCTCTAAAAGTCCCTATTTGGCCTTAGTGCCCCCTCTAAAAGTCCCTATTTGGCCTTAGTGCCCCCTCTAAAAGTCCATATTTGGCCTTAGTGCCCCCTCTAAAAGTCCATATTTGGCCTTAGAGATTTTGGATGCCCTTTCTAGACATTCATATTTGTACTGAAATGAAAAAAATGTTCCTGGAAAAAAAAAGTGACCTTGTCCTAAATCTAACAAAATTTTATTACGGCTTGAAGGATTTACTTTCTAAAATAAAAATGATTGTCTTTTACATACGTACAATCTACATGTACATTCACTATAGGGTTTGAAAATGAAGACATTGGATTGAAGATTCTTTTTAGTGCTATGTACAGGAACATTTTCAATCTAGAGCTGCACACATACTGGATTGATTTACAATAATCAAAAATATGGATTGGATCCTGGAACGTATGGATACAAGGGAGATATGTTTCAGTGAATTTGAAATTTTATGTGGTAGTATACATGTAAATCCAAAACAAAGAAGCTCCTCATCAATAGGTATTGAACTTGTGCATTTCTCATATTGTGAGAACAATTTGTATCGGTAGTCATTTTTAGATTAAAATCTGCTCTATTGTACATGAAGGCAATACAACTGTAAATCCAATTTCAATGTATAGAATCTGTGATTTATAAATGAAAAAAAAAAAAGCATCCATGTGCAAACAAACATTGAAATTAAACTACTTTAAAGAAAGAAAGAAAGAAAGATAGCCGAGAAAACAAACTAAAACAAACAAACAAAATAAAACGAAAAGCAAAGACAAACAATCTACCCAAATAAACGACATGTAGTTCAATTATCAAAACTTTGTTTTGATGAATCATTTTCTTTCTCTTTTTTTTATCTAGTCTTTTTGCAAGTTTCTTTTGATTTTATTTGAAAGTCTTACATTTGTAAGCCTTCATGGTTGATCATACTTTAAAACCATGTCATGAAAAATAGAAATGGCAAAATTGTTAAGTTGTTCCGGACTTCTTGTTACTAATACTAAAGAAGATTAAGAGGAAACCCAACAGGGATGTGGATTTGGTTTTCCTTAAAATTATCTTATCAAGGCTGGAAATTTCCAATTTGGTTGAGGCCATCAAGTACTCACAAAATTACCATTTTAGGAACCCTTTAAAGTATCTCTTTCTGCATACCGGTACATGATGTTTGAGTGTACAATTACAAAACGGGTACAATACATGTGGTCACGGGCCGCAAAGGGAATTCCCCCTCATTCCTTTGTTGTTGTTTTTTTTTAATGATTTGAGTCTACATACATGTACATGTACTTCAGACAGTATGAGAAAAGTCATGAGGAGGAAACAGAAAAAAAATATATTAGCATTTCTGAAGAATAATCAATTTGTTTGCCCTGGTTGTACAACACTGTACCTCCATGCGATAGGAAATTCTTCAAATTATATAATTTGACAGCTGTCTGTACATGTATATATATATCTATATTTATCAGTTCTATGAATTTACAGCTTTGGGGGCTTATATTCCATGTGTTTGAATATGGGGCAGAACATTGATGAGATGAATACAAGACACATTTTATCTTGTCAAACGTCATAGGGGCTTTCCCTTTTTAAGCGATATGAAGTATTTAGTGATTTACTTAGGTGATCACACCGAACGGTGCGCAGGAATGCAATACATACATCGTACTTGAGCACTGTCTGTATCATTCACATATAAGAGTGATTCATGTTTTCAAAGAACAAAAGTGGTGTAATATTCTATGAATGCAGGATGTAGTACCTTCACAATGGACATGCCATGGGCTCCAAAATATGCACAATTTGTTTAAAGGGAATTACTTGTAGCTACATGTTTGGGGGAAAATTCAAACATGTATCTCAAATGATTATTTTTATAGTGATCTTAATCAAACGTTTTATGGTTTGGATGAATGGAGCCCCTGTTTTCAAATTCAAATGTATGGTACGATACCAGAAACCTGCTACGTCAAACCATGGTAAACTAAATGGCATCTGATTCAGAGAAATATAATGTGTTCCAATGTTAGAATTAAAGGGGTCGTTCACCCTGAGAAGTGAAAATTAGTTTTATTAAAATACACCAAAGCATAACAAAGTTATGGATAATTAAAGTTTTGATTTTGTGACGTCACTTGCGAGCCACGCTCCTATGTACGTACAGCAAATTCCATAAATTAATTTTTTTTCATGGTTCTTGAGGAAGGAATGTATATTTTATAGAGGGATGCAGGCTGATAGGCCCGGCTTGCCCCCCCCCCCCCCACCCCAGAAATAAAAAAGGGGGATTTTCGATGAATGACTGACCCTACAAAATGTAGTGACGGCCTATGCATACCCCTATGACCCATATAATTATGATGACATTTGACTTTAGAAACAAAAATTTGAAATTCTGATTTTGCCCTCCCCCCCCCCTCATGAAATCCTGGATCCGCCACATGGATGTGGGATTGACAACAAATGTGCCGGTGATATAATTAATATTTTCCTTTAAAAGTGGAAATTTTATGGATTTACAGCACACGTTATTGAAGAACAGCATGCAAGAAATGACATCACAGATTAAAAAATTTGATAATTTATAACATTATTATTCTTTAATTGATATTCTTCAAATCTTCCCTGAAATTTCTCTCCTTTGTCTGCTTTTATTGAAACCGATTTGATTTCAGGATGAACCGTTAATAATTTTGACACAAATAAATGGGAGTGATTCTTCATGTTTGGCAGCATGTGACTGCTGTAATACCAATGGGAGATTCGCCAAATAATTTGTTATTTGAACTTGACATACATGTAGTTTCTAACTTCCTTATTATGTTTATCTTTTTTTTCTTTTTTTTTTTTTCTTTTTTGTATATTTTCTTTACCACTTACATCAGTGGCGGATCCAGGATTTCATTACAGGGGGGCCCAAAATCGGAATTTCAGATTTTGGTACACCCAAATTTTTTTCCCGTTACATTGGACGAGCCAAAAGTTATACATGTGTACTAAATTTTTTTCATGCCACGTTGGCCGAGCGGAGGGGGAGGGGGGGGGGTAGGTTTAATTAATTTTTTTTGGGGGGGGCCTTCGGCCATCAAACGGGTCATTATTATATCAGCCATAGGGTAAGTTGGGGGTCAATCGGCCGCGGTCGTCTGTTTTTACTCGCATTTTTTTTTTTTTTTTTTTTTTTTTTGCTGGGGAGGCGGGCCCACCCCTGGATCCGCACCTGAAAACTGTAATGTACTTTTTTTAGCCCACTTTTTTGGCTGCTAAGGTATCAATTAAAATTGTATATACTCATAGAATAGCACTGTTTCTTTTAGAAGTGGTCAGTAACATTTGTATCTTATTCCATGCCCCTAATTAGAAAAAACTGTCAGAATTTCGATGAACATTATTTCAATTACAAACAAAAAAGGCAATGATATCATAAGAAAGCTAGTTTACTTCTACTACATCTTTGGTCTAATATGAAGGTCCTCAGACATATTGCCATATTTTCATACTAAACAATATAGACTACAGTATATTTCAATTTTTAATCTAGCTCAACTCACCAGGTCAAGCAGCTACTTTTTTACTCAAAGTTATTGATTTTCCCCTGTACGTAAATCAGAAGTTTTTACTTGAATGTTAAGTTCATTTCTTGGTTATTTGTTTATGTCATATGTTTATGTATGTATTAATTTCATGTGTTAACTACTGTATCATTGTTGTGCCTTGAATGTTGTTGCACCAGAAAATTGCGCTTTAAAATACATATTGTTATTATTATTATTATTATTATCATCATTATTATTATTATTGTTATTATTAATATTATTATTTACCTGAATACATTTTGGAGTATTACAACTTTGAAGAATTTATATATTTCTTAACATTATCTGATATTGCTCATACCCTCATTAATCTGTTCAATATTCTTTCTGTTTCCTAGAGCAAAATTAAAATTGATATCCAAGTCAGATTTCCAATTAAGGAATTTGTTTTCTTCTTTGAACAGGAACATGAAAAAGAATGTGCATTTACAGAGTCAGTAACTAAAGTATTAACGGTAAGTATGCTAAATCATCCACAAATATAATAATTTTATTCATATTTTTGGTTAATGATTATATGGATAGATTCCCATGTATACACATCTAGACTCACAACTGTAATGTTGTGAATGAGCCCTCTTTTGTTTTGATTTAAGTAGTATCAAAGCATTTGAGACTGAGTTTGAATATCTACACGACAACTTTGGCACTGGGGATATTGATTCAATGAACTTGTATTGGCCTGGCAGGTAGCCAAACTGAGTTTACAATTTTGCTGCAAGAGGTCACAAATTACCTTCTTAGAAAAAGATGACATTATGATATAGAAGTGTTATGAAAAAAATCTCATAAATTATCAATTATCATTAATATTATCAAGAAGAAATTAAAGTTCAAGTTTATATAAGATAACGAGCAATGGTACAGAATGTTTGTCAAGTTCATGAGTTAAATGGAAATGTTACTTTTTTTGGTTCATCTACACCATGTTTATTAGCTAAGTCCATGTCAATGCAATCAGTAATATCTCTCAACTTCCCCCATTTAAGGGAAATTACATGCTGAAATAGTTTGTTTTAACAAGAGTGAACAATTAACAGAAACATATATATTGAAAATTTGATGAAAATCCATCAAATACCAAAGCTATGATTTTTTAAAAGTTTTTATTATTTTGTGACATATCACTTGTGAAAATGGCAAATTCAATCAGTTGCCAATTTTTGTGATTCTTGGCGAAGGAATAGAATTTCTTGGATGCATGAATTAAAACTTGTGTCAGATAAGATACTGTACATGTATTGATCAGCAATGTGACAACAATAAGATTAATCAATATATCTAGTAGGCAGTTTTATGTTAAGCATACATGTACATCATCAATCAAATTAGCCATAATGCTAGTAATGATCTGAACAATCTTAAAAAAACAACGGTACTAATTAGTTTTTTAATTTACACATGTATATTTCAGTGCAACCTTTTTTTCAAGGGGGAGGGGGGGGGGTGTTCTACCCTCATAATGGTAATCATTTCATTACCCCCTTCAAGTTGTTATTGCCAATGGGTTCAAATGCACTTTTACTAATTCCCATTTGGTCTCGTCCCAATTGGTCTAATTCTATTTTATCTACAACCAGTTAGTCTAATTAACCTTGAGTCTAATTGCAACTCTGCCTATTTACCATTTTGTCTAATTTGTCATCTTGCGTTATGCCCATTTTGCCTAATGTCTTCTTGGTCTAACCCTACTTAGTCAATTCTTGTAACATAATGGTAATTGACCAAACATTCATTTGGGAAATAGACGATATGGTTATTAGACAAATTGGCAATTTTGATGAAGTGGTCATTAGACCGAGTGAAAATTAGACCGCCTATGGATTAGATCAAGTGGAAATTTAGACCAAATTGTTTGCGGACCAAATCCTGGTTTAGCCCTTGTGGTATTAGACAATAGGAGAATTGGACCAAATGATGTTAGACCAAGTTGATATAAACCTTAAGTTTACCTATAAGGGACGTTTCTCTCTTTTCAGGATAAGAGTGGGGTCAGTGAATCAGGAGCTGCTAGTGGACTAGCAGTCACTCCAGACATGGTCAAGACAGTTGCCATCAATCTAGAAGCAAAGATTGCTGAAGTTAGGAGGATGATGACTGAAATTGAGAACCAGGGTAAAGTCCTCAAGAATCTGTTTGAAGACAGCAGGGTCTCGATTAATAAGAACAAGGATAACTTGGTGGATGTGGATAAGTCTGTTAAACAGCTTCAGGTACGTACAGATACAGACAATATTCTTGATAAAGGCTCATTAAAATCAAAGTGAACACTTGCAAGGATGATATATGTGGGATATAGGTAGGTAAGCTTCCACTTACATGACATCTGGTAAAACATCTATAGAAAATTGAAAGGCTTTTTGGGAGAGAGGAACATCTAATGTTCTTGAGATTATTAACCAATATTTGTAGCTCAGTGTAGTTAATGTAATATACTCCCATTTTGTTAGCATCTAGTGATATGTATTTCCATGTTCTACTGGAATTTTTTTTCTTCTAGAAAATGGTCCTAAGTAAATTAAGCAAACTGCCTGACCTGGAGCGGAGCGTTGGAAACAGCATGTCCAGGATGGAGTTTGAGAATCATCAGGAGAGCGTGAAGGAGATGAGAGATGATCTAGACGATCAGAAGGCACGACTACTTCTGCTAGAGGATCAGGGTAGTAGCGGATCAGGAGGATCTGGTGAAGGAATACCTAAACGTCTCAAGGAGGAGATTGGTGAGTTGACTCTTTTGGACTGCCTTTGATCGGCATTTCTTGTCATATCTTACTCCTTGCTACACCCGTAATGTGGTGGTCATAGCCGGTCGTACATACAGTGTAAACTCTCTACAAAGGATTTTGTAGTAACATTCTACGTCACACATATTTTTAAATTTTTTTCAGACACGCATGTTGCAAGTATGACACGCAGGAGGGTTTTTTTGTCCCCGCCGAATGAGTTCGAGCAGGGGACTATGAAACGGGCTCCGTACGTGTGTATGTGTGTATGTAGGCCTATGTATGTGTGTGTGTGTGTGTGTGTGTCCGTCCGTCCGTCCGTCCGTGCGTCCGTATGTGATCAAAATCTTCAATTTGCTACTCCTTCGCCATTTTTCATCCGATTTCGATTCCGTTTGCTTTATATGATAGCACTAGGTGATGGCTACCAAACTTCTTCACAGAATTTTGACCTTTGACCTTTGACCCTGATTTTTTACCTATATTGTTAATTGGCTACAAAATGCTACTCCTTCGCCATTTTTCATCCGATTTCGATTCTGTTTGCTTTATATGATAGCACTAGTTGAGGGCTACAAAACTTCTTCACGGAATTTTGACTTTTGACCCCTTTGACCTTTGACCTTCATTTTTGACCTATATTGTTAATTGGCTACAAAATGCTACTCCTTCGCCATTTTTCATCCGATTTCGAATCCGTTTGCTTTATATGATAGCACTAGGTGAGGGCTACAAAACTTCTTCACAGAATTTTGACTTTTGACCCCTTTGACCTTTGACATTGATTTATACTTATATTGTACATTGGCTACAAAATGCTACTCCTTCGCCATTTTTCTTCCAATTTCGATTCCGTTTGCTTTATGTGATAGCACTAGGTGAGGGCTACAAAATTTCTTCACCAAATTTTGACCTTTGACCTTTGACCTTTATTTTTTACCTATATGGTTAACTGGCTACAAAATGCTACTCCTTCACCATTTTTCGTCCGATTTCGATTCCGTTTGCTTTATGTGATAGCACTAGGGGAGGACTACAAAACTTCGTCACGGAATTTTGAATTTTGACCCCTTTGACCTTCGACCGTCAATTTTACTTATATTGTACATTGGCTACAAAATGCTACTCCTTCACCAATTCTCATCCGATTTCAATTCCGCTTGCTTTATGTGATAGCACCTAATAATAGCTACAAACTTCTTCCAGATTTTGCCTTTCAACCTTTGACTATATTGTTAATTGGCACAAAATGGGCTACTCCTTCGCCATTTTTCATCCGATATTCGATTCTGTTTGCTTATATGTGATAGCACTAGTGAGGAGCTACTAAAACTTCTTCACGTAGAGCATTTTGACTTTTTACCACCTTGGACCTTTGACCTTGATTTTTCGACCCTTTAATTGTTAATTGCGCTCTAAAATGCCTACTCCTTACACATTTTCATCTGATTTCCACTTCCGGCTTGCTTTATGTTGATCACACACTATGGGGTGGGGAAAAATGCCTACACAAACTTCTTCACAGAATTTTGACCTTGACCTTTGCGCTTGTTTTTGCCTATATTGTACATTGGCTACAAAATGCTACTCCTTCGCCATTTTTCATCCGAAGTTCTCTATTCCTTTGCTTATGTGATAGCACTAGTGAGGACTACAAAACTTCTTCACGAGAATTTTGACCCTTTGACCTTTGACCTTGATTTTACGCTATATGTTAATTGCGCCCCTACAAAAAATGCTACTTCTTCGCCATTTTTTACCCGATTTTGATTCTGGGGGGTTTTGGGCCTTATGGATTAGCACTGATTGTGATATAATGGGAATTTTACATTATCGGCGGGGACATATATTACGCATCGCGTAATTTACTAATCCACTTGTTTTAAATAACTTTCCTGTGGAAAGGTAAGAATCAGACACGCATGTTGCAAGTATGACACGCAGGAGGGTTTTTTTTATATAACTTTCCTGTGGAAAGGTAAGAATCACATAAATTGATCCACGATGGCTATACAACCTGCATACAATACGAGCTATGTTGCATACACCCGCCACATAGCTTGCAAGCTGTTGTGACCACCGCATAACTGTCCTGGGTTGTACAGACTTCACTGCATGATAAGATGTAGGGTTCTTCATCTTTGGTTCTGCCCAACGCTTCAATGCAGTAGTCAACAGGGTGCACAAATGTTGATGGCACGGAGAGAGAAGATTAGGGGTACTTTTTGCTTTGGTTTTGGGTTTAAAGAACTGTTCTTTAAAATGTATTGGTAGTGGGGATGTGAGGGACTCAAACTTTCTGGATATAACTTGATGTACATTACCAAGCATACACTTTTCATTTCCCCTGTATGTAATGTGTAATTGAGTAGCAGTTGGACTGTGCTTTGCTTAATCCTCTTGCGGGAATTTCAGAATCATGGAGGTCAAGGGTTATGACATTATAGCAGTTCTCCTTGAATATCTTTCGGATACTATACGTCAGGATAATATTCTATTGATGTTTATTATATTGTAATTCTCTATTTAGAGCTTTTTTGGAGGGAATTATGCTGAAGATGAATCATGGAGGACAATATTCCACCACCATTTTCAACATCACATATTATTCATGCTATCATTTGAAATGATTATGAATGTGATGATGCCCTGGAAGTTAAACTTCCAAGTGAGGTCACAGGGCGAAAGTTAAACAAAGTTTAATTAAGTCCTTGTTGCATAAAATCGTGAATTTTCATGCTGAGACTAAATTCTGTCTTGGTCTTAGACATTGACAAGTTATCAAGTTCTCTGCAAGTTGCCCTCAAGTTTTTAAAGCTTGACAGTATAACTTAAAGTTTCGACTGGTGTGGACAAAGCTCATCCCTGTCTAGCTTTCTACAGAGCTGCTAAAGGGATTACTACGTCAAATATCACTTTGAAAGCTATTAAAACCTAGACCTATCAGTGTATATAAACAAGTTGTATTGGTAAACTAGGACACAAATTAAATTAATTGCCTAGATATTGCTATTTTAACTCCAGTTTAAATGTAATTGAACAATGTTTTAAATATTTACAGATTTTTAATTCTAAGTCATTTGGCATGACAACAGTCAAATTTTGATATTTGACAGACTATGATCATTTTTAGCTTGATCTGTATGTTATAAAGATGTAGTTTCAAGAGCATCAGTGACCTTGTATCCGTATGAATTCTTATAAACTCTTTCAGCTAATAATACAGAAAAGGTGCGTTACTTTGATGACCAAATCAGTATGTACTCGATGCGGTTGGCAGAGCATGAATTACGTTTCCAGTTCCAAGAGACAGCCAGCTACGACGGTACACTCATCTGGAAGATCAAAGAGTTTGCACGCCGTAAGAGGGATGCAGACAATGGGAAGACACTAAGCCTCTACAGCCAACCGTTCTACACAAGTCGTTTTGGCTACAAGATGTGCGCTAGGATATATTTAAACGGTGATGGCATCGGGAAAGGCACGCACGTATCACTATTCTTTGTTGTGATGAAGGGTGATTATGATGCACTGTTGCCATGGCCATTCAGCCAAAAGGTAAAAAAAAAAAATTATTGAATATAACCTAATTCATTCTTTCTTTTAGAATATTACTGTAAGAAGATACTAATGATATGCTTTCTATTTTAGCTACATGTATGCCCAGCTTTGCTGAAAAAGTTTGGGTTGGATATTACCGTTAAATTTGTCCTGGTGACCTGATATTTGCACAGATGACAGTTGTTCCTTGGTTTATTTTGTCTGAAATGTAGGGTTAGGGTCGTGACGAAGCTTTATTTTATGTTCATGATAAGGGTTAGTATTATGTGTAGCATTGAGTTTGTGGCTGAAGTTGAGACAAATGATTATTGTTTTTGAGTGGTTTGAGGCCAGTACTAGTGATCAACATCAAGAATCGTAATTGGTAAGATCAAATGCTATGCATATCTTCGATATTAACCCAAAGAACTTGTAAGACAAATTGCTCAAATCTAAAATGTTTTTCAAATTATAGGACTTAGATGCTTATAATAATAATGAAATTTTTATCTATAATTAAAAATCAGATATGCCTTGTTGTCTCACGAACTGACGTATGCTTTTATTTCCACAATTCCTTTCAGGTGACATTAATGCTCTTAGACCAGGAGACTGGCCGACGTCACTTGTCGGATTCCTTCCGACCTGACCCGACCTCGACGAGCTTCCAGCGCCCCTCTACCAACATGAACATTGCCTCTGGATGCCCTCTCTTTGTCTCCCAATCAGTCCTCAAGGATCCAGCATATGTCAAGGAGGATACCATCTTCATTAAGGTTGTCGTGGAGACAACTGACCTCTATGGCCCATAGCGATCGATGCTACCCGTATGTTCTTTCTATCTCTCCCTAGCAAGTTCTACCTAATGACGTCTTTGACTGATGATCGGACAAGTCTTGTTAGGTATTGGTACAGATGGTACTCAGCTCAGTAGCAGTGCAAGAGAAGTTTGGGCATTGGTTTGCTAAGTGATAGGACTGCATGTTACTGGACCGTTTCTTAGAGCGTAAAGAAGCTAATTGTACCATTTATGCATAGTGGATGATCTTATCCTTATACATTGTATTGCATATATGCCACTACTATGTGCAGCCACTTTGTCACTGAATGTAAACAGTAAAGTAGAAATTTATGCTGCTAGGTTTCGAGCTGTGGTGTCTTTATAAACCGTGCATGCATGTATTCAGGATTTACAATACCAACTGAGGGCCAACAGATTGTTATGTCCCTTTCTGAAGTCTGAAAAATAAAAGTCTCTTCCCAATACCCCCTGCAATGTCATATTTTAGTAAATTTGGGATGAAGGTAGATAATATTCCAAAGCCTAGAGTGAAATGGTGTTTTTTTTTTAATAGTTGTTTTCAATTTCAATCTGACAGTTTGTTTGCCCGTTTATGAATATGATAAAAGAGCATCTAAGATATAAATTTCCTTTTGATAAATGTACTATCCTATATTAAGCAGTTTTTGTGTTTTGTTTTGTTTTGTTTTGTTTTGTTTTGTTTTTTTTTCTAGTGTATACTATGTCAGAATATCATATTTTGAAGATCTTAAATGTTTACTAGCATGCATAAATTGCCTTTTTAAGTTTCATATAAAGGCTTGAATTGATATGGAATCTATGTTTATACAGTTGATTTAACCTATTACCATTTTGGAAATTGCAGTTCTTTTATAAAGCCTTATGGAATGACTAATTCATAATTAATGTTCTTCTATCTATTAATTTTGTTATCACCAATATTCAAACTTCTTAAATTTAATTATTTAGATTGATTTGATTTGAATTTATTTGAAAATATAGTCATTTATTTGTCAGTGTATATATACATTTTTGCAATGTGCATTGATATGTCTTCCATGTATTTAAGTTTAAGGGCATTATTCATTTAATCATATAGAATTGGAGAAAGTTTTTAGGTTAAATTGAATAGATCCTATTTCTTTTTGATGGGCTGTTTGCACCATAGGAGAAGCTGATTGACCTTGTACGAGCAAGAAGGTCATTATCCATCAACCCTTGATAGCATCCTTTTGGCTCTCAACAATTTTTCGGAAATCTTCTAAATTTGGGGTCAAAAGGTGAAAGGGAAAATGTTACCAATGTGTATCCGTAGAGTTATCCATGTATGCTGTTCTAATGACTAGAAACTCATAGTTTATTTTCCTGGATTTGCTTATTAATGTAAAGAATTTGCATCTAATGTATGTATCTCAGTGGACTAAAACAACCCAGTTATGGAAATTACAGATGCTAAAGCAATGATCAGTCGTGTACACGCAAAAAGTGCATTGGAAAGGTAACAAAAAGCATAATACACTGGATATTACTGATAGTTTAGAGTATACAAAAGCAACGATCAGTCATGTGCACGCAATACCTTTGGCGTACACCTGCAAACCTAAAGCGCATTGTTCTATATGTTGCAAGCAGTAGAACCATGTTTAGACAGTGATGCGCATCTGCTATAAAAATGAAATTATTGTTCTAGTCATGGGATTTAGATGTGGATAACACTATCTATAAGTGCTTTGGAATGGTTGATAAAAATTCATCTAAACTTTACTGTGTGCTGTGAGGTTTCAAAATCACTAAAATGACTTTAACAAATTACGGAACTCTGCTTAAAAACTTACACAGAAATGCATGTATGGAACTACAAAAAATGTTCCGCCCAAAGAGTTTAGCTGTTTTGGGTGTATAGTGGGTCATATTATGATTGTAAAGACATATGAAGAGCAACCCTATAGGCCTACAGCGGACCTTTTTACAATGATATTCTTCCTAAATAGCATTAAATTAATAGGAAAGGTCACAATAATTTTGTTTATCTTTCCCACTTCACTGGATTCTCTTTAAGATGCTCACTACACCACCATGCACTGCTCTTTAATTGTACATGTATGTGATGTCAAAAATCAATCGGTAGCCTACTTCACCAATCAAAATAAAAATTTCAATCAGGTTCCTAGCATTGATAATCATTTTATATTCACATTGCCAACCTAAAAACATAGTGCATGTTCTGTAAATTGTGAATTACTGATACATGCTGCACTCAGTTATGTCACTTTGAGTGAACTTGTTTATTGTCCTATTTAAACTTAAATTTGTCCGCCATGTACGCACTCACACACTTGCAAACACTTGATATGTGTATGTTAAAGATTGTTGGCCTAAATATTGTAATGCATGTTTTCTATGGATTGCAAGATTGCAATTTTCTTTTTACAATATATTATGTTTATATTCTTATTATTGCTGTCAAATGTCAATGTACTTTCTGAATTTATATATGCTTGTGTATGAAGTGTACATTCCAGTGGTCCAATATTTTAATTTTAGAATTTATACAGATGCACATAAATTTATTTTAATCATTACAATTATGAAACTTCTACTGAGTGAAAAAAATTAATGGCTTTAATTTTGTCGTCAACATATTATTTACAAGATTTGAAGCATTAAAATAAAGTCATGGAATATATTTCGCATGGGAAGAAGTTCAATTTACTCTAGTGCTAATTGAACCTTCTTCCTTCACAAATCTAGGGAATTTAAGTATCCACGTGCAGAGGTGTCGGAAGGGTCTGGGAAACAAAGCATTGGGGGGCAAGCCATAGTTTCATCCTTTTTTTCAGCAGAGCTTTCCGACGCCTCTGTCCATGTGTCATTTTTAAAGTAAAATAGAAATCCATTCACTTGTACCAAATTATATCTGAAATAACATGTATTTCATGGGCATTATATGTATATATCTTCAAATATGATTAAAGGTGCATTATAGGTTAACAACAAAAAAAGTAAAAAAGGCAAATGATTGCAAAAAAAACAACAAAAAAAAGGGGAAAATAAGGATACAAATTTCTGTGAAAAAAAAAGAACAATAAAAAGGGTAAGGCCCATTTTTAATATCCTTTCTATAATAAAGGAGAAATACAGTGCAGCCCAGAAAACAGTGAATCCAACTTTGAGAGCCTCATCTTGAAATAGTATTGGGCGATTCCATGCTGTGTCGTACTGGACATTTTGACAACATTTTACATCTTTTTGACATGAAAATAAAAGAATATTTTCTTGATTGTTGGTGATCCTCAAGAAGTACCAGTAGGGACACAAGAACCATGACTTAACTTGTCTTGATTACACATTCTTTACAATGAAATGGAAAATAGTACTGTGTCGTACGGGACCCAAAAATAACAGAAAAATACAAAGCGACTAAAACAACAAAAGCATGGAATCGCCCATAGCTTGTGTGACCTTAATATTTATATCATGCTTAAGAGTAACTTGTATTGTACTGTGACTGATGACTGAGCGCTTTGGCTTTAAAAAAAAGTGTCAAAACTGTCTTGTACCAAGTTTGGGTAAAAAACAACCCATGCATTTACATAGTCCAAGCAACCTTCTGTCTCTTATGAATGCCGAAAAATCAAAGGGGAGGCGGAAATTTG
>CALNVZ010000174.1:18969264-18988329 GCA_940671915.1 Paracentrotus lividus
ATGGATGATTGACTGAGTGAACCGTATACCCTTTATGGCCGATATATGATGACCTTCTTGATGGTCAGACCAAAACATGTTTAATACCTCTCCCCTTGTTTATACCTTTTTGGTCGCCCAGTGTGACAGAAAAACATTGGGTGAACCAAAATTCTGCAAAATTCTGAAATTCTGATTTTTGCCCCTCCCCCCTCATGAAATCCTAGGTCTGCCACTGCAGTCATCCATGACAGCACAGATACGAGTTTGGTATTACTGATCAGAATACTGTAATTGTGGAAATATTCGCGGATTTCGCGCGAAGATCGGCATGCGCGAATTAAAAAACCCAGGAATGTATGAGCTCGCTTTTTTATGCATGTATTGGAAGCGTTCAATTGTGTGCTTACGAACATGCAGTGCGATTTCAAGAACCTGTGAACATTCTTTGAGGCCGCTCAGCGCGAATAATTAATCGCATGAAAATAACAGCGAATACAGTATGAGAAACTCTCTGAATGAAATAAAAGTCAATAGTGCATAATTTATTCAATGTTGATACAAAGCTTTCAAAGTTGAATTTACTTTTATTTGGGATGCACTGTAATGTTTTTTCTGGAAAAAAATAGGAAAGATACCACAAAAACATAAATAGGAACATTGAGTATTTTTAAGTTAATAGTTTATCTCTATAAGGAAGACCTAATATTTCATATTGATAAGAAACTATTGTGTTTTTCTCTCTTTGGTTTTGTTTTGTTTTGTTTTGTTTTTGTGTTTTTTTTGGCTTTGTTTGAGTTTTGTTTGTCATCTTAATGTTAGAACAAGTAGTGATTTGTAAATATCCTTTTTCTTATCTTACATATAGGTTTGTTAGACTTCTCGCCATATTCATTCATTTTCCCTCCAAAGAACAGACAAAAGAAATACAGGATTAGAGGACTATCAAGTATGCTTCAAGTGTTTTACCTTGTTTGAAAATACCATTTATAGCACAAGTGTAGCCTAAAACACTCTCATATCTTATAAGAAATATGAAATGTTAATCATATGTGATTGTGCGTGATATGAAATATGCTATTCCTTAGTATAATGCTGAGGAAAGCAATATAAAAAGATTTCTTCTCACAGATGTCTATCCATTTTTTATTTATTTTTTCAATATCATTTTGAGTGAAATGCTGTTCTAATGCTCCATGATCCCCAACTCATCAAAATTGAATCTATTTTCACTTTGTTTTCAGTTTTCTGCAGTATTTTCTCAAATTTATGTATTTGCTTTACATTTGTGCTGCTTTATGCTTCAGGATTATTTTGGGCATCGTCTTTTTTCTTTCCCCCCCCCCCCCCGATGCTGTATATGTGTCACCCATCGTACATGTTGGGAATAAATTAGGCAAGTTGCTTTGATGGCCGCTATGCTTTCCAGTATCAAATCATTTTGTATGAAATGATGACGAGAATAACCATAGGAAGATTTGCCATATACAGTTGAGGCCAAAAGTTTGCATATACCTGATACGAAAACATATAACTAATATTTTTACCCTCTAAGAACATTGGCCATCATTTATTTTGATGAATATGGTTAGGTATCATATCTACTTTGTTTTCAGAGAGTATGTTTTAATTCAAGAAATTTAGAAACATATATATATGGCTGATCTTCCTTCAGTTTGGATATATTCAATGGGTCAAGTTTACATACACTAACCAAAATTGGTGATGGTGCTGCCTGTATTTGCTTTATTTTTCATTTTTTCGCTTGTTGAAGCTGTCAACGAGCTTTCTTTATACTTCTCCTGAGATTATTGTCCATTCCCCAGTAATATTGCAAACATTAAGTCCCATTTACAGGTTTCTTTGAGCGAATACCATTTTTTTAGTCTACCCATATGGTTTGTACAGGGATCTGGTCTAAACATGTGACAAACCCCTCCTTAATCCTCCTTTTCTCTGTTTACCCACTCAAAAACTAATCTAAATGGATGTCTGGGTTATTATGGCGATTAAAAACTCAATTTTAATATGGTTCCAACATTAAGGGTGGCATATTGATACAATGCAACATACTCCAACATCACATTTTACAATCAATACGGTTTATCAATGTGGTTTATACATTGTTCTGTGTGTGTGATGTTGGAGCATGTAGCATCTATCAATATGCCAGCCTGAAAGTTGGAACCATATTAGAATTGAGTCTTTTATCATCATAATAGCCCAAACATTAATTTGAATTGTTTTATGGTAGGTGAAAGAGAGAAAAGGGGAGATTACGGAGGGGTTGTCACATATCTAGACCAGATCCCTGTACAAACCATATGGGAAGACCCTAAAAATGATATTCGCCCAAAGAAAGTTGTAAATGGGACTGAATAGTTGCAATCTTGCTGGAGGAATGGACAATAATCTCAGGAGAAGAAAGTATATAGAAAGCTCGTTGACAGCTTCAACAAGTGAAAAAATGAAAAATAAAGCAAAATACAGGCAGCACCATCACCAATTTTGGTTAGTGTATGTAAAATTTTGACCCATTGAATTTATCAAACTGAAGGAAGATCAACCATATATATGTTTCTAAATATCTTGAAATAAAAACATGCTCTCTGAAAACGAAGTAAATACCATACCCTACCATCTTCATCGAAATAAATGATGCCCAATGTTCTTATGTTTTCGTATCGGGTGTATGTAAACTTTTGGCCTCAACTATATGTATTGGGTTTCTTTAACAAACAAAATAAGATCTGGAAACTGGTAGCAACTAAATTTTCCTATTTCCTTCACTTGATGTAGATTTTCTTTTATTAATGATTTTCTCTTATCATTGATTTTATTGATACTATTCAGTTTTTAATATAAGTAAATGATAAGAAATTTGTGTGTACAGCTTTCAGTTTGGGTAAATTGTGAAATGTTGTATGATATATATTTAAATATTCAGGGATAACATTTATGTGTTATGCCAAAAAGATATATAAATCTATGTGGATGTGGTAAAATAATACAAAATGATATAATTCTTAAAGTATCCCAAGAAAAATCTGAATCAACAATATAAGAGTATTAGAAATAGTTGAAATAGCCATTAAAGTAGAAAAGATTTTTAGATTTTAGAACTTAGTTGTTTTAGTCTTGTCAAATATCTAGAGTTAAGCTATTATAGATAGATTTAGATGGTAGTAGTAGTTATGAAGCAATGGCATAAAAAAGATATGATGACATGATTCTTTATATTTCTCTGTTCAGTTATCTTTATTCTGATTTTATAGAAGTGTTAAAATAGAGTGGTTTAATCACTTGACTAGGATGCAAAGGGTTTTTTTTTTTAGCATGGCATTTTATTTACATTGCCTCTCATCACCCATGTGTAATTGTATACCTGGTAAGAATGAATGAGAGCGCCTTGTGATGATGCTAAAGTGATCCCTTGGGGATGGTCATAAAGACCAAAAACACCCCACCATGGGAATGATAATAAATATTGTTATGTGCTTAAAATAAAATTGTTTTATATTAGGCAGTATATGAAAAACATATATTTTCATTATTATTGTTATTATACTGACAGTCAGACATTTTGTTCATGTCAAGCTCATCCACATAATTATATCAGCATGTATTTTTCAAGAAACTTTTGGAGTCCCAGTTATTTTGTTTGAAAAATATGAGCATTACATGTTTTTAGGAGATCAAGTGGTTTATTTCCAGGAAAAAGCTGTTGCTAAGGGGCAGTTTTGTCTCTGTATGTGTAGAAATCTGAGAAATTTGAAAAGAAATGTATCATTACATCCAGAATCGGGCCTTGAACTGAAGGAAGATTTTCTCAAATTTTATCAATTTTTAATTTATCAAAATAATGTATAGGATCACTTTTAGGCTTCGGTTAGGATGAGGTTTTTTGTGAAATTTAAAGTAGGTCTATGTATTATCAGACGTGTGCTCTGTAACATAAAAGAGATAGGATTAATCTAATGATTGATTGTACCACTTTGTACACGGTTTATTACAGCCTTGTGATTGAAATCAATCAGAAGATTGATTATATCTTTTATGTAAAGGGCACCAGGCCCTGATAAAAATTACGATCAATTTGCAAATGCATGGGCATACCATTCTGAACCAATCAAAATGGTTGTTCAAAAATTGCTAGTTATCTTAATTATTCATGTTCCAGGCAACATGTATAGTTTTGCTTAATGAAGTCTATACTGTTAAACCCAACAGAGGTGTATTAATATTATATGAAGTATGTATTGATAAGTCAGTATGGATGTTCAGGAATTTATCAGTTTCAGCAATTAAATAATTGACACAAATGATTCTGTACTTGTTGCACTTGTGTTTTTATTCTGAAAAGAATAGCTGTACATTTCAGCATCCAATTTCTTATGCAGAATGGAAATTAACATTTCGTCCCCAAAAGAAGCACATATGATAAAAGATATGTGTTTATAGCATGTTTCCGCTCCCCTAATTTGTTTGTTATAGCACTATTACATAGTAAATGTCTGGAAGGTGTTATCATGCATTGATGTAATTATGCCAACGAATTGCAAAACAAAAGGATGTGTATTGTAAAAACAAAAAACCTCTGAGCTTATCCAACAAGATCGGAAAATGTGACATTTGTTTCTTGGTGTATTCAAGATATTGGTATAGGAGCAATTGTCTCTTAGTTCACCTGTGTGCACAATACATGTATTTGGCTGTATGATAATTGTACCATCATTTGCCAAAGTTTAAGACACCCTAAATTTTTGGGGTATTATGGTTCAAATGAGCATTATTCTTTGTTTCCATTGAAATATTATGTAACATGTTTTCCTGTCATGGTTCATGGGATGAGATATGTTTAAGCTCATTTCATGAATGTACTTGCGCAAAGGTTCTTCATCTGGCACTTTGTCTCTTATCCAGGATGGAAAAAACAGAGTCCTAAGTCAGGTCAGAGGGTTAAAATAGTAACCTTATCCAAGAAGGCTACTCTGAACGCAAGAATTAGTGAGAAGACTGGGTGTAGCAAGACTGTCGTCCACAATGCCATTCCAATTTCGAAACGATGGCTCATTTTCCGCCGTGGAAGAGGAGTGGTCGTAACCAGAAAACAACGCGTTGCAGGACAACATGATGAAGAGGATTGTTGGAAGAGATTGTTCCATTCTGTCGTGCATCAAGGCGAGCTGCAGTTCTACTGGTATTACAGTCATTAGAGTACCATTTCTCGCCGTTTGAGCAAGGAATGTTGGGCTAAAAGAATGCTCATTTGAAAAGAAATCCAAAATTTATGGGTGGTCTTAAACTTTTGGCAATGACTGGTACAGGAAAACGTAATGATATATTGAAGAGCACACAAAATCAATCTGTCTGCATATCTGAAAGTTATTACAATGTTCTGTTGAAAGAATGTTTAATTAAAAAGTAATGCTAATGCATCACAATTCTTCTTTTTTTGTTTTCATTGTTTAAATCATGTAGGCCTATGTGGTTCTAAAAATCAGTGTTGAGTATCATGAATTTGTATGAGTGATTTTACATGTGGTCTGAGGTATTTAATGGTGCCCAAACACACAAAAATTGGGCTGTACAGTGTGTTCAAGAAAAATTAAACCCAACTTGAGAGCCTCGTATTAAAATTGTATTGCTTATGTCACATTTATTTTTATTCCATGTTTAAAAGTTACTCATATTCTATCCACTGATACCAAACTAGTCTTTTGCTGTCACGGAAGATCACTTGAGCTTTTAAAAACCTCTGCCAAAACCACCTTGTACCAAGTTTTGGAAGAAGCAACCCTGGCTTTCTGGTCATATATTTCATTGTTTGAGGTAAGGCTTTTCATCCATTCATAAAAACAAAAAGTTACTTGGACTCTTGAAATGCAAGGGTTGCTTTTGCCCAAACTTGGTACGAGGCAATTTTACTCTTGTTTTTTTTTTTAACTAGTGCTTTGTCATCCGTAACAGCTCTTTAAATTTGGTATCATTGAACAGAATATAGGTTACGCTTTAACATAAAAAATATGTCAGAAACACAAAGTGCAACTTTAATATGAGGCTCTCCAAGTTGACTTTTCTTTCTTTCTTTTTTTTTCTGGAGCGCACTCTGCGCCTATATTATTCAGAATTAGGAACGAACAAAATTATTTTGATTAATTGGGGTTTCTAACCAAAGGCATGCGTGTTTCTTTGGTTACGAATTTGATTTCCTCGTACTTCCAGTTGGTTTTTTTATTTTATTTTTGCAAGCTAAATGGGAAAGAATAGGTTTTGAATGAATCCGTTTTACTTGATGAATGTATGTTTTCCTATTCCAATCTCTGTAAATTAGATATTTTATTTGCGCGTCCCCCCCCCAAAAAAAAGGGGGGGGTTAATTTAAAGTTGAGTTAAGGAATGGCTTTGCTGTTATTTTAGATTAATTACTAATTCATAGAGGATGTTGTGGCCCGGTGTTGTGGCCGTTATGTCTAAAAATCAATGTTTTAAAAAATGATTAAAAGATCAGAATATTATTTCAGGAACTGAATATCAAATTTTCAATGAAACTTGATTCAACAAAAATTTATTATCCATTCCTTCATTCAAGATTACAATGGAAAAATTTTGGTCCGATAAGAGACGGAAAACCTTCGAGTTGTTATCAATTAAAATGTGTGATATGCCTTGGTTTATCGAACGAAAGTGGTAGGGCTTATAACAAATATTAGCGCTCGGTCATTTTTGCTCATAGTTTTCAATGTTTTCTCCCTCCTCCATCAGCTCTATCATTCCATATCCCTGGCTGGTGTTTACCAACGACAATACGAACGACTGCAACAATCACGCTTTCTAATTTAGCGCAAAAAAAAAAAAAAAAAGATCAGTGGCGTTCCTAGCCTGATTAGACACAATACTTACGGGGGGGGCGTGCTATTGTTAGTGCATAATAGTGCGCCCCCCCCCCGTAAGTATTGTGTCTAATCAGGCTAGGTATATACGCCACTGCTGATCATAGTCAATCTAGCTGTTGTCTCTTTTTACCCGCTTCCCTGATAGATCATAATATTTTGGTGTCCGAATTGAATGTCTTCGATATGTCAAGAATATTTATATAATCAATAAGCTGGCGGGAGTAGGAGAGAGAGAGAGAGGCCTGGGAGGGATAGGGAGGGATTAAAATGCAATGCCATTACTAATACTGAAGGTAGAATTAAAATAATTAAGTTGAAGATATCCCCCCCCCCTCTTTTCCCTTCCCTTTTGTTCATTTTCTGTCTTCTCATATTTGATCTTTCTTCTTGTTTTCCACTTTATATTCTCCCTCCCCTTTTTCCCTAGTTGTTTGTCCTTCTTTCCATCCGCTCCATCTCTCTCTCTCTTCTCTGTTCTCTGTCTCTCTCTTCTGTCTCTCTCTCTCTCTCTCTCTCTCTCTCTCTCTCTCTTCTCACACACCACACACATACACACATTCTCTCTTCTCTCTCTCTCTCTCTCTCTCTCTCCTCTCTCTCTCTCTCTCTCTCTCTCTTTCTCTATATTATCCTTTCTTTCCTTTTCTCTCTCTTTTTTTTTTTTTTCTTGCTTTTCCTTTTTCTTCCATAGCCCAGACCCTCAAAATAAGTGGAAACGATCAAGTCTATTTCCCCGCTTTAATTCAAATTGTTTATTTTGACTTTTACCTCATTCATTATTGGATGAATATATAAAATAATTATATGAGTTTTTTTAGATGAAGTTGAAGTAGCGGTGTGATCCTTAAGTCTGATTAACCATGTTAACGGGGAGATCCAACCTGAAAAAGATGCGTAGTTAGCGATTTTATTGTGTTTCTGTACAAACTAAGCACACCTTGTCTATTCTAAAGAAATATTATAGGGCACAATATTTTAGAGGTGTGCTCTTCAAAATTTGTTGCGATCACCTCTAAATTCAAGGGGGCGTCCAAAATTGTTGCCCTTTTTATGACAAATAGTATTTAGAGATAGCATTTTAAGGAAATATCAAATCGCTCCAAAATGCGAATCATATGAAAGATAAATAAATTGCCTACAGGCTAAAACCTACTTTGATGGAATTTGAATACGTAAAAATGAATAATTAGCCCAAACAAATTCATTTTTCATATTTTTTTCAAAAAAAATGAATGTAATCTAAATTTATACGTCTCACATATCAAAACTGCGAACGAAATTTTTAATTGTAACTATTTAGAAAATTGTTGAAATATATGCACTAAATCTTGTGAAAACTGCATGTTCGCATATTATTTTAACAAAAAGTAATATCATCCTAAAATTGTGATCCTGATTTCGCCGAAAATAACATTCTGGTCAATATCTCTGAAAGCTCCGTACACGAACGTGTATTACTCTATTGGAATGGTATGGTGTCTTATATTTACACACATCTTTCAATCTATAAACCCTAACTCCATTGTATCAAACGAAATGATAATGAATCAGGTATCGGTCTAGGCCCTATGTAGAAAAATACGGATTATAAGCATCGACTTTAAATCGTTAGTATATTACTAATCAAATCAAAGGGGAAATTTTAAACTGAAAACGAATGATGAGTCTGCACTCTCCATTCCTCTGAGGTGCAACTATTTCCTATATTCTGTGAGCCCTACTATTATATGTTTCTTTTTTTAACGATGCATTTTAATATTGTGTAACTTATGTAGGAATTTCTTCCTTTTTTAATGATGCAAGAGTTCTTGAAAAATATGGACTCAGACCCCTAAACTGCTTGTTGCCTGCTAGGATTTTTATGGTGGGGGGGGGGGTCGAAAATTGAAAGGTGGACCTTTTCAGAAGGAGTAAACTTTTCGAGCGTGAGCCGAAAATTTTGCCTTATAACAGAATATTTTACCTTATAATTTCTTTTTTAATTCTTTACGAGGTGATGATCACCTCCTTTTAGCAAATAAGTTGTGAGCACGAAGCGTGAACGGTAAATGAATTTACATTTTCATTACTTACTTGTGGAGTCAGGAATCAGTCCATGGGCCTTTCTATATGATAACTCTACGAGCGCGAAGATCGAGCCGAAAATTTTGACTCACAATGACCTGAAGGTAGTGTATTTTCTGACACTTTTGCCTCTTATACTTACGGGTCCGTAATTAGGACTTTAAAATAAACTTACGGGGTGCGCCCGCTCCTTCCACCACCCAACCCCCCCCCCCCTCCCCTGGATACGCGTCTGATGTTTTGAAAATTGAAAGTGGGTTTTTTGCCAGATTTGAACTTGCGAGCGCGAAACGCGAGCCAGAAATTGTTGGTTACAATGACTTGAAGGTAGTGTATTTTCTGACACATTTTGCCTCTTATGCTCACAGACCCGTAATCATGATTTGTATAAGGTTTAGACATTCGAAAAGTAAACATTTCCAAGGATTGAACTTGTGAGCGCGAAGCGCGAGCCGAATTTTGCTGTTTAATGGCCTGAATATGGTATGTTATATTATTGTACCGTCAGTTTGTCTCTTACATCTTTCTATTTACTTTTAATTTTTGATTTTTTGATGATCACCTCCCTTTGTAAAAAAAGTGAACCTTGCCAGTGCAAAGAGCCTTTTGCCTTGTATTTCAGGCATATTTTGCCTCATATCTATATATTTTTAATAGTCCTTCACAGACGGATGACCAAATTCCAAAAGATACGAACGTGAAATCACATTAATGCTGTGCATTTGAAGCACATTTCTTTTTGACTTATAATTCGGCTTCGACGGGAGTGAACATGGTGAGCGCGAAGCCCGAGCCGAAAATTTTGGTTATGATGACCTTGAGGCTGCACATTAGCTTTTTCTTTTCTTTTTTTTTTAATTTTAGATTCCTACAAAACAAGATGACCATCACCTACTTCAGGCGCGGATCCAGGGGGGGGCCCGACGGGCCCGGCCCCCCCCCCCCAAAAAAAAAAAAAAAAAAAAAAAGGAGGAGAAAAGGAAGAAAGAAGGGAAAAGGAGAGAAAAGAAGAAAAAAGAAAAGAAAAAGGGAGGGAACAAAGCCCGATGTTTGTACAATATTTCGCAAAACTTTAATAAATATGAAGCGCGAAATAGGCCTATTATAATTGGGTTCTAAACGACCATAACTAAGGCCTTTAATGTGGGGGAGGTTCCACGAGGCCGATTTTTCTCATTTTTTTTAAAGAAACAGAAATACATTACTGAAAAAAGTACAAATAAGGAAAAAATATTTAAAACTAAAATTTTAAAATTTCACAAAGAAAAGAGGCCTCGTGGACCCTCGGCCTAGTGGGCCCTCGGTCTCGATGGAAAAAAGTCGGCCTCGTGGAAATACTAGAAAGTGCCCTTTATTTATTCCATATATCTTTTAAAACCCAACTTTTCGGCTCGCGCTTCGCGTTCGCGGATATAAATCATAATGCACAAATAATTCAAATTTTGAGCTCAAAACTTTCGGCACGCGCTTCGCGCTCGCACATAGGCACTACCATTTTAGTAGGGTATTAATGCACATTTAACTCATAATTTTCAGCTCACGCTTCGCGCTCGCGGATACTAAATTGGGTCTATAATACACAATTATCTATAAAAAATAATACTAGAAAGTCCCCTTTATTTATTGCATGTATCTTTTAAAACCCAAAATTTTCGGCTCGCGCTTCGCGACTCGATATTGCTAAATAGGGTCTTAAATACACAATTATCTACAATTATTTATGCTAAAAGGTGCCCCTTTATTCATCCAATATATCTTTTAAAACCCCAAATTTTCGGCTCGCACTTCACGCTTGCAGATACCAATCTAGTAGGGTATATTATATAATACACAATTAACTCAAAATTTTCATCTCGCGCTCCGCGCTCCGCATACTAATAGGGTCTATAATAAACAATTATCTACGATTTTTAATACTAGAAAGTGCCCCTTTATTTATTCCATTTTTCTTTTAAAACCCCAAATTTTCGGCTCGCGCTTCGCGCTCGCTGACATGTCTGATACTAAATCATAATGCAACAATAACTCCAATTTTTACCTCAAAAGTTTCAGCTCGCGCTTCGCGCTCGCGATTCTAAATAAGGTCTACAATACGCAATTATCTTTAAAATTTAACAGTAGAAATTGCCCTTTTATTTATTCCATATATCTTTTAAAACCCCAAATTTTCAGGCTCGCGCTTCGCGCTCGCGGATACTAAATCATAATGCACAAATAATATCAATTTTCAGCTCAAAATTTTCAGCTCGCGCTTTGCGCTCGCGGATACTAAATCATAATGCACAAATAATATCAATTTTCAGCTCAAAATTTTCAGCTAGCGCTTCGCGCTCGCAGATACCAATCTATTAGGGTGTATAGTGCACAATTAACTAAAAGTTTTACCTCAAAGTTTTCATCTCATGGTAGCAATTTAGAATACATATTCAAACCACTTATATGTAAGTTTTGTTCAAAATATACCGATTTTTTTTTTTTTTTTTTTTTTTGCTAGTATTCATTTTTTTTCTACAGGAATAAAATGAAAATTGTTCAAATTCCTCGTTTTAGATTATTAACTCGCGCTCGTTTGCTTATCTCCGCTTTTTTCAAAGTTGGGCCCCCCCCTCCCCCTCTGGATCCGCGCCTGTACTTTGATAAAACTGAAATGCGAGCATGAAGTCGAGAAGAAAAACTCTTATTAAATGGCTCGTATATTAATTCTTTATTGTAATAGTTCCTGAAAACCAGGGATGAAGGATGGGGGAGGGGGGATGCTGCAGCCCCTCCATTTTTTTCAGTAGATATTTAAAAAAAGAAGCTTATATACTTTTCCTCGTGTTCAGCCCATCTACTATTTACTCACCCCTCCCCCTCAAGCCCTTTCAAAAACGCGGTCTCTGAAAATAATGATTTATGCGAGAGCCAGCGAAAATATTGCACGGAACTATTCATTAAAAAAAAGGGCGATTTTGTGCACTATTTTTTTTTATTTTATTTTTTTTTTATTAATAATTTAGCTCATGAACATTTTGAAAATTAGGTAAGTAGGTCTATTTAAGAATTCGTTTCACACCCTGTTTTCTCTTCTTTTCTCTTTCTCTCTCTCTCTCTCTCTCTCTCTCTCTCTCTCTCTCTCTCTCTTTTTTCGTTCGATCCCCCGAAACCCCCCCCCCTTAGTTACAGGCCTGGAAAAGGGAATGTATTTTTTTTTTTAATTCACTTTGCACTCACTTTTATTTGTTTACTACCTTTGCATGTATCACAATATATAACATCATGAAATGTCACAATGTACACCTTTAAACAACTTTTGGGATGTATTTTGGAAAATGCTGAGTACCCGTATGTTTATGTACATACAAACAATCAAAGTAATATTTCTTTACTTGTAGATCATTTAATGTTATCAAATTTTACTGCAGAAACCGTTTGATTTGGGGTTTAAAAAGTCAAAGACATTTTATTTATAGAAGACACCATAGCTTTTCTCATACGTCCGTGTACGGAGCTTTTAGAGATATTGACAGATTGTCGTTTTCGACGAAATCAAGATCACGACTTCAAGATGATATAACTTTTTGTTAAAATAATAAACGAACCTGCATTTCTCACAAGATGTTGTGCACATATTGGAACAATTTTCTAAATAGTTACACTTGAATTTTCTTTACGCAGTTTTGACAAATGCAAAGTATAAATATTGATTACATTCCATTTTTTGAAAAATATTTTATGAAATGAACTTCTTTGGGCTGAATATTCATTTTTACCCCTTTAAATTCCATCAAAATTGGTTTCAGCTTGTAGGCAATTTATTTCTCTTTTAAATGATCCGAAATTCGGGGCGATGTTATAATTCCTCCAAATGATATCCCCAAAATATTATTTGTCATAAAAAGGGCAACAATTTTGGACGCCCCCTTAAATTAAGAGGTGATCGCAACAAATTTCGAAAAGCACACCTCTGAAATATTGTGTCCAAGGATATTTTCTTTCGAAAAAACAAGGTGTGCTTAGTTTGGACAGTAACAACATTTCAACCTTCAATTTACGGATTGGATCTCCCCTTAGATGCATCAGTCAAAATCATGACAAAGGATCCCCAAGGATCGCACGAACTTCAATATATACAAACTCAGTCTTCGCTCCAGATTTCGTGCCCATGGCAGGCTCCGCGGAGTGTTTTCGAAAGTGGCGGGGCCGAGCTGTTCGTGTGAGTGTGTGTGCGGGGGTGGGGGGGGGGGGCTGAACAGACTAAATATAACAAATCTATAGATGGTCATTTTGGCGTTTTTGTACACGTTTGCTGGAAAAAAAAGTCCCCGCGACTCCGAGGGCCTGGCATAAGTTTGTGAAGTTGGTTATGATTATTAACATAGGCCTACCTGTCATATTTTCAATATACGGTCATTATGTTTCGATGAAAGGGGGCGCGCGACGAACAATTTTGTTCAAGGCTTTGCATTTTGTATACGGAAAATGGGCAATATGCACAGTAACGTCAGTTACCAAGCAGCCCGCCCGCCAAGCAGCCGAGCTTTGTATTTTTGAATTATACACTTCGTACCAGGCGCGTATCCAGGATTTGACACCACCGGGCCCGATGTGATTATGATTTTGGCGCCCCCAGAGGTGGATCCAGAATGGTACTCTCGTTTTTTTTCGCACGCACTCTGGCCGAGCGATAGCAGCCTTATGGGGTAGGTTTAAGGTTGTCAATCGGATATTTACATGTCTTTTCTTCCACTTTAAAAAAATACTTTTTACTCCATTTGGCGCCCCTTTGGGCGCCTATCTCACACTACCCAATGTTTTTTCTCTCGGACAAATATATGGTTGAGCTTCAGGCCCGTAACTAGGATTTTTACGGGGGGGTTCAAAATATGAAAAAGTGGACCTTTTTCAAGGATTTTTTTTCGAGCGCGAAGCGCGAGCCGAAAAATTTGAGCTAAACTGTGAGTAAACTCCATATATCATGATTATAGACTCTATTTAGTATCTGCGAGCACGAAGCTCAAAACTGGAGATAATTGTGCATTATAGACCCTGCTTATAGTATCCGCGAGCGCGAAGCGCGAGCTGAAAATTTTAGGAATCTTATAATGGCTTTTATTTTTATTGTTCATTTTAGTAATGAATATAAAGGAATGCGAGTGTAAAGCGCGAGCCGAAAATTTTGAGAACAAAATTGGAGTTAATGTGGCAATATAGAACCTATGTAGTATCCGCGACTGAAAGTTTTGAGCTAAAAATTGTGCCTTATAGACTCTTTTTAGGATCTATGTTGAAGATACATAATAATCTTGGCTCATAAAATAATCTTGCTATGAATATTTTTGTGGGCTGCAGGCCCCTATCCCAACCCCAATCTAGCCCAAGCACAATTACACATTCTTTTGACAAGGTTTGTTCCCAGCAGAAGGCACTGGGTCCAACCATTTTTTAATACTTATTGTTTGTTAATTTACAGTGCGAGGTTGCATAGTGACCGAGCAGGAAAATTTAGGGTTTAAAAAGACATATGATTTAGAGAAAGGGGCACTTTTAAGTATTGTAAGTGAAATTTTTGAAGAAATTGTCCATGGACTTTTAACGAGTATGAAAGGCATCTTTTTAGTATAAAAAAGGGCATTTTTAAGCTAAGAAAAGGGGCAAGAGTGCATACACAAGGTGAGGGCATTGTGCCCCCTGCCCCGGTACCACCGCCTCTGTTAGACCCAACATATCCTCACGCGAAGCGCGAGTAGAAAAATTTGAGCTCAAAATTGTAGTTATTGTGCATTATGGACCCTATTTAGTATCCGCGAGCGCGAAGCGCGAGCCAAAATTTAGGAGTTTTTAAAGACATATGGAGTAACAAGGGGTCCTTTTAATATTAAAGGTGTCCCTTTTTAAACAAGAATTGTCCCGGACTTTTCAAAACTCTGAAAGGCTTCTTTTGAGTATAATGATGACACTTTTTTAGCTTAAAAAAGGGACACTTTTTGGTCATGAATAGGGGCACCTTTCAGTGGGGGGGGGGGGTATTAATTGTTTTGGGCCTTCGGCCAACAAAGAGGTCATCAGGTATTAGCCATCGGGGTAGGGTTGGGGGTCAATCGGCCCGCTCATCGATTTTTACTTCGATTTTTTTTTTCTTTTTTTTTTTGCTAGGGAGGGGGCCCGGGCCCGTCGCCCCCCCCCCGTGTATCCGCGCCTGCCTTTAGGGTGGATGAAAAAGTGGGGTCACTGTGCCCCCTGCCCCCCCCCCCGATTCCACCGCCCTGCCACTAAGCCTATTTCTTGTTAATCATTCCTAAAATTGAAGATAACATCATTTAAAAATATAAAAATAGAACACAAATGCAAACGAAAACATTCGGCTAAATGGTTTAAGTGTAATTCCTGCGTAATTTGTTCTGAAAAACATGATTATCATCCACAAAATAAATAGTTGCGCGCCGCGAAGCGCGAGCAAAAGATTTTACATGTAGGGGACTGAAAGCAAAGTGTTTTAATCTTCCTTTCTTGTATTTCTATTCAAGTATCTCCTGCATTTCTGCGAAAAAGTGGGGGTTTAATTTTAATTTTTTTTTTTTTTTTGGTCAAGCGGACCCTGCTCGCCTGCGGGGGGGGGGGGGGTTCGTTCGAACCCCCGCGAACCCCGCCCCCCCCCTAGTTACGGGCCTGAGTTTTGGCTATCATTTTATTTATTCAGAAATTCTGTTCTTAGGCCGGTATTTTGCTAAAGTTTCAACGTTGAATACCTAAGCTATGATAGAAAAAAATCTCTCCAAATATGGTCGCTCTCCTCGGGGGCAATTGTAACAACGTGTTAACAAAGTACCTTTGCCCCATACCTACCCCGGGACGCTGCCACAGTCTGTACACGGTCCGTACATTGCCGCAGTAATACCATGCATATAGCAAGTGGAAAATATGAGTCGAGCATTATCATGTTTTATTATATTAGTTTATGTGGTTAATGTTGTTTAAAACTTAGATCTGTCAAGTGAATAGATTTGATAAAGAAAAACAAAATGTTACAATTTCATGTGTTACAATTGCCCCAGAACACGGGGCAATAAGACTCGACCTCTGGTTTTGAAATGATATTGGCTTCAAAATAAATTGTTTCACTTAACCCAACCCTTATGTCCAGCTAAGTTATGCATATTTCGTTTTATTTAGTTTTAAGCAAGTATTTAGCTATAATAAAGTTGATAAGTCAAATTTGAAGAAAAAAGGTGTTACAATAATATTGCATGCGCGTATTCTGGGGGGAGGGGTGGCCTCGGGGCCTGGGCCCCCGGGTAGGCGGCCGAAGGGGCGCTAAAATGACCACGAAGGGGCGCCAAATCGACTTCAGGGGGCGCCAAAATGAGCAATAAAAAAAAATTAATAAAACAAAATAAAAAAATGGGAGGGACATGTTTGTTTGTTTGTTGTTGTTGTTGTTGTTTGTTTGCCTATTGACTCCCTTAAACCTACCGATATGGTTAATATTATGTGACCTTACGTACGGCCAATGACACATCGTTGATTTTTAGATATTAAAAGATCAAGATATTTGTGTGGGGGAGTGAAGGTGTAAGCTTTACAATTCCCTATAAGACAAAAACGCACCAGATTGAAAAAAAAAAAATACTTCACCGAGGGCGTGGTAGGTGCCGTTTTGTCGCCTATATTCCCTTTCCCCTAATTTTTGTGGAAGCACTCGCCCCGTCCCCATGCGAGCGCCCGGTGTAGGATTACAAGAAAATATGAAAATATGTTCATTTTGTAAATTAAGAACCCTTTTTTGTGAGCGCCCGCGTAGTATAACAAGAACTTTTTTTTTTTCTTTTTTTTCTTGTCAATTTTCTCCGGGCCGATTGAGCGACGGCACCCTAATAAATGGCGACTTTCTTGACGGCCGAAGGCCGAAAAAAATTAACAGCGAGGGTAAGGGAGACTGCCGTGGCTGAAATTTATGCAATTAAGAATGTTGTCGTTTTTTATAGACCACAATGATCTTAAATGCTGATTTGAAGATGTACATTTTATATGTTTTTGGTCAAATGATTTGGGAATGACAGTGCAAGAAAAAAAGCATCAATACGGTCGTGAAATATGGAGGGCCCCAGGGTCCAAAATTATACAACTACTTCCGATTGTCGAAAACAGCAGGGGTGGACATGGGTCCAACGTCCAACCTTTTGATATTCATATTTCTTGTTACACCAATAAGAGGCATAGAGGTGGATATTATTTATCCACCTCTATGATAAGAGGTCGTATAACGACCAAGCGGGAAATCTGGGTAAGAAAAGAAATGGCGCGATGTCGTCAAAGGGGGCACTTTAAACACTTTTTTTTTTAACGCAACTGATTAGCAATGCCTCCATAATTTAAATATGCATTTACTTGTTTTAGATAAAAGGTTTTAGTATTAGTGCTGGAAAAGGTTTAGGGGCTGCAGCTCTAACCCCACCTACAATTAGGCGTTGGGGCAGCAGGGGTTATCAGAGGCGTCGGAATGATCTGCTGAGACAAGAGATTGGGTGGGGGGCGTGTTAATGGCTTGCCCCTCCAATCATTATGTCTCCTCAGAGCCTTCTTATGCCTCCGGGGGTTATACATTGTTGGTCATAAAGGTTGGATTCTTGTTGTTGTTGTTGTTGTTTGTTTGTTGTTGTTGTTGTTGTTTTTTTTTTTGTTTTTTTTTGCTTCAGCCACGCATTTGCCCCGCTTTAATTTTTTTAATTTGTTTGTCTCCGCTTTCACTTTTCGGGAAACTGGTTATATTTTTGACTTTCCCCAGGCCGGGAATTGAAAACTAAAAAAAAAAAAAGAAGCTTAATTGTCAACCACAACAATTCCTATTTTTTGTATTTTTTCTCATTGTGGCCCCCTTTTGTGTACCAAGGCCTTCACAGTCATATGCTCACGAAATGCATCAGGACCATTCTTGGTCACGACATGTGTGACCGAAATTATGCAAAATCTTGACTTTAATTGGCTATAACTCTAACAATATTTTAATGATACACTGATTTAATGTTTTTATCATTTGCTAACATATTTTGGTTGGATATCATTTGGAAATATTTGTTGATGTTTACAATGTGCATGTTCAAGGTCAGAGGTCAAAAGAAGTGGGTAACGTGTGTGACTTCACAAAACGGCATGATTTTGACTGTACAGAAAAATGAAAATAATATGTATGCAGTAAACGTACTTTTTGAGCAATTACTATATCCGCTGTTTTAAAACCTTTATGAACTCAACCCTAGTCAGTCACTAGGGTGTTTTGGTAGCTGTCAAGACTGGGGGTGGGGCGGGGAGCGAGGGGGGCCATGATGCCCCCTATAAGATCTCAGCTGTTGATCGCGCGAGCGCGCCGAAAATTTGCACGATGGTAGTTAGAGATGTAAACTACAAGAATATTTATATATTTTATATGAATTAATTATGCTAATTTGTGCATTGCATGAAATCATACTTTTTGTTCTTATTGACAAACTAAAGCTTCTGGAATGCTAATTTTGTGTTTGCATAATCTTTATAGGATTCCTATAACAATTGTACTTGGAAGAAAAAAAATTTGTATCGAAATAAATTCCTTATGTATTTCATTGTTTAATGAATTTCTTATTTATTTCTTTGTTTTTTCGACCTTTTGTTTTTCCTTGTTTTTTCGCAAAAATTATTGCAGAACCATTTTGGAGCATAGTCATGCTAAAATAAATTAATTTCAGCCTATGACAGTGAAATTAACTCAGACCTTTATGACCGCCCCCACCCAGTGGGGCGTGTGTGACCAATTTGTTTGCTAATTAATAATCAAATTAAGAATTTTCATGGATTCATATTTGGTGAGATGCATCATGCAAGGTACATTAAATCTAGCTTTGGAGAAAAAAAAAATAATAATACCAGAGCCATGGTTAAGGCGGGGCATTAAATTTTTGTGTTTTCTGGTCACGTGTGTGACATTATTTTGAGGACAATTAATTTCCAGGGTTAATTATCTTAATCAACATTGTTTTTGGGTTATAGGCCTATAGATTTAAAGGAATACAGTGTGTTCCTAAAAAAAAGAGGACCGAAGTTCAAAGGTCAGTCATTCCAAAAGTATATGGTTTATTCTTGTGATTCGTTTACTATTAAGTAACTCATCAGC
>CALNVZ010000174.1:18989732-19044523 GCA_940671915.1 Paracentrotus lividus
ACCTTTTCAAAGAACATGCATCAACTTGGTACCACCATAAATCGCTAAGTAGTCTGATTTTAAAATAGGAATACTTAATTGCCAAAGGGAAAAAAAAGATCTGTCACTTAGTGTCCAATTCGAAGAGTCCTAGTCAGATCAAATTCCTGTCTACATATGGCCAACTTTTGCTCTCAAAATACCGCCTATACTGCCACATAATTATCATTCTTCCTGGATACGCATTAATTATATTCAGCTTAAATGATCAATGCAGTTTTTTAAAAACGCTTGAATTCTCAGCTTTCAAAGCATGGTACATTCATTTCTAGACATTGCCGTCTAAGAAAAATGTCCTGTCACTTATGAACATGTAATGACAATAGAACTCTTCCTGCACTCGAAAATGTTGTCGATATTTCCCGCATACATAGCATATCTTTGAAGCATGTGGAGCGGCTCTTCGCCAAGAATTTAGTGACAAGATCACTACCTGTATATCCAATAATCGTTTGACGAACATCATCTATGGCTGAAAAATTAAAAGATATCTGATTACACTTTCATCGACAATAATGTTATATGGCTTGCCCAAAAGTGTATTTCCTCTCATCTGGAGTCTGGAGAATCTGATTAACTAACAATCACAGATAAAATTCATCAATTTCTTTCATCTCACGTTCACGAGAAGATGTCCTAGACCGAAACGGACTAATTTACCAATTCAGGAGTTGCTCGCCATAATCAAGAAAACAAAGTGAAAAAACTGTGCAAAATACAAAATGTCTATGGCAGCGTTCGCTTTGCGTAGAGTGATAGAGCCCTCTTCCTCTTAAGTTTACAACTAGAATTGATATGTCAGTAAATACTTTGACTATATATTTCATTGTTTTGTATTTTTTATATTATTTCTTTATATATTATTTTAATATTCTTTTCATTATACAAATCAATATAGGCCTTATAGTTATTTATATTAATACTGTGAATATACCCCAAAAAATCGTAGCAAAGAGATTGATGCCTCATCCCAATACTAAGTACCATAATCATTTCCGCCGTTTAGGACTGTCCATATTACCTGCACTAATGTTGCTATGTCAGACAAGCATTCAATGCCACATTGCACCCCTTCACTTCAACAAATTGACTTGTACACGCGAGTATGATCAAAATGGAACTATAAGCTTACTAAATATACAAACAATTAAGGTTACCCCCTCAAACTCTCTTTCACCATCACATTCTGTGAAATATCAAATTTTACATCAGGGTAAAAAATGCCTTAAGTTTTACCTACCTTGTTGGTTTTCAGCAATTTTCTCAGAGAAATTTCGGCATCAGATGCTCTCACAATGATAGATTTTCGTATAGTACGGGGAAATAAATAACACACGCTACATACAATTTGTACTTCCGGTCATCGAGCCTCTCACTTATCCTCGAGGATAACTATATCCTCGAGGATAAGCACACCGTGTGAACCCGATTCGAGATCAAGCCGTCGGGGTTTAACTTCTTAGGGATACAATCCTCGAGGACTAAAACCCCGATGGTCCCGTGTGACAACATCAGTTCTGCCCCTTTCCATCCCCTTCGGTACAGCCTCTGCCAAAACATCCACCTTCTAGTGAGAATATGGGATGTCATATGTGGCTCATCAAGTCGGATTCGACAGGAGAACGGCGTATGATAAGAGTACGAAAATTCCTCGCCATCAGCTACTGGAATACGTATTGTCTTTTATTAGAGTGACGTACCTATGACTGTAAAAGTATTATTAGGCAACCTTTGACCTTAGGCAACCATTGTAATAATGATAATAATAGTGGTAATAATAACAATAATTCTAAATTTGTAAAGCGCTCTTTTCTGCCTAAAATGCACCAAAGGCGCAAAACAAAGGGTATAAACTTGTTGATAACTATCAATGCTTAAAGTTGCAAAAATGAAACCGCAACAGACTAAATACGTAGATTGTACATGGAATTACAAAAAATTTTAATAACAACAGCGCAAATATGAATATTTTTTATATTTTGAGGTCAATAACCTTTTACAGTCCTCAGATGTGAAAGGTAGGAACCTGTAATTGAGTATCAGTTGCTCTAGAAAGAATGGTCTCATTTTAACAAAAAATAAATAAAAAAATATTACATTATAGCAATGTCCTCCTTTACCAATAATGCACATAATACTCATATATTGATGTTTCGAGAGGCCATTGACCTTTCATTGTTTTTTTAGAGTTCAAATATAAAACCCTGTTTATAATCACTAATGGTGGCATCTCACTTCGCAGAAATTACTTTGAGACGTTTTGGAAACGGCTTAATTGGATACGGTTTTGAAACTTGTCGCAAAGACGTCTCCGAAACGTATTCCAGACATCTCCTCAGTCCCCACGAAGATTCACGAGTCGCTGGAATCAGGGAAATTACATTGAGACGGATATGGGACTATTTGAGACAGTTTGGAAACGGCCTGGAGACCATTTGAAACTTGTCGCAGAGACGTCTCCGAGACGTCTCCTCAGTCCCCGTGAAGTTTCATGTGTCGCGGGAATAGCATAAACTACATTGAGACAGATATGGGACTATTTGAGACAGTTTGGAAACGGCTTGGAGACGGTTTTGACACTTGTCGCGAGTACGTCTCTGAGAGGTCTCCGAGATCCTCGTGACTTGTGGAAGATTTGTCACGTGGTCCAGATTTGTAGCAGAACGTCCCGCGAGTATTGGAGACAGATTTTGGACTGTTTTTTAAAGCTTTCAGACAGTTCTGAAAATTGTCGCGGAAACGTCTCTGAGACGTCTCCGCGACGGAAAATAAGTCTCGGAGACGTCTCTGCGAATTGAGATATCACCATAATCCTTGATTGCAACATAATATGCATGTTTCCTACATTATTATCATGCCATTCACAGAGAATTGATGCAAAATATTAATATTTTGATATTTAAAGGTCATTGACCTCTGGAGGTCATCAGAGGTCAAACCTGACTTACCTCCCGATCTTAAAATGAAAGTTATGGCATGTACTATCATTGGTAGAAATTTCATGCTTTAGTCAAAATTTGCACAATTATTTGGCTAAACCGCTCTACTATAAGTAATTGGTGTCATTGGATCCCTTTCAGCAAGTTTCAATGAAATGTCATCTTCTTTGCTAAAGTGGATTTCTCACTGGTAATGAGATGCGTTCTTAATTATGAGTCTCTGGAGTCTCGGAGAGGTCACTGCGACGGATCCTGAGTCTCCAGGAAGTCGCGAAAGAAACCAAACAAATGTCAAACATGTTCAATATTTTAGTAGACTTCTTCAGACGCAAGCAAGTCTCTGTGACGTCTCGGTGGGTTGCCGCGACGTCCCCTAAATAGCACGAAAGTATCCACGACTTCTCAGAAACTTTGTCGGAATTGCTAGCGATTAAAAGAAATCGAACAGGATTGACAATTTTTTCAACTTTTGTTCGATTTACCCACGACGCCCTGAAGTCTCAGGAGACGTCACCACGACGTCACCAGACTCCAAGAGGCCCATAATAGTGAACCATCTCATTGCCAGTGGTTCTTTGGAAAATGAGATTGAATTTCATTGAAACCTTGTGTGAAAAAATACCCCAAAACGATGAAACCAAAAACTAACAAAAATTTTGTTTCGTACCCCAAAAACCAAAAACTTGGAAAAAACGGGTTTTGTACCTATTACCTTCAAAGGACCCTAACTCTGTGACCCATTACAATTTAGACGTCAGCAATGTCTCAAATTAAAGATGATGAGTTACTTATTATTTCTAGTAACAATCACAAGAATAAACCATATACTTTTGGAATGACTGACCTTTGAACTTCGGTCCTCTTTTTTAGGAACACACTGTAGAGGTAAATAATAATATAATGAAAGTAATCCAAAAGAAGTCAGCATATCCATTCCAGTCAGGGTTTTAAAAAAAAATGATATTTTATGTACCGTTTTTCCATCTAATTATCATTAATTATGTTAATTTATGCAAATGAGCATAAAAAATTGCAAAATCACGAAAAAAAACATCAGTTCATCAAACTTCAGACATTGCTCTATTTGAATATGCAGCTTAAAACAAGAAGCAAAAACTTTATTTTGTCCCCAAAAGGTTCACTTTTCAAAGAATGGCCCATCAGAGGAGTAGTTTTTGCAGGCTGTCTATTGTCTAACTAAGGTAGAAGGATCAAATATTATTTTGATTGAGTTTTAAAATTTAATTTCATTCTTTATCTTAGGGGCCTAGTTACCATCTGCAACCTTGTCAATTATTTTAGTACAGTTGCGGATCCAGGCGGGGGCGCACGCGCCGCCCATAATCTGAAAACCACTCATTGACCCCCCCCCCCATGCACCCCGCTGATAATAGGCTAGCTTTTTTCAGATGTCAAAGATCACATCGTGAATTCAAAAGATTTTTTGGTTTTGTTTTGCAATTTCTTTTACCGTAGCCTAGGCCTATGATCGTGTGATACCGTATCACTATCATTAGGGTTGGGCAAATAATGACTTTTTTCTGAAAAGTTATTTCAAACAAGTTGTTTCAATAGTCAAATTTGATGTAGAATCCAAAATGACAATGATTTTTGTGTACGATGATGTCTGACGTCGCTAAAGTGCAAAAAACCAAATAGTGTATTTTGCCCATTCATCACACACTTTATAGGAATAAACCGGGTTTTTTTTTTGTTGTTTCTTTATGGATTTTGATGGTTTAAAAGTTCAAATCTGACAATTTTATCATGACCAAATGTACTAAGTATGGTTATACGTGTTAATTAGTGATTTTGATATGAGGTGATTTTGCTCGATATTAACTGAAACTTACTACCAAACTACACTAACAGTCAACTTAGGAAGGATTAATCATGTTGGATTAATCATGTTGGGTTCCCTGACACCCAAAAGACATATAAAAACGCAATAAAAGTGGTTTATACGTATGAAAAGTATGATAATTGGGCATAATCGCTATTTTGGCGGCCATTTTGGTTTTTTGCACTTTAGCGACGTAAGACGTCATCGTATGCAAAATAATTGTCATTTTCAGTTTCTACGTCCAATTTTACTATAGAAACAACTTGTTTGAAAAAAAAGTCGAGATTCGCCCACCCAACTATCATGACTATTCACGATTTCTATCTCGCGCTGAACAAAAACACCCGGTCGTGCGGGCGCGAGCGGAAATAGGTCAATTAATTCGATGACGTCATTATTTCCGTTTCGGCGACGAAATTGGCCAGACAAGAAAATGTGAACACAGCCAGTCTGTGTGTTATATGCGCTGCATGGAGTACGAGTACGAGTACCGTATAAACATACACTCGCGATCGCCGCGGCCGCGCCGACCGACATGTACCGTACGTATCGTAGGTTTGCGAATATTGCGTGTGCGATATACGAACAGCCGCGGGTCAATTCACATTTTTTGTGTTTGCATTGTGTTTGCATGTCAGAACAAGTTCATCGTCGAGCTCGGGAGTTGCGAATCCCGACTAAATACGTGTTTTCAAGCATTTTATAGGACATTCTGTGGCTGATATTTCGGGCCAGACATTCGATCGTTCAGCAGGAACTATTTAATGTTCAGAAAAAGAAAAAGGATCTGTCGAAAGCGGGAAATTTTGCATAATTATGTGAATAATTGGACTCTCTGTTTCTCGTCATCACTGCAGTCTCCTCATGCACAGCTAGCAGTGCGAGCGAGTGAGTTTGCAGCTGGTATATGCGCCTGTGTGACATGCAGGATAGCATTGCCAGTTCCAGTGATGATGCAGTGCTCAGTGATGCAGCAGTGTCCAGATCCAGTCTACTCCAGTAAATAGCCGACTTCACTTGCTCCAACACGACAGTGTTTGGTGTCCAATTGACATTGTCTTTTTCAAATTTGGATAGAATGTGAAACACTTGACTTGTGAATTTTGGCTCTGTTTTTTTTACTTTTGACTTTTATTATTGTCCGAATTTGCTGCAATTGTGTGCATGACGTGACCAAGACTCCTGATGAGACGAGACTTGAGTCCAGACAGACCAAGTCAAGACAAGTGAACAATTTTGCTTGGATCCAAATTTAATTATACTTCCTCAAGGATGGCATCTGCTTCTTCAGCGTCGGTCCTTTTTGCTCTCTCTAAAAGACGGTCCACCTCTTCTCCGCAATTACACTGTGAAGCTACCGACTTTTCCTCATTGACTGGTATTCCCAATGCAACAAACACTTCTGCATCATCCTGGTCAGAAAGCAATGGCATCACTGTCAATACAGTGGACAGGAAAAGCGTGAAAATAAACAACATAACGCAGGCATCTGTGCATTGGCTTGAACCAAAACAAAGGGCAGTTCTTCAAGATGTTAACCCTGTCGTAAAGCCCAAACGGAAGTCTGCATTTGTTCAAACAAGAGAAAACGCAGCAGGTGTTACCAATAACAAGGAAAAAGCAACTACCACAGACCCTCAACTTCTCCTTTGCAATGAGACAATACACTATCTACAAGGCAGTGACTCTGATTCAGACACATCTCCAAGAGCTTCGCCAAGGCATAAATCGCATGCCTGTGTCAAACATAAAAATGATGGCACTCAAAAGTTCAAAAGGTTTAGCAAGGCTGCTAGTCAAATTTTCTCGAAACTGAAACTTGAAACAAGAAATATGAAAGGGAAAGACCATAGAAAAGAGGCTGAAAAAAACGAAAATGAATCGGATAGCGAAGATACAAGTATACAACCTGTTGTGAGGAGACGATCAAGATCATTAACGAGCAGGGTGATGAAGCGATTTGTGCACAAAGATGAGGATTCAAGCCCAGAGAGTTCAAAGGCTGAAGCAGAGCAGACAGAAATATCGTCTTCTTCAGGAAAAGAAAAACAAAGAACAAAGAATAAAAAGCAAGGAGCTAAGAAGCCAAGATCTTCATCTAGCAGACGTAGAAAATCGCGACAATCACCTCTTGTTAATTTTGCCAAATTTGATCCAGAGAAGTATCCCATAGAGTGCACAGAGGAAATAGAAAGAGCCGTTAGGGAAAGAGAAATAGAGGAGGGAATCCCTGTGGATGAAATTGATGTTCATGTACCCATTTCTCCAGGTGTAGTTCCCGCACCTGATGTGCTGGCATGTATGCAAAGAACAACCGGGCCAGAAATTCCAATTGTTGATTTACCTGATGTTAATGAAGCGAGTGCAAGTACCCATCAGGTTGTTGATGTTCCAACACATACCACGGAAGACATCTATGACCTGTATGGATCCCTGACCCCGTCTGGAACCTTCATACCTCGAACGGTTCACACTCAGATTGACTACATGCATTGTCTTGTTCCAGATCAGTGGAACATCATGAGGTCTCCTTATTACTGGGGTAAGATTGATAGGTATGAGGCAGATATGTTGTTAGATAATAAACCGGAGGGCACGTTCCTCTTGCGGGACAGTGCCCAGGAAGAGTTTCTCTTCTCAGTAAGCTTCTGTAGGTATGGACGCACCCTCCATGCAAGGATAGAGCAATGGAATCATAAGTTCAGCTTTGATGCTCATGATCCTGGAGTGTATTCTTCAGACACCATCTGCAGCCTGCTAGAGCATTACAAGGATCCTAACTACTGCATGTTCTTTGAGCCAATGTTGACCAACCCTCTTCCCAGGGCCAATCCCTCATCATTGATGGAGCTGAGTAGAGCTAGGGTCTGCCAGCATGTTTCCTATGATTCCATCAGCTACCTGAAGCTACCGAACAGTCTGAAAGAATTTCTGAGGGAGTATCACTACAAACAGCGTGTACGCATCAGGAGGGTGGAGGTAGACATGCCACAGCTGCCAGAAGCCAAGCAAAGCATTGTCACAAATACCTGTATCTCGAGATGAAATGATATGACAAATGGCTTATCTCTATTGCTTAATATTGCATTGCATAGCAGGGGAAGGAATCTTGCAAATGAAAATGCATAATATCAAAATGTCAGATTCCGATTGAATTGTTTAGCATCACATGTGAGAGGCACAAGTCAGGAGTTAGCATAAAATGTGTTTACTTTGATGATAATAAAGTCAAACCTCCTTGCTTACTGCAGGTAATATATCATGATAATACCTTGTCTTGTAAATGTATTCAGAGCTTCTACAAATGTATATTATGTTTTATTGTGCCGAAGGCCAGCACTTTTCTTGTTGTAACCAGTGATCTTTGATTTAAAAAAGGGGGGTAAAGAATTAGATGTACTGTACATGTATACTGCTTTAATTTTGAAATCGTAATTGATTTTTTGCAGCATGTCTTGAGGTATTGTTTTGATTGATTGATTGAAAATCACATTTATTTCCTTCATAAATACTATGTCAAATACTACAATGTATGAACTTGATTGCTGCAAAGAATTTGAAATTATGCATCATATATATAAACTATAATTTACATTTTGAGATGAGCAAAATGAAAGTTTCACTGGCTAGATTTAAACCTAATTATCATGAGCTATATTATAAGTCAATGATATAGTGTCCATCAGTCCAAGTTGAAGGTCAGAATTTAAGTTTTATACTGGTGAAAATTGTACATTGCTTTACAATGAACAACATGTAGACTAGCTCTTACAAAGAATTGATGGGTGTGTGTTATCCTATAATCCTTGTCGAGTATGCACAGAAAAAATATTGTAAGTCTGCGCATTTTTAACTAGACCACCAGTGAATTCAGTGATTGCAGACTTGTACATTGTAGTGAGCATATTTATGTACCAATTGTATTAACCATTCAAGTCAATAATCTCTAGCAAAACCAAAGATTTGAGAATGTCTGATTTTTTGGAATTTAGCAATTTTCAACCTTTGGATAGGTATCTCAATTCTTAAATTTTGAATTCAATATTATCTTCTATGTTTGTTTTTTAAATCTAGTGAATTAGGATACAATTTTTATTTTACAGAACCCTTGTACATGTACATTGTACATGTGTGTTTGTTAATTTGTATACATGTATGCATTAACAATTCATCCATGAGTTTTATATTTTAAATTTACGGAAATCATGGAGATACATCAATCACAATGACATTTTATTCTGCCATGAGATGATAGTAACTTCTTCTTGATCATGTGTGTCTGTTGAGTAATTGTGCAATTAAGGTATTTGTAGGTTAGTTTAAAGTGTGGTAGATCTGATGAAATATCTGAAGTTGGGGAGGGGGGGGGGGGGTTAATAGAAATAATAAGCATATTGTATCTTAGTTTATTTCAATAAATTGGGTTTTAAAAAATCACAATAACTGGTAAAACATAACTTTGTGCTTTTTTTTTCATATCAATATCTTGACGCAAATAAATGTAGGTCAAAATTGGTCATGTGACTGCAGTATAACTACATGTATGTTTTGGATGTACTCTGAAGGTAATTTAAGTCAGGACATTATAAAAGGCGAAGCAAGTGACCTTAAATGTATCAACATCAGTTTCTTGACGGAGTTGTCAATTTGTTTAATTTCCCCATACTTCTCTAATCTGATTGCTATTTTTAGGCTGGATTTACACGTATTTAGAAAGGAAAGCCATTGAATTGTGGTTAGAATTCCTTTCCTGCCAAAATGTGTAATTGATACCTCCATTGAAGTACATATTAATTATCAAAATTTTTAAAGACTTAAATATACATGTATGTGTTTCATAATTGGATGTTTTCAATAAAAACAAACAAACAAACACATGCTTCATACATGTACGTACATTATGTGTAAGTGGTTTAGATAAACCTAGATTAAATATTAATTAACTTTCTGGAGAAACAAAATTTACATAGATCTCTAATATTCCTTCTCTTCAAGCAGATTATGTTATTGGCCCACAAAGGAAGGAGAGTGGTCTGTACTGATGACTTACCAATAATTTGTTTTTATTTAGAATTCTTGACTTATGAGGAAAGAATTAACAGGAATTATATTTTGAGAGAAATTAATTCAGAATTGTTAACTATGCATCAGTCACATTTAAAATGAGTCAAATTATTATTTGTTCATGAAAATAGAATGTATGTTGTGCACAAGGATGAGGACTCTATTTCCTTTCTAACATTTACTTTCTCAACACAGCGTTTGTATATACAGTGGTGGCCAAAATTATTAGAACACCTGAACCTACACAAAGTCTATGGGATTAGCAATGCCCTAGTTCATTTGCCGAAATCATATTAAAGATATCTTTTGTATGCTATGAGCTTTCATGACTTTTTAACATAGAGTCTTACGTATATGTAGACACCAAATTTATATAGTTTCGACCATCTGCTAATGCGCAGCATTAAAAACAGTTGCGCTATGCGCTTTTGGTTTCCCCATAGACTTGTGTATTAAACATGTAGTCTAAATGCAAAAGTAAAATGCCAATTACATAATGCCGATTGCACAAAAAGTATTTAAGGTAGAAGTATGAAACTTAGCAGCCTTATTTAATTCAATACCTCAAATACATGCTAAGTTTCAGAAAATTTGGTCAAATGGGAGGGTGGGTTCGCCCCCATCCTTGGTGGGAGATGACCAAAATAGCCATGCCCATTGAAGGTTAAGACTATTTTATCATTTAATGAAGACACTCCTTGTAAATGTATATTTTTGAAAAGGAAATTTCATGAGCAATTCAAATATGTTGAAATATTAAGGGTCATTGGAACGGGGAACTTAATAAGGGGCACTGAATTAAAAATTTGGGGCCCTTCAAAAATAATTTTAAAATATCCCACATAAGATCTAACTACTTCACCCTGTGTTGTTATGACTGCCATTTTTGACATCCTCAGGAAATTTCCTTTCAGAATATATATACTTTTGTAGGGAGAGGCTTAAAATGTTTAACGTTATGACACTTTGATCCTTAAAGGGGCAAGATTTTTTTAGATTTTTCAATGGTGGTGTAACATAAACAGGGCGACTTGGGGGCGAGTTCCCAACGCATGGTTTTGTTATATACTTTTTAAAGCACAATGATGATTTTCGGAGACATTCCAACCATTTTATAGGTATTTAAATGGTCCATGGCAATGAAAATTACTAAAATCATCTAAATATGCTTGGTGTTCTAATAATTTTGGCCACCACTGTATATTATTGACCAAACTTGTTCGTCAGGTTTGTACTCACTTTGTCTCACTTCATGTACATGTATGTGTGCAAAATATTTGAACCAAAATGGCTGAAATAATTACAATTGAAAATGAGTATGTACCTGTAATTCATATTGCAAATTATGGCATCAAACACATATATCGAGGACACTCTCAGACAAATCAAATTGAATATTTATCAAGAAAGGTTTTCATTCCGGAAAGAAGAGAATCAAGAGATGAATATTACATTTCAAGCGTTGGAATAAAGCAGAGGATTTGACTTGTTTTTCGGTCCACACGGTATCCCTCGGAGTAATCCAGCGCCTTCTCATTTCCATAAATAAAGCCATAAGGCTTTCTCAAGATACATCGCTTCCTGTCATTTGCATATCATTTGCCAGGAGCAATGCAGTGCTAGTCTCCTTGGCTCGTACTTGATATTCTTTTGTGGTTTTGATTTGGGTGCCTGTGAACTATTGTGGATGTGGTCTCCCTTCATAGTGTAGACTTTGACTGTAAAATAAATATGACACAAGGTAAAAAATCCAATGGTCGCATTTTATCCATCTCACATGTTCATCTTTTGTTTAATGCATACATGTACATGTACAATGTATACATGAAGATGTTGACAGATAATGATAATGATATTTTGATAAAGATGACCGGAAATTCAAAGTATGCAAAAGGTTTTTGTTTTTCCTGTTCGTTAACATTTTGACTTTTCAATGTCCATACATTTAGTTGCATTTATTTTATTTATTGATTATGCATGCTTATTGTACAATTAAATTAGCTTTTGTCATTTTCATACCATGTTGATGTTTTTGTGGCTGTTTTTGATTTCTGATAAATTAAGAAAAATATAGAGTGTACATCTACATGTACATCATCATCATTTATCCATGTAATACAACTGATAGTACAGTTTTTGTCATCAGGAAGGTGTAAACTTAAAGTACACTGTACATGTATGTGAATTTAGAGATATTTAATTGCACAATTACTCAATATTAATTGGATATCTACCTGTAGCATGCTATAATTTTGGCCGTGTTGAAGAGTCATTTTATATGCTGTTAATTAAAATATTTAGGACAGCTTTCTGTAAATGTAAAGGAATAGGAAATGAAATATATCAATGCCAATCATGCCATTCAACGTGTGCTTTTTTTATTTATAAATGTCTGGATAAACCAGAACACTACTCTCTACATATATATTTATCAAATTACTTTATTTCATTTTCTTAAACCTACATGTACATGTACATGTAGGCTTACATTGTACATGTATTGCCTGGGTGGTGAATTTGTAATTTTTTTTCATAGTATTTTCTGAAATATGCAGTTGGAGCATTGTACATACAATCACTGTTGAGTTTATGAATATATTATATGTTTTTGTCATGCATGAATTTGATTTTGTAATTTGTGAATATGGAACGTTTCGTAGGAATAGCAATCACTTTCTTGTAGAAATAATGATTGCTTGTAATCTTTTATTGAATAAATCATTCATGTGTGATGCTTTACAGAATTGTTTAATTTCATTTCTCATTATTGTTTCGAATCTTTACCATACATGTAAGTTCTTCACCAGGACTTCCGATATGAGAGACATGCTCATGGCAAAGGATGCTTGACAAAATTTGGATACATGTTTTATGTTGTGCAGTATACATTTTAAAATGCCACCAAACAATAGCCAACTTTTTCATTAATTTCATTTAAAAAATTGCATCATTGTGTTTTGGCAGATTTAATACATTTAATTTTCTGAAAAACATCAGGAAGCGTCCAACCTAACAATGCCTACATGTAATGCAGCTTGTACTTTTACTATTAAAATACAATAAAATTAATGTGAATCATCCTAGCATCACAAGGCTCTTGATAGGAAATAATTCTATTTATAATGAATTATTAATTTTTTTAAAAATTTGTTATGAGCATGTCCTTAGACTTTTTAAGTTTTATTTGCATATTGACATGTATTAATTTTTTTTTCTTCATTTTTCCATGTTTTTGAAATGCAACCCATTATATTGATTTCTTTTTTGAAAAAGCTTCCAGACATGCAATTTTATGTGACAAATACTGAATTTATGGACACTGCTACTTTTACATAGTGCATCCAAATTACATGTAGCGAACGTGTATCATATCTGCTCTCACCTACAATGTACATTTTGGGGTTGAACGGGGTTCATATTTTTCTTTGTTGTATTACATGTAGTATTACAATATTCAATGATGATGATAATTGGTTTCATTATTTTGATGGATTTTCATGGATTCAATCTCACATGCAACACACGATCAGAGATGAACTCTATGGAGCATGTTAAAGTTGATCACTTAATTATAATGAAAATTTCTCTTCAGAATGGGATGACCTACTAAATGTTACCCTCATAAAAAGTGGGACGGATATTATAGATTTTTTATAATTACGGGCGATTTGAAAAAAAAATACGGTAGCAGTGATACGACTATTAAATCCTCAAAATGACAATCTGGGATTTCTGAATTGAGGAAGAAATAAATGAAGGCATGGCTGTAATTATAAGAGATCATGAGGCAGGATGATATCACCCCCACAAATCCAGAAATAGATCTCAGGCGGATTAAGGAAAAGGAAGAGTGCTAGATCATTATCATTTGTGGCAAGAGAACAAGCTGAATTTTTGAACATGTGATGGTTTGATTATCATCTCTAAAAAATACAATATTCATGTCATGACAAGATGAAATATTATTTGATACAAAGAAAAATATAGAGCACCATGAGTGAACTGTCACCTCCTTTTGAAAGAAAGGATGGAAAAAAGAATGCAATTATGAAAGGCAGAAAATGATAGAAACTAGCAATTGGAGGGGGAAAGGAAAGGCAGTGAAAGGAGATGTCTCTGTGTGTGAGGGTGTGTGTGTGTGTGTGTGTGTATGTGTGGTGAGGGTGTGTGTGAGAGAGAGAGAGAGAGAGATGGAGAATGTGAGAGAGAGAGAGAGAAAACGAAAGGGAGAGAGAGAGATAGTAAGAGATGAAGTGGATAAACAAGCCAATGAAATGAAGGAGGGAGGGTGAGGTATCTAAATGCATCCATCCAGTCCTACAGGTCATAGGCATGGACAGGTTATGAATAAGGTACCCTCAGTCTCCTCTCATGACTCATTATTACAAGGAAGTGCTTCATTCATATACGCACTAAAAATAAACTGCCATCTCACCATTCTACCCCTGATTTTCATGCACACCCTGCCAAATCATCAATTTATACCAAACCGGAGGATGATTAAAAATCTACAAAGTGACGAATGGTGACGAATAGCTGTATGCACTTTCTCTAGTGTATATGGATTAGCAGAAAGGAAATTTTGTTGACATATGTTGAGATCTCATAATGCCAAAATGAAATTGAGATAATCCAGCAAAGCTCTTGTCATGTTGTCCTTATGTAAACAATAGTTTTGCGGTGCTGTTGCCTGTTCTTAATACATAACCCAATTGTTCACAGTATTGTAATACTACATCTATTTAATATTGGAATCTCATTTGCATTAATTGATATGATGGGACATAATGGAATGTGGATATATCAAATGAAAAAAAAATTGTTTTGAAAATGTCGAAATGCTATAAAAATGGGAAGGGGATGTACCATTTGATATCTCTTTTAATGTCTATTTCAGCTTTTATAATGTTTAACATCGATTATTTCTGCTTACATTGGCTCAACAGGTCTTGTTTAGGTATGTACATGTAATTACAATCCACTCTGGTTTATATCCATTTGGTCTAATAATGGCTGGTCCAATTCTCTGATGGTCTTAATACTACATGGGCTAGACCCATATGGTCTACTAACAGTTGGTCTGTAATGTAACTTTAACTTTCAAGGTCTAATTCTCACTTAGTCTAATTGCTGATTCGTCTAATAGCCTGATTGTCTCTTGGCATTTTCGTCTAGTAAAGCCCAAAATTAATATTTGGTCTATTACAAGTCTTGGTGTTAGACCAATCGGACATTAGACAAAATGGTAAATAGGAGAGGTGGCAATTAGACCAAAAAGTAATTAGACAAACTGGTTGTACACAAAATGGAATTAGACCATCGTGTGCAATGAGGCCAAACAGCATTTGTGAAAGTGGGTTTGGACCGATTGGCAATACAGTTGGCTTACCTCCACTCCTGTTACGAGCCCAGATGAGTAGAGATTCAAAATAATGGGACATTGCCCATGGTCCCTATGTGATCAGGGTTTTCAAGGATATTTCAATATATCGAGATAACTTGCTTTATCCAAAGTATTTCTTTAGAATTGGGGTGGACTGGATTTTTTCTTTCTAATCAGAAATGCCACAAATAATAAAACTTGTGTAAGTAAACTTGATATCAACTGTGTATAGGTCAAATCCAGTGAACCTATTCTGTTTCAGAAATATAGGTATACTGTACCTGTTGATAATGGGTACATTGAAATTTATGTGTTGTATACTGTAAAACCACACATTTTTGCGTGCACGATACTTTCGTAGGACATAGGAGGCAAAATTCGCAAAAGTTAAAATGCCTGCACATTACATTGAATGCCAGTACAATACTGTACACTGTACAGGTAAGTTGATGGTTGGCATTTCGCAAAAGTTTAAGGCAGCGAAAATAGCTGTCGGCTCCAATTCGTGAAAGTTTCATGTCACGAATGCTTCTGGTTTTACAGTAGGACTACTCTTAAATTTCAGTTCGTCTGTAAACATACATGTATGCATAGTTTGAAATGATTAATTGCCCATTTTGACTACTGCCTGTTTGGTCTCAACCAACCATGGTCATATTCAATTCAAAATTATTTATTTTGACAACCACCTGATGCAATTATCTTTTGGTCTAATTGCCACTTTTTATCTTTTTGTCTAATTGACATTTTATCTAAAGTCCATTTCATCTAATGACTACCTGGTCTTACACCACTTACTCAATTACATGTACAAAGATAGTAATAGACCAAATGTTTATTTGGGAATTAGACTAAAATGCAATTACCGGTAGACAATTTGGTAATTAGACCAAGTGAGAATTAGAAAAGTTTGTACTAGACCAAGTGGAAATTAGACCATCATCACCATCATCATCATCATCATCATCATCATCACCATCATCATCATCATCATCCTTATTGTTATTCTCATTCTTATTTGTATTCTTCTATATTATTTTTTTTTTAGGGGGGGGGATGATATTGTCCCCATTGAAATAACAATATGTATCAACATAATGATTCATAAATAACTGCTTGATGTAGAAGCAGCAAAATACATTGAGTGTGATAATTAAAAGTCTTTGAATTCTTCCTTTTAAAATGAAGGAAACAAACTCTATACACATTACTTGCTAAAGATGAGTCAGTTGGATGGCTGTGTGCCAATGGATAAGTTATCATAGAAAGGAGGATTACAAACAAAACACTTCAAAAGATGCCAATTAAGGAAATACCGATGATCATGATCATCAAATATTTATTGCAATATCATCGCAATAGTAAAATAGAATATACTTATTTATTTATTTCAATACAATTATGACTCTTACTCACTGTATCAGACAATAGGATGCACAACATAAAGTTATGTTTAATAGAATACATGTGATTTTCTTTTTACAAAAGCTGTTTCATTTTGTTGATCTAAAAAAAACAACAAATAACCAATATGAATTATAGTTGACCAACATACTGTAATCAACTGTTATCTTGTCGGCTGAATTGTTTTGTGATGATGATAATGTGTTGCAGGAAAAGAAGGGTAATACTCATTTACATTACTATTGGTCTATCTCCATTCTGGCTCTCAACAAATTATATGATCAATAAGTAAACGTGGTTGGAAATCTAATTTCATCATACATTTCAGGAAAAAAAATCAGCAAAAGTCTAAATAAATTTCACATCAACATGATGTGAAAACCTTTTACACCTTTAACCTACATGTACATAAAACTATATACCTCAAGACAATCTTTAGCCTCTTGAAAAAAAAAAGACAGTTTAAAAAATTCTGTAATTAGAAAGTGAAATATGAAAAGCTCCGGCTTTCTGGTTGATATTGTTATTGGAACTGTCCTTCATACAAGATCAACCATGACATTTCAAGAAAAATGAGGGATTTCCCCACATTGTCCCTTCTTCTGAGAGTAAACAACCACCTAATTATAAAGACAATATCCAAGCATAACGCAACACCTACGCCCTATAGGGAGGAAAGCAGACGGTATAGAGTTTATATCACAGAAGGAATCGGGTCTCATTTCCTGTTATATTCCCATGAATATACAAACTGTGACAAATGACAATAGTTATCTTTTTCCAACATCTTTTTCTGAAATTCATTATTTTCCTCATGCTTAATATGCACATGATAGAGGCTTATTTCCTCAAAGCTCTTTACATACATTATACAAATAAACAATACCGATAATTGAAACAATGATCAATTCCTCATCTTACCATTTCCTGTGTCTTAAATAACAATAAGCTATATAAAGGCTGGTTAACATTATCCTATATCTAACTAGTGCAGTATTCAAACAACATACACGTAATTGGAGAAGAATATTGTTGAGTATGAAATAACAAACCTTAATGATGAATTATATAACAAAGACCTTGCCCAGTGTTCTTAATCAACACATAATCATATCTTAGAGATATAAATGTATTATACATGCTATATAAAATATGAAAATAAACCTTTTAAACAGTGCTTTAAAGCTGCATTCGAATGGATACTCAGCATGGAAAATCTCTTCGGTAACTTTTGTGCTTAGAATTATTTGGCATGATCATCACATTCTTGGACGTCATGTATACAATAGGTTTCCACACAAAATTACAAAGACTGAGTTATTGTCATTAGAAAATGATAAATTTCCATTTCATTGATAATCAAAACTTTAAAGTTTGTGCCTAGTCGTGTACTAGAGATGAAAGCCCCATCAAACCATCAAGGAATTAAAATATTGTTTTAAATTTTCATAAAGCTACACACACACCAAAGAAAAACCATACAACCACTGCATGTGGTTTACATAACAGTACTTGTTCAAAATTAACAACACCAAATAACCTCAGTTGTACAAAAAAAAAAAATAGGCAGCACACATGATTGTGTCGAAACAAAGTACTATTTACTTTCCCTTTGTATATTCACTACCTTCTGAATTGGATTGACCCAGGATACGGAATCAAAATTATTCATAAAGATTTCAGGACAGTGCAAGACATAGGAACGTTGTTTAATGGATACTATTATTTGGTTTGTTTATTTCATGACTGGCATGGCAACGGCAGCTCTGGAGTGAGTCACATCTTCGGCCCTCCATAGCTGGGTGACAGTCTTGACCTGGGTATAGAACTGGAGACCTTGCTTGCCATAGAAGTTGGTGTCTCCCTTGAAGGAGCCCCTGGATCCAGTGAAGGAGAACATGGGTAGGGGTACAGGGATAGGTACGTTCACACCAACCTAAAAAAACAAAATGAAGAAACACATTGACTAAGCATTTAAGTCTGTTGGTCACATAGCTCAAAAAGTGCCTAATTTTATTCATTTATTATGCTATTATTATAGCAGTCAGTCAGATACCTTGAATTCTGGTTTTTTATTTTTTTATTTTGGGGGTATAAATTGAATACAGAAACTACAAACGGAAATAAATGAAATCATACAATCTGTTAAAATCTTATTTCTCAAATTTTGGTGAAAAATCACCTTTTCGGGTTAATCTCCAATTAATCGGTCAAGTGATTTCTTAAACATTGTTGTTGTTGTTTGGTTGGTTTTAACGACGCATGTCATTCAATTTTGAATATTCACGCCAAAAACATTTTCACAAAGCAATTAGCCTTGTTCCAATTACAAACAAATTAAATTTGTCGTTCAACATATTTTTCTTGCTTTACAATGCTCCTCAGAATAGTTTTACTAGATGGCGCTATATAAATGCATTAATATTAATAATCAGGCAGACATTGTTCTATCTGCCTACGTCTTTAGTATAACCATATTTAAAATTAAACACTTGGCTTGGTCCCAAAAACCTTGTCATAATGTGAATGGACTGTATCACGATTAAGCTAACCTGTCCCACATCAATCAGCTCTGTGTAGGTCCTGGCTGTAGCTCCGTTAGTGGTAAAGATAGCGGTTCCGTTTCCATATGGGTTGCTGTTAACCAATTCAATGGCCTCATCCAGAGTGTCCACATTGACTACTACCAAGACGGGTCCAAAGATCTCCTCCTTGTAGCAAGTCATGTCAGTCTAAACACACCAAAAACAAGAAGAGAGACAACATCAATAAAAGCAAATCATGAATAAAAGGCTTAATACTTGTACACACATGTAAACATATCCAGTAACTTGCTCAATTTGAGAAATAGAAAAGTTGATCAAACACAAGGTTCCTGTTTGAAAATGAATAGAGGATCAACAGCAATGTTGACTTATTTATTTGTTGGATTTTAAATGAATTAAATTTGGATATTTCAGAAAGTAAGAAGGTTTTCTTTCTTTTTTTAAATTAAGATACAACTAAACATGGAAATTCAAATAGCAAAAACCACAATTTGAATCAAACAGAAAAATTTGATTTGCGTTTTCACTCTGAAAAGTAAATCCTTGTGTGTGGTTGACTATGATTGATACATATTCCATCAAGAATTGAAATCTGAACCTTTCTTTCTCTTTATCAGAAAGTCCTTGAAACTATCAAAATAATAATAATGGTAGCCCCAAAATAGACTACACAAGTAACCTAATAAACCATATTATAGGGAAATGAAAACACGATACAAAGGTAACAAGTTCTTTTGAATGAATGCAGAATGATCAGTAAAGCCGTAATATTAGCTACACGTAAAAGTTGAAGAAGAAAGGAATTGGGTATAACTAAAATATGTTAAGAAATGAATTTATAACGTATGATACTTTGTCTTACCTTGACATCAGACAGGATAGTTGGTCCAACAAAGTTACCGTTCTCAAACCCTTTCACAACAATATCCCTACCATCTAGGACTAGACTAGCTCCTTCATCCACACCGGACTGGATCAATTCACATACCCTAGATTTAGCTTGAGGTGAAATCAATGGTCCAAGATCTGCACCGGGCTGGTCACCTGTCAAACACATAGAATTGAAACATAGAAATTATAAATCTGAATCATTTGTTTATTTCTTTTTAATATTAAAACAAAATGGTCATAGATTGTAACTCCTGACCAGCAAGACTTTGAAATTGAAATTAACAGGACTATTCACACACACCCTAGAAATTTCAATACCATACGTAAAGAAAAAGGCAAAATTACAGAGAAGAAACCAGCCTATTGGAAAATGACAACTACATGTATTTTGGAATTATAACTCTACTCCTAATCTCTTCAAAATTGTGATTTCTGATCAAAGTAAATCGTATTAACCTTTTAAAATCGCGACATCAATATTTTCTCATTTCCCACGCCTATAGCAAACTAAAAAAATATTTTCTCAAAGTAGACAATGTGGTGGCAGGAAAGGAAACGATATATTATCATTTATGAGATCTCATTAGGAAGAAAAATGTTATTTGACCCAACATGAGAAGCAAAAGATCGAATTAAACTTTTAGACCGTGCTATTTGTCACTCACCAGCATTGACCTTGAGATTCTTAGCTCTTTCAATGAGATCAGGGATCCAGTCTTTAGATTCTCCTACAAACACTGCTGTAGACAAGGCCATGCACCTCTGACCTGCAGCACCAAATGCAGCTCCACAAAGCTTTTTATAAAGAGAAATTAAAGGCATAGAAGTAGGTACATTCTCTATGACATGATATTGAAAGCTGGTTGATCAATAAATAAAATGGGACACATAACTATCTGTATGAAACACAAATTTGCAGTGGAGGTTAATGTATCTGCACAGAATTGACATAATAATTGAAAAGCATATAATTTCCCATTAATTGGATTTAAAGCTAGACACAGTCTGTAACAATGAAGCTTTGAGCTATGTTGTTTGAAAGTCCTTTCATTTGATGAAAGATATGCATTAACAAGACTTCATGTGTCAAGCAACACTGCTGCTATAAATAAGACCTTCACCTATTTTTGTACAAGACTGTAATTCTCAAAAGACAAACAATCAACAAAGTCAGAGGAAGGAAGGTGTGCGGGTCATGGACATCAAGTCAACCTGTTCCTTCCTAGGCAGCCTTGTTAAGTGCATCGGTGTAATAAAACAGAGTAACCTCTCTTGCACATTTATAGTACATGTAGGTGATTTGAAGGTGCAAAATATATGATAATTTCACTTTAAAACACCCCTTCATACTCATTATATCATAGTTAATTGAAAATGTGTGCTTGCCTTTTACGATTAGCCCCATTTGATTTTTACCACATTTATAATTATGTATACACTGATTATACAGTCAACCTTGCATAAGCCATATTTGTTGGGAAAGGGGAAATAACTTTCAATTACAAAACATTCACCTTTTGAAGGGTTAAAACAAAAGAATATAAAGAGAAGACTACTCAAAAGACTTTTGACTTTAGGTGATTATTTGACTCTACCTGTTTGACCTAGGCAAGTTTGACTGTATCATCAACATGTATAATAAATGTTTTGATATTGTTTTTCTGTAAAAGAATGGAAACAAATGGAACTGAATCAAATTGAACATATATCACTGACTTCAAATAGAAAAGAAGAATGCAGCAGGAGTCAAATTTCTTACCTAGTCAAGTCGATGTCCCACATATATGTATGTACTGAAAATTATATCCCAATTCCAAAGACTGCCCGGGCTTGTTTTGTAAAATGCACAGCCCGGGGGGGGGGGGGGGGGGGGGGGTACTGAGATCTCACGACGAAAATTGGCATGCACGTCCCCTGGTGTAATCTCTGTAACTACATAGTTAATTTATCTGAAAAATGTATCGTTTTAACTATTTATGCTAATTATGCTAATTTATGCATGAAATCATGCTGTTTGCTCTAATTCACTAAATATAGCTCCTAGAATGCTAATTTTTGGTGTGAAGGTTCTTTATATCATTCCTATCAATTGTACTTGAAAATATATTCTGGTATCCAAATTAATTTCTAATGTACAGTATTTTATTGTTTTTTTAATTTCTTATGTATTTATTTGTTTTATTCACCTTTTTATTTCTATTGTTTTTTTTCGATAACATTGGTCTGCGACATTATTTTGGTCATAAATAGCAGCAAATCAAATGATTATTATCAATAAAAGCAAAATTAATCACTCATTTATGAAATTTAGATGAAAACACAATTTGTATAGACTCACTTTGTACATGAAATCACGTTTTTTGAGCAATTTTGGGTCTGATGCACAGGTACAAAATTATCTGTACTTGCGAACCGGGTACCCAGGGGTCGCAAATGTGGTCTCAAAAGATGCGCAAGACTTCAAAGAAAAAACTCGTGAAGCACAGCGGCTTTAGATTCTCGCATCAAAAATTTATTAGCGAAAAGTGTTGAGGGGGGGGCTAAATTAGCCCCCCTTCCCCCCCTCCCCCCCCATGCCAGAATTAGGGTTAAAGTTACAAACGACTGGAACATTTTCTTGGGTACTATACTAATTATATGTTTTATAATTTAGTAAATTTGTAAAGTCATTTGTAACTTATGAAAGACTTGGTGAAACAAAGTCCAGTTCATAGATATTACTTTGAATGAGAATGGCCAAGATTTTGCTGATGATTAGTTGGCTTAGCACGAGTTCAGCATTTTATTAAGATGTTAACAAACAACTCATAGTCAAAAGACTAAAATGAAGGTAACAATTAAACAAAAATTACCTGTGGTCATATTCAAACGTGAGTGACACGACATTTGGACTGATAGAAGGGCACATATCTTTTGCACTTGTAGGTTATGAATGGAAAATGACTACCATATTATGTATAACGTAGGAGTGACATGTGTCATTACCAGTTAGATTTGAATTTTACAATTGGTCCTGGAAATTATGATTAAAAAACAGTGTGTGAGTGACACGACAAAAAAAAAAAAAAAAAAAGACATGGGTTTCTGACCATCATTGGTTATGGTTGGATTTGTGCCCAAGTAGATCTCTAAGGATAACATAAGTGCTGGTATATGTACATGAATAGTGTACCTCTCCGACATTTATTGTCCTTATCAATCATTCCCTCTCTGTGGAAAATGGTCCACCTCTATGTGTCGTGAGTGACACAACATCCAAAACGTGAGTGACACGACCAGAGCCTTAACCCTAAAAAGACTGGGCTATTTTGACACACATAAAGACTGGGGGGGGGCTCATTCAGCCCCCCCCAAAGATCTCGGTCGTTGAGCGCGCGATCGCGCCAAAAATTGGCACGCGCGTTACCCATGGCATCCTCTCCAAAACAGAGGAGTCATATTCTCCGAAAAATTTCAGTACTAATTAATTATGCTAATTTATGCATAAATTCAAAGATTTGCTCTAATTAATTAAATAAAGCCCTGAAAGTGCTAATTTTTGGTTTACAGGCTCTTTGTAGGCTTCTGGTGAAACATGTGTAAAAAAAATTATGTATCAAGATTTATTTCTTATGTATTCTATTGTTTTTAAAATTTCTTATGTATTTCTTTGTTTTTCGACTTTTTGTTTTTTATTGTTTTTTCAATGGAAATCATCGGTGACACTATTTCAATCATAAACAACCTTAAATTAATTGATTATAATCATTAAAAGAGAAAATAATGATACATTTAAGAATTTTGGCTAAAAACACAATTTGCATTGGATTTGTACACAAAATCACGTATTTGAGCAATTTTGGGTCTGACGCACGGTTACAAAATGTTACGTAATTTCTGAACCGCGTACCCGGGCATCACAAATTTGGTCTCAAAAGTTGCGCGAGACTTGAAAGAAAATAGTCACGAAGTCTCGGCGAAATTTTTTGCCGCGTTGCGAAGTTATCGCGAAAAATGTCGAGGGGGGGGCTGAATGAGCCCCCCCCCCAGTCTTTTTAGAGTTAAATGCGACAATTCATGTAAATAAGTAGATTGAAATTACAAGTGTGTATATGCCATGTTAGAGTAGTCCATGATAATTACTTTAAGCAAAAAAAAATCTGACAAAAGTGACTAGATATAAGAATAAGAGGCATTTAAAGCACCATATTCCCATATCGTCGGCTTGGAGCCAGAAGGGCGCTATTGCAGATCAAGGATGTTCCGTTTGGAGCCAGAAGGGCGCTACTACCATTGACTTTGTACAGTAATAGCGCCCTTATGGCTCTCAACGGAACATCTATAAGATGCAATAACGCCCTTATGGCTCCCAACAGACGATATGTGCAAATTCCTGTTTGATCAATTATTCAGCGTAAGAAAATTGGATCCGTAATGTTTGAACTTAAGTAATTGGTTGTATTGTAAAGAAGCTTTTGTGTTGATTTCAGATCATAATTTGCATTTTCAAAGGCACAGTGCCACATTAGAATCAGCTAAATGTCCCACTTAGTTTGAATATGACCCATTGTGACTAAAGGTATAATAAAGATTAAAAAAGTACCTGGTTGAGTGTGTTTTCCTTGTTAGCATCAGGCATGATGACACCATGATTCTTAGCTCCCATGTTACACTGCACTCGTTTGCCATTACGGCTTGCCCTCTCATGAATATAGTTACCAGCTTGATCAGATCCAACAAATGATACAGCCCTGATAAATGGGTGATCACAGATGAAGTTTACAGCTGAATAAAAGAAAAAATAGTAAATTCATTAGGCCTTCATAATAAAGATTTTGGAAGAAAAGGGAGAAGTTCCCATGTACTTCAATTGACCCTCCCCCTTCTAACACTCATTTCAGTGAGCTTTTGTAACATTTCACACTAGAGGTTTAAATTGAAGCCTTAATCTAAACCTCCATCACTGATTAAAGGTCATCATGAGAATAATAATGATCTTTAAAAAAGAAAAGAAAAAAAGAAATCTTATTATATAGTCCAAAAAGAGACTACATGCATTTATAGCTTGTTTTGCTTCCTATCACCCTTCTTTTTTTTTTCTTCTTTTTTTTCGTTTGATAAAATGCAATAAATCTAATTTCCCAGGGAAAGGTCCTGTTTTTTTTTCTTGTTTGAAAATTTTCTATTTTGACATTTTTTCTTTTCCTTTCTCATTAGAAGTTTCAAGATAGTATAAAATATCCCAAAGTGAGCCCCCTATCAGTTCCTGAGAGATATAGGATTTTTGCCTGCATAGAAACTTAAAGTGCTTAGGAAAGGTGGAAAGCAATTCACCTAAGAATTATTGAGCACTGTAAGGATTTGGAATCACCAAAATGATAAGAAATTAACCCAATTCTGCTTAGATTCACATGTATTATGCACAGAGATGCATGTGTGGGACTACAAAAAATGTTTGGCCTAAACATTTCAACCTTTTTGGGGTATATATTGGGTCATATTATGAATAATAGGGAAATTGACGAGCAATCCTTTACAGCAGACATTCTACTAGGATATTCTTCCTAAATAGCAATAAAATAGTAAGAAAGCTCACAATAATTTCATTGCACAAGATTTTCTTTTAAACCCTGGTGTATACTCATAAACCTTTTTTAATAAACTCCATCCCTTTTCAGACACAGAAATAAAGAGCTTGATTACTCACAATCATGTTGTCCATGTATGATGTTTATTACCCCATCAGGTAGTCCAGCTTCTTGAGCTAGTTCAGCTAGGATCATACATGCACCAGGGTCCCTCTCAGATGGCTTCATGATCACAGTGTTACCTGCTACAGCAGCAACAGGGAACATCTGTAAAAATACATTTTTGGGGTATATATTATATAAAATGTGTGTCATGTTCAGTGTTATTGGCTACAGCAGCGACAAGGGACATCTCTAATTGTATAAAATGGAGGAAATAGAAAAATGGCCGTTTTACACATGAGAGATTTTATTTTAAAAAAGTATGCGTGTAATATCCAGTTCCTGGCTACAGCAGGCAAAGTGAAGTTATTTAAATGTCAGATTAAGACATTATTTGGGAAATTGCCCTTTTAAACCACGGCAAATTTATACAAAATCTTTATAAACAAATTCTGCGTTTATAATAATAATGGGGAAATAAATTTTAGACAAAAGGACATCTATAGGTAATTTGTTCAAGAATCATTGGTTAAGTGGAATGGGCAGACATATATTTAACAGGGAATGCGCTTCATGTTTTTCTTCTTTTTTTTTTAAAGAAAAGGGACTACATAAATGATTAGTATTATTATCATTAAAATTATATATCAAATGGAGAGAACAATAAGGAGAACATTTGAGAACATTTCTTTGTTTAATTGAATATTCAGGTATAGTAAAAAGAGCATACACAAACAAATAAAGGCATCAAGAAAATAGTGTCATGGTAGTGTAGATCAGCAAACCATTTCTATAGTGTTGGCAAACAACATGTGCACTGCATGTTCAGGCGTACAAATTTATGACTAACATAATTATAAGCTCATCATTAAAAAGTGCCCCATACACATATGACCCCAAAAATTTCAAATTCATACTAACATTAAAAACTTAAATACAGGACACCTATGAAATTACTGCTAAATCAATAATTGATATCCAAATTTATATAATAGTGTCTACAATGTCAAAAGAAAAACTACAATAGTAACACAATTTTCGATACCTTGTATCGATCTAATTTTTCTCTAAACTAAGGCATTAATCTAGGAATCACAATTAACACATTAAACAGTAACCAATCCCCCCCCCCCCCCCCCCACCCCCCCCAACATACCACCCCCCCACCCCCCCCCCCCCCCTACAGAACTTTAACAGACTAATAGTAAGCACATTACATAACACTAGCCAAGCCTAGTAATTAGTCCCAGGGTAGGTATCAAAGCACACAGAATTCCATACAAAGGTATTTCTCAATGACTGGTGCAATAAAGCATGATGTAATGAAAAAGAATATATTTGCACTACTTAGAAACACAGACAATAACCTAAATCCAGATTACAGATAAGAGAGCTGTTCATAGGGATTAATCCACAGAACAAATATGAATGATATTGTTACTGTGAAGGTCACATACTGTGCTACTATAGTACTTACCCATAATGGAATCATAGCAGGGAAGTTGAACCTGAAACAAAATGAAGAAAATTAAGCAGCATTTATTTAGTGACAATGCTAAAAAATGCTAAACATAGGAACAAAGTAACCCAAAAGGCCTAGTTTTCCTCAACTAAACCAAGTTGCTGATTTGACTATATTTCAGTCGACACTCTGTGCAAGATTTTATTTTTTTATATCTCTTTGACTGTGATGATAAATAATGTCTGCTGTAATGGGTTGACATAGAATATTCATGATTTTGTGTTAATAAACTGTGGAAAACAAATAAATAAAAGATAAATCTTGATTCATTTTCTACAAACTCAGACTCTATTCCCTACTGATAGCTCAATCAGTAAGAGCACCCGTAAAAAGGTAGCCTTACTTGCTTTCATGAATGGGAGGTCGTGAGTTCAAAACCCGGCCGAGTCATACCAAAGACTTACAAAAATGGTACCTAAAAGTTGCCTTTTAACAAGGAGTTTGGGGGTAATAATAACATCATGAAGGGCCCGCCGGGAGAACAGTTGTCAGAACTGAAGTGGCTACCCTGGGTAAATAAAACAATATTTTAATTATTATTATTATTATTATTATTACTGTCCAAATATAAACCCTCATCCAAATGTTCCAAACTGAATCAAAATGTATCCCATGAACGCCTTCTTACGGTGTGATTCCAGCGCATACACCCAATGGGATGCGCATTGTGTAGGTATCCATGTCTTTGGCGATAGAGGGCAGTGTTTCTCCGAGCTGCAGCGATGTAATGCTGCACACATGCTCCACAACCTCTGGAATATGGAAAAGTAATAGAATAAAAAAGATGAGAGTTAAAACCCATTTGACGCAATGACAGTCTTTACTTAGCTGGCTTAAACACTAATCAAAAAAAATTTTGCACTACATTACATTTTACAATTCAAACTAAATATTTTTCACAAGACTCCATTCATGCTAATTCAATATTACAATTCCAATCATGATGTCACTGACTCTATATACACGGGAATATCTCATTTTATTCCTTTGCCTTTGTACTTGCATAATCTTTTCCATCCTTAGTTCAATTACTCAATTTGTCAGGTTTTCTTAATGTTTTAAATCTGTGTCTCATTTTCAGTCAGACAATATCCAGAAAAACTTACGGAGTCCTCTGAGCACATCACCCTCTGCATCTACGAGTGTCTTGCCTTGTTCCAGCGTAATGGACTCAGCAAGTCTCCTCTGTCAAATGATAGAATACATTTAAAACCAAAACAAAAACAAAAAACAATTAATAAAATAAACAACATTGGATTACTTGCTCACTATTATTATTATTATTTTATTTTTTTTACATTTTAACAAATTAAAGAATTTTTTTTCAAGCAGTTTACAGTGACTGAATGTACATGTACATCACTTTTCCATACATGTACATGATCAATTTGTGAATATACAATGTAGAACATCAAAAATATCTCACAAGGATGTTTACATGATGCTAAGATGCTAACCACTATGAAAAATACATACTGCGTATACATGAACCAACAAAAATCATTATAATATAAGTTGCTTTGCATTCTTCATTTTCACAAAAATAACACTTAACATCATCCTTCAATATAATATTTTATCTAAAAATTTGTATCTGATCTTTCAAGAAACTCTTGCTTCCACATCCCATCTTACTCCTTACCATATTTTCCTTGATGAGCTGTTGGTATTTGAACATGATTTGTTGTCTTGATAGGATACTACTCTGAGACCATGCAGGAAATGCAGCCTGTGCAGCGTTAACGGCTGCCTCCATCTCACTAGCGGTAGCCTTAGGGACCCTTGTCACTACTTCATTGGTTGCCTAGTGGAAGAAATGAAGGTACATTATTTGTATAAGCATTACCCATGTTTGGTGAAACCCAGATATAATAAGATTTTCTTTCCATAGGAACTTATTTCTTTCATCTTTCCCCCCCCCCTTTTTTTTTCAACATGCAGTTTCAAGAGGTTTTTACCATTAAAGCTATCCCAGACTAAGTATTTTACAGGTTTGAACAAACTGAATCAAAAACGTTTCATCTATTAAAAATAAGTATTGTAAAAACTAAATATTCTATATTTTATTCTATTAAAAAATAAGTCTCTCATGCTTACATAGGATGTACCTTTTGTTCGACATCATAAATAGTGCATTAAACTTCTAAAGTGTTTGGTAATGTCCCTGGTGTTTTAATGCTGATAAAATATATTTTAAAAAAGCAACCTAACTTACTGGATTATGGACATCAATCCACTCTGTAGTCTGAGACTCAACCATCTCTCCATTGATGAGTAGTTTGGTAGTGGGCTGGAGTTACAAACAGAATTATATAAAACATTACATACACTGTATAGTTAGCAGTGAAAATGTAATCGATTGCTAGTCCAGGGAGATAATGCAATTTGGGGTTAAAAATTATCAAGGTTTCTTTATAAAAATATCTTAACCATGTCCCATACACATACTCTAGAAATATGTTTTACCAGTTACTAGATGTTGGGAATAATCTTTCTTCATAATGTAGCATCTGTTCCAATTCTTATAAAAGCAGCAGCATGTACATTCCACATCAAGACAAGTTACATGTATTTAATTTTCAAGCAAATATTACAATCAACGAATGCATTCCCAATTGAAAAGGGAAAGTTTTTTGTCTTATACGATGACCTACAATAAAAACTACCCTTCTTCTTCCAAATAGCATTTTTTTTTAAATTGTAGACAAAAAAAATTAACTAAGTACTATACAGAATATTACAAATTTAGATAAAAGTTGTATTTATTCCAGTTGGATGTAACATATAGAGCCTACATGTATAATAGGGTAAGATTTTGAGGGGTTAATAGGTCAATATACACATACATGTATATCAAAAAAAGGGGGGTGGGTGGGAAATGTGTTTGAATTAAAAACAAATACCATGCATGTTTGAAATGGCAGCTTCAAAAGTATAATTTTATATCATACAAATCATACAATGAGAGATTGATTTTTTTCATAATAAAAGTATGAAATAAGATGCTACATGTACTTACTGCACTTGAGGAGTAACATGATCCAGTCCTACTTCCAAGAAGGCTCTGAATTTTCAGAATAAAAAGCATAGAACGTAATGACACTTTTAAAGTTTCGTTGACAAACTCATTTTAAATGTAAGTTACAAGATCAGTTTAAATACAATTTAGTTTTACTTGATTGTTCAGCTTAAATATTTAGTTCACGGGTCCAGGCAAAGCTTGAATATTATAACAAGATTCTCAAAACGGTATTCAATCATGACATGTTATGGCAAAATTTCAGTTTAAATTGACCATGGATGCATTATTGTAACTAATGATGGGCAGGTGCCACCAAATTCAACCTTCAGAAGTTCAGGGTAGCGTAAGCTAGCAGCAAAACCCTTTGTGACTGTGGCGAAAATTTAATGTCAAGCCTTTCAGAAAGTGAACTTAATTTTCCATTATTACAACAACAACAAATCAAAAGTTGCAAACTAATGTTGCCTTTTTTTTTTTTTTTTTTTTTTTTTTTTATTCTCTTCTATATTTTATGCCAAAGGGTAAAAATCAGGGGTGTTTTTTTGTTTTTTTTCTTTCCATGATAGTGAAATCAAATTGAAAACCTATTCTTAATAAATATAATTACACAGAAATATACTAGATTTAGGGCTTAAATAGCAATATCTATTGCAAAAAGTAGGAAAACTGTCCTTCTCGACAAACGTCTAGAAATCATTATTTTCCAATATAATGTCATCAAAATTTAAAGGAAAAATTAATATCATCTGATGCTGCATCTGATTCTCTGACATTTTGACTTAAATCTGGTATAATTCCATATCCTAAGTCTAAGACTGATGAAATTTCTTATCTTTGTCTTGATATATTGATCGATCTGCATAGAAATTGCGATATCGTCGAAACCCTTTGGCTTAATTTACTTCTTCGTTTGTTGATTCAGAGTTTAGAATTTTGCCATTCATTTGGTAGTTATAGGTCTAACTTAGATCTATTCATTGATTTTGTGTAACAGTAAAATATGAAAAAATAATGATTTCAATATAGATCTAGATCTAGATCTAATTTTATTTTTGAAATTTGCGCAAACTATGGTCACCCCATCATATATCAAATTTATATTCCAGCCTTGACTCTTAGAGTTGAACTTGCAGAAGGGCTCCCAAGCATACAATTCAATCCAGTAATAATGAATATTATTCATTTTTAAAACCTAGTCAAGGCTCAACTCAAGCCAGGCTCAAAACACTTACACTTATGCATGGTCAATTCATAATTGACCTTGCACTGGGAAGTACCTTACTGCAGCAGTTTTCTTCCAATGGAAAGTCAATGCAGAAGAGTGTCTTGAGCAGCTCCAGCCAAGACAGGTGGCATATCCAAAAAAGGGTCTAAAAATTCTACTAAACAAAATTTAAAATATCTAAATTCTAATGGAAGAATTATATTGCAATGGGCCTATAGATTATCTTAATTTATTTTGAGGTAGGTTTAAAGCTGGTTTCGCTAATTATTATTGAGAAGTTTCCTCAGCAACCAAGAGGCTAGAGGGCGACAGACAGTCATTTTACAGTATGATGGGGAAACCATAGTTTGCGCAAATTTCAAAAATTATAGGAAATGCGACATTCAATCAACATTTTTTCATATTTTACACAAAATCAACGAAAACTATAAATACCAAATAAACGGCAAAATTCTACACTCCCAATCGCCGAAAGAAGAAGTGAAGTAGGTCAAAGGGTTTCGACGATATCGCGATTTCAAAATTCTATGTCGATCGAATGATTGCGCATTCTGCTGAAAAAGTCAACAAAACAGTGTGACCTTATTAAATTCCCGCACGGCCGTTTGACAAAGATTTATCAAGAAATTCCATCACTCTAAGGAAAGAGAATTACAGTAAATGTAAGTCAAAATTTCATAGAATTAGATGATATTAATATCATCTCACAATTTTGATGATATTAAATCGAAAAATGATGATTTCCAGACCCTGGTCGGGAACGTCGGATTTTTCGGTACAGACACGCAATTTTCCGATGTTTGGTCAATAATTTCACGAGTCAATACACCGTACCGTGACCACAGAGTGCTTCTTAAAGGGATGCAGTAACATTGAATGATATTCAAATTGCAATTGATTGGATTTAGCTCATTTTGCCATCATAATTATGAACACATAGGTCAGTCTGGTATTCCTTAAAAATTGCAGTCTACTTGCTTGCTTTACTTTTGAGATATCTACGATTTTATACTCAAATTTTCTAACCCGCCCCTAGACGCTTTACAAAACCGCGTGCGTTTCAACGTAGGTGGTTTTCACCGCATTTCCTGTTGTCAAGTCCCCGTGCCTACCGTGCGGATAAGCTTGTAACGGAGCGGTATAAATTAATCATGCGCGGCCGTATCCTTGGCCGCGTTTGAAATTTCACTGTTTTAAGATAGTAAATGACTTGCATTTGATCTGAAACTTTCAGTGGTTTGTTTTTACGGTCAGAGCGATAGAATTCTATTCATTTCGATCCATTTTGCACTTGTTTTGGAAGTTACTAAATCCCTTTATGCAAATTGAGATCCCTCTTTCTGATGCCTGGTGCTATCAGATTTTCAAAATATTGATTACTTTTTTAGTTATCTTGCGTGCGTGAATTAAGGTCACGAGAATTATGGTCACACCACCATACTGACTGATGTTGGTTTGCAGCTGTCTATGTGGGCTCAAAATGGAACAACCCAAAATTACATAATTTATTAAAAAATGTTCTCGCTTCATGACATTTGTAATTTGGCATCTACTTACTATATCGAATCAAATGAGAATAAAACCATAACCCAGCATCAACACTGCATCATACAAATTAATTTCTGAATTTACTTGTTCTTTTACTGTCTTAACGTTAGTAAAATGTTCGAGTCGCCATGGCTCGATACACCTCCCACCATTCCCGCATTGGCACTGCCACTGCTCAATCTTCTTCATCCAACTCGAAGATCCAGATCCAGGCACACTCGGTCAACGACATGCACGCACGGGCCACGGCACTCGAAATTTTGTATCTTTAAAACTCACATTCTCCTCCTTCAATTTCATATTTCATGGCTTCCAAGGCCCGGATTAAAACATTCAATTCATAAAATTTCAATAAAATACTTACTCTTGAGAGAAACGTGGAAGTAGACCGACCAAAACGTAATACAGAAGACGCCATTTTTCAGAGTTTCGCAGCGGAGTAACGTGAAGTACACTGAACCCGAAAGGTTAATTGTGCTGGCGATGGCATGCGATATGCAGCGCAGCTTATCGCGATCGATCGTCTCGTCTCTTTTAGGAAAATAATCTTCGCCAAGATATGCCACTTATTTGTAAACGCGTTTTTGCGTTCCGTGCATTGAATTTTAGAAATGAAATGATTAAATTGTTATTTTCTGATTGAAAACTTACTATTTTTATTCTGAAACAGTATTTTTAAAGGAATTTGGCCTTTGTTCGTGCATTTAATAATCTACTGTTTCATCAACTGGATTTAAACGGAGCATCGGCATTTCCAAACGTTACACATAATTTTACACAACGAAACCCAGTAAGTTATCTTGTTATGCATAACGACCGTCCGATGGTCATCGTGGCAAGATTGCGTAATCAACATGACATAATTTTTACGGAGGTGTGAGAGAGGTGTGTCTCTTTCCTTAAAATGTTACTGGTCAATATCTGGCCGTATCTTTACAGGGGCGGATCCGGAATTTTTTTACACCCAAATTTCCCTTGATCAGCGGTTTGAAAAGGGGGTGGCTGTTATAGACCTATAGACACTAAATTAACTTAATCTTGTTGTTTTTTTTTATGAACAAGCCAATGTATCAAATCAATAATGGCGCGAGCCGATTTTTTTTGCTATATCACCCTGAAAACGTTTAATTTTAAGCGTTTTTTTATGCTAAGCTCATAAAGAAAATACTTATATCTTTAAACAATGCGAGCGCGAAGCGCGAGCTGAAAATTTTGGATATATCAACCTATAAACACTGCATTGAAAGTTTATTTTGTGCTTTGCTTTTTAAGAAGATACTTATCTCATTAAACAATGCGAGCGCGAAGCGCGAGCCGAAAATGTTTGATAATATATTCACCTGAAAACAGTGCATTCCTAAAGCGTCTTTATTCTATGTTTATAAGGAAGCTACATATTATCTTATCAAACAATGCGAGCGCGAAGCGCGAGCTAAAAATTTCAGATATATAAACCTAAAACAGTGCATTTAATTTGTGGTATGCTTTTTAAGGAGATACGTGTCATTAAACAATGCGAGCGCGAAGCGCGAGCCCAAAATTTTTTATAATATATCAACCTGAAAACAGTGCATTTTTAAAGCGTGTTTATTAAACAATGCGAGCGCGAAGCGCGAGCCGAAAATTTTAGATATTTCAAACTGAAAACAGGGCATTTAAAGGTTTTTTATGCTATGTTTATAAAGAAGATACATGTCTCATTAAACAATGCGAGCGCGAAGCGCAAGCTGAAAATTTTAGATATATCAAAATGAAAACAGTGCTTTTTAAGCGTTTTCTAATGCCATGCTTATAAAGAAGATACATAACTCATTAAATAATGCGAGCGCGGAGCGCGAGCCGAAAATTTATGATATATAAGCTTGAAAACATTTAATTTTAAGCGTTTTTGTGTTAAGCTCATAAAGAAAATACTTATCTCATTAACTTATCTGAAAATTTAAAGATATGTCAACCTGGGGGGCGTTTCATGAAAGGACTTGCCAGACGTTTTATCCAACAAACTGTTATAAGCTACTGAAATGCTTCTGATTTCTGATTGGCTGAGAGCAGATTTGTCGGATAAAATATACGTCAATGCTCCCCTGAAAATAATGCATGTTTAAAGCGTTTTTATGCTATGTTTATAAGGAAGATTATCTCATTAAACAATTCGAGCACGAAGCGCGAGCTGAAAATTTTAGATATATTAACCTAAAAACGGTGCATTTAAAGGAGTTTTTTTTAATGCTATGCTTCTTCAGAAGATACATATCTCTTTAAACAATGCCAGCGCGAAGCGCGAGCTAAAAATTTAGATAATTATATTAACCTGAAAACAGTGTTTTTAAGCGTTTTTAATGCTTATAAAGAAGATATATATCTCAACAATGGGAGCTATTTTTTCTATTATATAGTACAACTTGAAAACAGTGCATTTTAAGCACTTTTTGTGCTGTGCTCAAGAGGATAATTATCTAATTAAATAAAATGAGCGCGAAGCGCAAGCATTTTTTTATATGTTAAACTTGAAAACGAGACAATAATGTTCTTTTTATCATGCTTTTTAAAATCATTATATGCCTATCTTATTGAAAATAAAAGCGAGCGCGAAGCGCGATCTGAACATTGTCGGTGTATCAAATTGAAAATAGTACATTATTTTAAAGGTTTTTTGTGCTATGCTCATAAAAAGGACACTTAAAGAAATAATGTAAGCGCAAAACGCAAGCTGAAATATTCTGATATATTGACCACATACCTTTACATTTTAAGCGCTATGTGCTCAAAAACAGGATAAATGTTATTACCTGATCAAATAGATATGTCGAGCGCAAAGCGCAAGTTCAAAATTCTGTATATTTACTAAAATGGAACATTCCATGTGCTTATGTTTTTGTTTGTTAGTTATTTTTCTTGGGGTGGGTATGGATAGGCCTACTTGATTTACTAAACAAAGTAATCCGAGCGAAGAGCGACAGCTTAAATTGTAAGCACTTTTCGTCATCCTCATAAATACGATTTAATGCGAGCGCGAAGCGCGAGCGAAAAACTTTGACCTATAGGGCTACTTTCATTTTCCTTTTTTTTAAACTTTTCATCTTCTCTCTCTCTCTCTCTCTTCCTACTCCTTTTCTTTTCCCCTTCTTTTTCTCCTCTTTTTCTCTTCTTTTCTTTTTTTTTTTTTTTTTTTTTTTTTTTGCGCCGCCAATAGGGGGGGGGGGGGCCGCGGCCCCCTCGGCCCCCCTAAATCCGCCACTGTCTTTATGCCAAGTGGGGTCCATGCTTATTCCTTCTGTAAAGCTAGTTTTTAAATTTCCTCCTGATATTGTCTCCCCTCCCCCTCTGTTATTCTATCTTCTCCTTTTTCTTTCTCAATATTGTTGTTCCTTTTAAACTTTTGTCCTATAGGCCTACATTCATGGAGCGAAGAGAATCCATGATACAATCATCTTCAATTCAATCACTTTCTCTTTTAAAGGGGAAGTTCACCCTGGAATTTTATTGGTCTTAAAAAAATGAAGAAAAATAATAGAAAAATATTAGTGAAGGTTTGAAGAAAATCGACCAAAAAATAGCGAAGTTATGAATATGTAAAGTTTTGATTCTGTGACGTCACGTGCGAGCAGCTCTCCCATTGGTTGTGTATGTAAATTCCATAAATTTGTCTTTTTGTCATGGTTCTTGATAAAGGAATGGGTCAATTTGATATAGTCGAGGTATATGAACATAGGTTTGATGGTATATCGACCGCACAGGTGACATAATTATTTTCTTCTGAAAAAAAAATGACATTTTATGGAATTTACACTACATACCACATAGGAGATTTGCTCCCATGTGACGTCACAGAATCAAAACTTTGAATATTCATAACTTCATCATATTTTGGTCGATTTTCCCCAAACATTCACTCATATTTTTCTTTTATTTTTCTGTGCATGTTTAAGACCAAGTAAAAATTGGCCTAGGTTGAGACTTCCCCTTTAATCCTTTATGATAATTCTAGTCCTCTCGATCGATGTCTTTAAATCCCTGCTTCCCCTGCCCTCTTTTATCGACAATGCAGTCTTATGATTCCACTGATTCTGGGTCCTTTTTGTATATTTTCGTTTTCTCGTCACTCTCCGATCATCACCTCTCTATCGCCATCCTCTCCTCTAATCTATAGCTATCGAACTCGATTAAAGCGTCGTTCTCTTTCATTGCCACCCTTTGAAGTTTTCTCATGTATTATCTTTGAAGCCAATATCCTCAACTTTTCTTCCACTTTCAGTCAACTGATATTGCATCTCTTTCCCTCACGTCCTCTCAAGACAAAATCTCTATTTTCATTCACATCTACTTTACTCTCCAATCATTCTCCTTGAACTCGATGTTCTGATGCTTTTTTCCTCTTTTCTCAAATATCTAATTCTTTCTCCATTCATATCCATCGCGCCTACTCTGTCTCCTCTTTTCATTTTTTGTGCATCATTACTCTCACTTCTTCACTACAATCTCTATGCTTTGTTGCTTAAGTTTTGGTTGTTGGTTTTTAATTTATGCGCGAGTAATTGTCATATTAAATTGTGGCAAGAACCTGTCTCAAAAATGATTTGGAAAGGATGATAACAATTCACCGTTTGACGCAAGAATGTTGTTCGTGTGAGTTGTTGAAGGTTTTGAATAAAAAAAAATGATAAGAAATTAATAAAATTGTGCTGATAGGTACATGGCAGCTGCAAAAACATCGCATTTATTGGACTGAACACAAATGTTCTGCCAAACAATTTCAACATGTTTTTTTTTTCTTGTTTCTTTTGTTTTGTTTTGTTTGATGTTGTTTGTTTTTTTTTGTTTTTTTGGGGTATTTTAGGACTATGATGACATTTGAAAAGCAATCCTTTACAGTGGACCTTTCTACTATGATATTTCTACCTAAAGAATATGAAAATAATTTGAAATCACACACCAATTTTGTTCACCTTTCCCTTGACATTAGATTCTCTATAATCAGTTTATATTTACTGCTCATAAGATACAAATATATTACCAGTAAACAAAAACATTATGAGATCTGTTTACCTTACATACATTTTTATTAGTAATATAAACTTGAATATAAATGTATTAACCATCACTGTATCACTTCTAGAAACAACATAAAACTTGTAGAAACATAAAGAAAGTATACAGCCCACTCTTGTTATAATGAGCAGATACCAGATATTGTTATATATTTTTTTAAATAGATTGTCCGAATTTCAAACATGTACACATGTGTCTATGTGTTCAGGTGTTCAGTATAACAATATTTCATTATGAGGTATATGGCTTGGTCCCCAAACACCTCATTATATTGGGATTGGACTGTATCTATTATCAAAATAACATGTCTGCTTTTCCCCAAGATAAAGGGTTCATTATTTAAGAATTGTTATATGTAGTTATTTAGTCTCAGAGCTGTCACAGGGGAATTGCTGACACATTTTAAATGGGGAAAAGGTGTAAAATGGCTCTTAAATTTGTGGGCACATACTCCACATACTACTGTTGCCTCTCCACAAATCAATGATTTATATTTTGCTATTTGTTGACATTGTTTAAAATTATATGAGTGAAAACTTTTGCCTACCATTCTACGGCGACTTGAAAACATCTGATTTTGGACAATAAATATCTATGCCATTTCGCCTTGAAGTACTTGTTTTACTCCCTCCCCCCCCCCCCCCCCCCCCCTCCATAGAAGGGTTGTTTTACGATCAGGGTACACCATTTTCTCTCACTGGACCCAAAAAAAAGTTGTTTTGTTTTCCCTCAATTTTTGTGTATGTGTTCTGTACAAGTAAAATGGCATTGCTTTTAAATTTGGAGGCATGAGGTAACCAACTTATTTTTCTATAGGGGTTCAAATTTTTTATTACACGTAAAGTCAATTGCTTAATTTTTTTCGGGACGGTGATAGGACGGTTTTTGACGGAACGTGATTTGACAACATTTAACATGAACTGTCTGAAAAATAAGTGGAGGTGGTGAGTATAAATCATTATAGTTTGTGGACATATATACTACTTTCTCAGAGACAAAAACAGTGTTAATCGAGTACAATGTTTAAATATGGCGTTAAAAACACCAATTCGGCGAGGACAATTTTTTGACAGATTTGGCACCCCATTTTTGATTAATGGTCACAAAAAGTCAATTAACTGTAGCTTCTGGGGTTTTCAGTTTTTAAACAATCGCATTTCAGTAGTCAATTCTGATTGGAAAAACAAGCCTAATGATTGCTAATAATCAGATGCGCAGGCTCAAAATCAGAAAAAATAAAATGAGACAGTAATTTTGCCCTAAAATGCATATAATTGTCAATTTTTAGAAGTAGATGTGTTATTTCCAATAATTTATTTTTCTCTTGTAGGTTGCTCTAACAGTGCCACATAGCCTGCCATCGTAGATTTGATATTACAGTACCTTTATTTCTTTTTATTGGTGCACAGAGGCCATTTTTTGACGGTGTACCCTGATCGTAAAACAACCCAGAAGAAAACACTCGAATGGGGTGTCCATCCCCAAAGCACACCATGGGTCTACACCTTATGACAAAATCTGTTACATTTACAAAGATGCAGTGGCCTGTGTTGCTCAGTAAACAATTACGTCATATTTGAAATTTATCAACAGTGTTTTGAAACAAAATGGGTACATTCTTTATTTCTTAAACACAACCATATCACATGTAATAAAAACTATAGAAGTGGTGTGTTTAGTGGCATAAGTTGGCAGACCCACGATCACAATGTCTGCGTTTCGAATCCCGTCCATTTCACGAGCATCCTTTTGGCAAGATGTCACTCTACAAATTTGCCATACTCGACCCCAAGTGAGTGAACAGGTACCGCTAGGAAGCAATTCCTTGAATGCTGTGAGCACCCTTCTTGCTAGCCCATCTAAGCTCAGAATTAATTAGTAACGCTATATAAGCACTTAGAAACTCCAAATGGATATATGAATTAAGCAACTATATAAATGTAACTGTTATTATTTGTTACATCACCCCCTCCCCCCAATCAATAGCTTTACTCTCATATTATTGCTTTCTCTGACTACCTCAAACAATCGATACAGATCCCATGTGACTTTTCTCAGCTTGCTGTAGGTTGTGTAATGCTTGCATATCATCTCTGTTAGGGACCAATCAAAGACGTCACAGTTTTCAATAATGTGATCGGGGTTGGTTGACATTGTATCACACCTGTAATTCACAAAAATAAATAAATCACACAATGTATATGGGTCTGCAGTAATTGTTCCTTCTTTGTCTGCCCTAAATTACATTTCATAAATAGTAAGAAAATCAGTGCTTGACAAAAATTTCTGGGACAGATTTCTTTAAGTATAACGACCAAGCTAATTCTGCAAAAGGGTCTAATAAAAATGTTTTTGTGGAAATAGTTTTTTCCCATTTTTTTTCAAGTTTTTTTTTTTTTTTTTTTTTTTTTAACCAAAGAACAATATTATTGTCTACGTCTAAATGCCACTTTAAGATTATGTTTTTCTAGTTATTGATATACCTTTTATAATTAAGCAATTGAAAACTCCGCACATTCTATGCTGGGTTATAAATCACTGTAAAACTGTTTTCTCCTGTACCTTTGATCCTAAGAGCTGACATCTACAGTCAAAACTCAAATTGATACATAATTTCCATACAATAATCACATAATCATAACCTTTTTTTATTATTAAATTTTGGACTATATACAATTGTTCAGTCTTGCCAGCCATTTTAAAAAGGGAATTACTCTATGTTGGAACAGAACACATTCCTAAATTTGATTTGATTTGATTTGATTGTCTTACCTATGTTATCCTGCATGGCCCATTTGAGGAGAATCTGGCAAGGTGTGTGGTGCATCCTCTCAGCTATCGACATTATGGTTGGATTGTTGAGTAGCTGGAAAGACATCAAGAAATCAAGGCATGAATAACAAATTGTTTGTGAAGGTAGAAAATGATGATAAAATTCATCTTCTGTGTAGCTTTTCACACCAAGTAAAATGATTAAATTGAATTGAAATTTATTAGACATCATCAGTGAACGTACATGATATTTTGTCAACATAACCAAGAAAAAATATAAATAAATAAGAGCAATGATACATGACTGTATAAATCACTAATTGAATACATATCGAACATAATTATTGTGACATGATTCGGTTATAAAATGATTGTGTCATAATAATAATAACAATACGGGATTTCTCCTAGATTGCACTATAATACATTACATATCCAATCTTGTATTCATCATTGGATGCATGTATTTCTTGACATCACATATCCAATCTTGTATTCATCATTGGATGCATGTATTTCTTGATTATATTTATAATGAAGTTGGCCTACTTCAAGATGATAGAGGATAGTCAGTGGTGTATCCTGGTTGATAACACCCTAAAATGCCCATTCAGGGAGAATATAAAGCATTGGTGGGGCAAGCCATTGTTAACAAACCAATGGCTCGCCCCACCAATGTTTTCTTTCGGCACAGGCTTCAAATGCCTCTGCCATTATGATTACATTTTGCTGCCCTCATCAACTTTTTTGGGGGGCAGCCTTGTGTAAAGTTTTGATCAAGCAAGCCTTGGGCCCCTAAAGTAACCTCACCCCCTGTGATAATGCATAAACTGATGCCATCATTTCAGATTGCTGATACTCACTTTCCCTCTTCCAAGTGATGTGTATGCCTGAAACTGAATATTGTTTCTCCGACAAAAGTCCACAACATCTTTATTCAAATACAGAGGATGATATTCACTCTGAAAAAGAAGACAGATACAAATTATTACCAGTATATAAATAATTAAGATACTGAGAGTTGTTTACAATCATCCGTTAAAAGTATCAATTTCCTAGGGTGACCTACATGTTACAAGGTTAAGGTAAGTGAATGTTTGTCCAGAACAATTAGCATGTCAAGTCTGTAGGAGAAGAAAATGTGGCAGAAAGTTAAACAATTACATAAAGAGCAATACAAGCCAGAGAAAGTAGTAAAGAAATCAGGATTGTTATGCAGGAAAGAGTAACTTTGAGAGGATACATTTGTGGTGCCTAAGGAAGCATTGGGCTAGTAATCCAGGCAATGCTGACCTACAAGAAGTAGCAGTAGGGATGTGGTGAATTTGGTAAAATCCATTACTTTAAAAAGGAACTTTATGATGCTCAGATTTCATTCATCTTTCCTCAAACTAAGGCAACTAAAATATTACAAAACATGTGGACCTGTGATTGTAACCTTTTAACCTAGAGTTTGATTTTGTAAAATCTAAAAAGCTCAAATATAATGCTTTAAAAACTTATTGTGCTTATAAGTAGCAGTTTGATTTAAAAGACAAATCAGATCTACTACTGGGGAAACTGAAATTTGTTTAAAATTATCACTGATTTGTTTTTAATTTGAAAGAGATTTAATAAAAATGGCACCTACTTGGTTTACAGCAGGTGGAATTTCTGCATATGTGAGGAGCTCTTCCATGTGATGTACTAAGTAGTTTGAAATCCCAATCAGTCTGCACTTCCCTGTTGTCAATAAAATCAAACAAAATATTTCAACAGTCCACAGTTACAACATGATTTCCCATTTCTGCATTAACTCAACAACTTTGAAATACATTCTAGTGCACAGGAAATATTTAAGAAAATCTAGATATGAAAGAAACACAAAAAGAAACATTGGTTACAAAATATGGCCTTCGATGCCCCTCCCTTTCACTCTCCTGATGACTTTGCTGTGAATTTTGTTGTTTATTCAATTTGGGAGTGTAAACACTAAAAAGAAAATATCTCATCAATTACCTTCTTTATTTAATCTCTCCAATACTTTCCAGCTCATCCGTCTATTCTCTGCATTCCTGGGGTCATCTTGCTTTAGTTTCTGCGTGCCAGGCCAATGTATGAGATAAAGGTCAAGATATTCTATTTGTAGTTTCTTCAGTGATAATACACAAGCATCATAGGCCTTCTCACCCTGGTCTTCTGGAGCTGCGGTTCAAACAACAAACAAAATTTGATACTTTAAACAGGTAAATTGCCACTTGGTCTAAACCCACTTTGACTAATGCCCATTTGGTCTCATCCCATATGGTCTAATTCAATTTCATCTACAACCAGTTTGTCTAATTACCTTTTGGTCTAATTACCACTTCGCCTCTTAACCATTTTGTCTAATTTGGCTAATTTCCAGTTCGTCTAACGTCCACTTTGTCTACATACACCACTTGGCCAATTCTATTAACAAACTGGTAATAGACCAAATATTAATTTTGGCTTTAGATGAAAATGCAATTAGACCATTTGGCTTTTAACTCAAGTTGTCATTATAGACCAAGTGAGAATTAAACCAAATATCATTGGACTAATGGTAAATTATGCCAAGTTGTTAGTAGACCAAATGAGTTTAGCCCATGGAGTATAAGACAGAGAAATAGACCAACTGTTGTTAGACCAACTCTAAACTCTTTAAGCAAGAACACTATTGTATGTATATTATACAGCTGGTGAACAAGTAGGCAATTTTCAGTGGACAGCTATAACAAATATAGTTTTATAAATAAACAAATAAATATTCATTCGTTTCAGAAATAGCATTTATTTGATATGGAATGATGGGGTTTGATATAATGGGTAAATAATAATCTAGTTTAGATAAAAAATATGATGAATTTCATCAATAGTTTTAAATTTAGATTTCAAAAGTGGTTATATAATGAATTATTTTGTTACTCATCAACACAAACTCTAATATCAAACAAGTATCTATATAATAATAGCGTTGTTCTTCGTGTGGGGTCGTCCATAGACTTTGCACGGGAGGGCCGATTTTTGTGCATCTCCTTTTTTTATTCCCCTCGCCGAGGCCCCCGCTTTGGCCCACGGGTCGGATCGGTCGCCCATCAGGGAACCGTCGCATTTTCAGCCCACCACGACGTCGGACGTGCAGGTGATCCTCGATTTCCTTGACGAAAAATCCCCGTTGACTTGCGTGTTGAAGTCCGACGTCGAACGAAACAGACGACAAGAGCGTGACGTCATCTCGAACCGAACTCGAAAGTACGGTACCCAACCATCACCTCCTCATTACTCTTGCCCGAACAACATCGCCCTGCATGTAAGCATCATGTCCTACTGACATCATCGGTGTATTTTCTGTTGACACGGCAGCGCCGAGTTAACATCAATGCTGAGTTATTTTAGGCCGATTGTAAAATCTGAGGATGATCGAGGCGATTTGTTTCTCGAATCGATTTCTGTCATGTACGCGTTGTAATAAATGCACTTAAAAACTGGATTAGACGCAAAATAAACATCGTAAAGTCATGTCCATCTACTATCTTTGCACAAACAGTCATCAGGTATCAATGTTTATGTTTTATAATGAAAAAAGATTAAAATGTAGGGTTTACGTAAATTCGGCGATTCTACATACAAATTGCATTCACAGTGAATGACTGTATTTTGAGTGAGTGAGTGAGTGAGTGAGCTGGGTTCCAGCCGAGCCACAAGAGCAACGCGGTAGAGTCTATATCGAGTCAGTTTTCCTTTACATTTGGCTTTTTGCTAAATTGATTTCTTTCTTCTGAAATGATTTATCGTGTATTTCTATGAAGTAATACCTCACAGGATATAGGTTTTGAATAAATTTAGAATCATAACCTTCAGAAAAACTAAATAAAAATATAATTTCTTCCCTTTTCCACGAGAATCCCATAGAATTTTGACTTGCAAATCAAGTCGAACTTGAGATTTATTTTTATTTATATGGTTTGATTTTCATCCAGTTGAAAATCTTTCTGCGGATCATACAAATAGTAAAATCAGAAGAGTGGTAATATTATACAATTGTAGGGGAGGGCGGGTTACGCCAAGGGTACGCAAAAAAAAAACTACGTACACTTTTGCCATCGTACGTCCCCCTCCACAGGGGCAAACCTCCGAAGTTATGCCAAGGGTACGCGAATAAAAATTTACATACACTTTTGCCAACCCCCAGGAATACTTACCCTTGGTTACGCCAAGGGTACGCAAAAAAAAAATTACGTACACTTTTGCCTCGCCCCTCAGAATACTTACCCTTGTTACGCCAAGGGTACGCAAAAAAATTTACATACACTTTTGCTCCACTCCCCCAAGATACTTACCCTTGGTTACGCCAAGGGTACGCAAAAAAAAAATTACGTACACTTTGCTCCACCCCCCCCCAGAAATACTTTTAGATTACCTAAGGGTACGCGAAAAAAATTTACATACACTTTTGCTACACCGCGCCCCTCCCCTGGAATACTTTTAGGTGTACGCCAGAGTACGCGAAAAAAAAATTACGTGCACTTTTGCCATCGTCCCGACCCCAGGGGCAAACCTTTAGGTTACGCCAAGGGTAGGCCTACGCAGGAAAAAAATTACGTACACTTTTGCTCCACCCCCCCCCCGAATTACTTTTGGGTTACGCCAAGGGTACGCAAAAAAAAATAATATGTACACTGCCCATCGTCCCCGTCCCCAGGGGCAAACCTTAAGGTTATGCCAAGGTATAGGCCTACGCGGAAAAAATTTACGTAAACTTTTTGCTCCCCCCCCCTCTGGAATACTTTTAGGTTACGCCAAGGGTACGCAAAAAAAAAATTACGTACACTTTTTGCCCATCGTCCCCCACCCTAGGGGAAACCTCTAGGTTACGCCAAGGGTAGTCCTACGCGGGGAAAAAAATTACGTACACTTTTGCTCCCCCCCCCAAAAAAAAAATACTTTTAAGTTACGCCAAGGTACGCCCAAAAATATTATGTACACTTGCCAGTCCCCTCCCCAGGGGTAAACCTTTCGGTTATGCCAAGGGTAGGCCTACGCGGAAAACAAATTACGTACACTTTTCTCCACCCCCCCCCCCCCGGAAAACTTTAGTTACGCCAAGGGTATGCAAGAAAAAAAAATTTCGCCACTTTTGCCCATCGTCCCCACCCTAGGGCAAACCTCTAGGTTACGCCACTGAAGGGTAGGCCTACGCGGAAACAATTACGTACACTTTTGCTCCACCCCCCCGAAATACTTTTAAGTTCACCAAGGGTACGCCCAAAAAATATTATGTACACTTGCCCATCATCCCCTCCCCAGGGGCAACCTCTAGGTTACGCCAACGGTAAGCGAAAAAAAAATTATGTACTATTGCCCCCCCCCCCCTCCGGGAAAACTTTTAGATTACGCCAAGGGTTCGCGGAAAAAAAAAATACGTACACTATTGCTCCACCCCCCCCCTCGAGAAACTTTTAATGTTACTCCAAGGGTTCGCCAAAAAAAAAAAAAAAAAACTTTAGGCCTATATACGTACAATTTGCCCATCCCCCTCCCCCAAAAAAGAATAATAATAATAATGAATAATACATAAATTTACAAAAAAAAAATTATTAGCCCATGCATTGTTCATTTTTTCCACTCTTAGAATCTAAAAATATAAAGATGGTCCCCACCCAAAAAAGGGCCACATTTTTTAATCATAGGCCCTCCTGAGTGGCTGCAAGGAATTTTATTTTTTATTTCGGTAGGCTGTTAGATGACCAAGCTTTTAAATCCTCCTCCCCCAAAAAGCTCCTAAACAAAAATAAAAAATATTAACAACAACATTAACAATAAAATAATAATGATAAAAATAATGCCACATTTTCAAAAGAGGTCCCCTTTCAGTGCTTTTTATAAAAAAATAAATAAATAAATAAAAAAAAAAAAAAAAAAAAAAAAATGACACGATGAAATGATCACCTTCCCCCACAATATATAAAATGAATAAAATCTCACAATAGCCAAAATAAATCAGGAGCAGATCTATGCGGGGGAGGGGGGGGGGTAATGGGTAAGCCCATAAAAAAACAGCACCCCCCCCCAAAAAAAAAAAAAAACAACAACAACAACAACAACAACAAAAGACAAACAAACAACAACAAAAAAAAAACAAAAAATGAAAACGAAAGAAAGAACGAAGGAAGGAGAACTAAGAAGCAGAAGAAACTTCATCAGGCCCATATGGGGCGGAGCAGGTTTTATATTTTTCGCAGCGGAGCCAAATTGTCGCCGAAGCATTTATCGATTTCGCGAAAGGCGTTAAAAAGAAGGGTCGGGGGAATGAAAGAAACACTTTTTCAAACTGTAGGGGGTGGACCTGCTAGCTGCCCCGGCGCATAGCGCCGGGTGCAGCTAGTACATGTATTAATGGGTTTATTCTCTCACTGCATCTCATGATTGTTATTGAATGACAAATTGATAACTTGCTTTAAAGTTTGAAATATATTCAGTGAATTATAAATGATCTTCATTCTAAAGACACATACATTTTCGTAATTATGTCCGACTCAACACTTACTTTCATTCATAGGATATCTGGATTAAGATTTAGGGTTTGTTTTCATTAGAGGTGGGCTATAGAGGGGTAAAAAAGGGGTCATGTTTCAGAACCAAGTTTGGCCTATCTTATCTTAAAGGAGGAGTCCGGGCTGAAATTAAAAAGTTTTGTAAAGTACAGTAAAATTTAACATAGTAGAGGACCGATGTATAGACCCCGTGGCTATTTTTTGGGAACAAAGGTTTGAAAGTGGTTTTGAGTTGGTTAGAGGTCACTAATCAAAATTAGCTTGGTTAGTCCCCTGCTAACCCCCGGCAACTCTCGTAGGGGTCAAAATAAGGTCAAACTGGGGCCAATAGGGGGTCAAATTTTTTAAATGCCCAAATAGTATCAAAAGGCACAACAAATTGTTTGTCTGTTTCTACTGAACAAAAAAGTGTACAGGATCACATACCCCTGACCTCCCAGTAAGAAGTTATGGCGGGAAATGTCAAAAGGTCAACAAACTTTCACATGAAGGCATATGAGGCCTACACAAGCTAGAATTGTTTGGAACAACAAATTTTTGTGTGTTTTTTGTCAATTAACTATTATTATGATTAAGAAAATTAATTGAAACTATTTCTACTTAAGAAAATCATGTTCAGTACATATAAGGGGTCAAAGTAAGGTCATTTGGGGTCAAATTGGTTAATTTAAGATTGAAATACGTACAGGAGTTTAAACAGCTCCATGTTGTGTAATACTGTCAAATTATGTATAAATAGATGATTAAAACATACAGATTTGTATTTCTAATCCAGAAACCACATTCAATAAAATGTAAAAGGTCATGATATGGTCAAAGGGTCAATGGATCAATTAGGGTCAAAATGCTACATTGACCTAGAAGTATTGTGATGTTATATGCACACTAGAACCCATGAGCCATGAACTTCAATTTGAAAAGTAGTATGTACCATCATATAAGAAGAAAATCTAATTTGATGTTATGGAAAGAAGATGAAAGGTCAAGGGTCACATGGTCAATCTAAGAAATTCCGGGTATTTACATCGTTATTGCATTAATTTAAGACAAAGTTTGATTTTGATGATAACATATTCACTAGATAGAATATACAGGATCATATATACCTGACCTCTCACTCAGTGAGAAGTTATGATGGAAAAGGTCAAAAGGTCAACAAACTTTCACATGAAGGAATAATAGGCTTACACAAGCTAAAATTGCTTGAAATGACAAATTTTCATACTTTTTTCAAATCTATTTATTATTATGATAGAGAAAATTAATTGAGACTATCTCTTCTTACATAAGAAAATTATATTCAGTATATATAGGGGTCAAACTAAGATTTCGGGTAAAAGTTGTGACCAAAATAGGGTAAAGGGGTTGTAGCAGCTTTTACTATCAAATTGTGTGTTAACTGATGATTAAACCTACAGATTTGTATTTCTAATCCAAAAACCACATTCAATAAATATGAGGGGTCATGAAATGGTCAAATGGTAAATCAATAATTGTAGAAGTATTTGGGACATAAACTCCAATGTTATGATAGTGTAACATATAGAAAGATGATCTATTTGAATATCAAAGGACAAATGTCAAGCAGTCAAGTTATGATATCACAAGAACTGCTTTGAACTTCAACCTTAATGATATCACGATTATAGGTAGATGATCTCATGATATTTTGTAAAGGGTATGTCAAAAGTATGATACCTGACCACCGGCGAAGCGCACCCCCCCCCCCCCACTAACAAAAGAACTGCGTCCCGCTCGACCGATTATGCGGCGGTCACAACTCGCCGTACCTTCGACGTACCATGCAGGCACGTTACATGTACGACGTGCAGGAAGTTTTTACAATACCCTTACTACAGAAACGCAGGAATCGCAGAAGTTGACCCAGGACCTGTGCATGCAACGCAGGCTACGTTGCATGCACGTGTCCCGTAGCCTACGGCGAGTTGTGACCACCGCATTATGAATACTCCATCCCCCACTTACATTTGAAAAAAAAGAAGGAATTCATGTCTACGCCCTGGACCTGACTGTTAGGGTAGTTATGTTATCATTTATTATAAAATGTACCCAAACTGGTTTCAAAACGAGAGAGACTTGCACAAATTAAAAATGAGGCCCAGTGAAATTTTGAAACATAGATAGCGCCATGAGCGTCGAAAGACGAACCTGAGCGCTATACAAGTACCCACTATTATTATTATTATTATTATTATTATTATAGATCGACGAATACCCAAACAACGCGCACTCCTCATGCACGTTTAGGAGGCCCTCAGTTAAAAAAAGTAATTTTAGACACAAACCTCTGTGTGTGAACCTTGACGTGATACCAATATACAGTCTCATATAATGAGATTCATGGTCACATCATGATAGTTTCACATCTCAAATAGTTTTTGAGATACTTGAATAACGAGGCAAATGCCTGTATTTTTTTTAGGTTTACCTTTGTGACTCTTTGACATTTGACCTAAAAATTGTATGACATTGGCTTCTAATGATACGTGTTATCATCAAGATTGAAGTTGATATGTTATCATGCTTTTTCTTGAACCAATGTAATAACGAGGTAAATACCTGGAATTTCATAAGTTGACGTTATGAACCTTGACCTTTTACCTACATTCTATGAGATCAAATTAGATTGTCTTATGATGGCACATACTACTTTTAAATTTGAAGTTCATGGCTCAAGTGGTTCTAGTGTGTATATATCATCACAATATTTCTAGGTCAATGTAACATTTTGACCCTAATTGATCGATTGACCCTTTGATCATATCGTGACCCCTCACATTAATTGAATGTGGTTTCTGGATTAGAAATACAAATCTGTAAGTTTTAATAATCTATTTATACATAACTTGACAATACTGCACAGAATGGAGCTGTTTTACCTCCTTATTCGTATTTCAATCCTAAATTAACTAATTTAACCCCAAATGACCTTACTTTGACCCCTTATATGTACTGAACATGATTTTCTTATGTAGAAATAGTGTCAATTAAATTTCTTAACCATTATAAATATTAATAGACACAAAAAACGCGAAAATTTTTCGTTCTAAACAATTTTAGCTTGTGTAGGCTTCATATGCCTTCATGTGAAAGTTCGTTGACCTTTTGACATTTCCCGCCATAACTTCTTACTGGGAGTTCAGGGGTATGTGATCCTGTACACTTTTTTGTTCAGTAGAAAGAGACAAATTATTTGCAGTGTCTTTTGATACTATTCGGGCATTTTAAAAATTTGACCCCCTATTGGCCCCAGTTTGACCTTATTTTGACCCCTACAAGAGTTGCCGGGGGTTAGCAGGGGACTAACCAAGCTAATTTTGATTAGTGACCTCTAACCAACTCAAAACCACTTTCAAACCTTTGTTCCCAAAAAATAGCCACGGGGTCTACACATTGGTCCTCTACTAAAACACAACACAGAAAATTTCATCAAAATCGGATGAAAAACAACAAAGTTATGCATTTTTTTAGGTATTGAATTTTTTTTGTAAAACAGTTCTTGGCATTGTCTCATTGTCTCATTTGAATATTTGAATATTCAAATGAGCAAAATGATGATGTCACAGTCCCCCTACTTCTTGTGTATTTTATTATATGAAATCCTATTTTTCTCATTTTTTCATATATTGCGTATACAGAAAATCTATCCCTCATAATGAAATAAGTAAAAGCACTAGTGACCTTGAACATTCCACAAGGATTAATCCCTGTTTTTATGTCCTTGGGGCAGAAAATCTTGACAAATGGTATTTTATACAATAAAATACAAAGAAAGTAGGGGGACTGAGACATCATCAGTTTGCCAATTTGAAGATGGCAAAAACTGTTTCCTAAAAAAATTCAAAGCCTAAGAAAATTCATAACTTTGCTATTTCTGATCCGATTTTGATGAAATTTTCAGTGTTGTGCTTTTTAGATTTTACTTTATTTTTTCTAATAATGCAAAATCCAGCCTGGAGGAGTCCTTTAAGCAGCTCGTTGCCCTGATCGATATGCCACCAATTTTAAGAAAATCGGGTAAAAATTGAGACAGTGCAGGCCAAATAACGTTTTTAAGGGGTGTGGCCAAAAAATGCTGAGTCATCGTTTTTTCAAAATTTGAAAAAGCTGTAATTCTTTTATTAAAAGGGCTATAAAGATGATTCTGGTGTCTATTTATATGTTTATCAGCCTGATAAATCCAATGGCAGTGTCAAAATGGAAAAATAGTGGTGAAGAAAGTACTGAAAAGGGGGAATTATAGATTTCACCCTTTAATTACCAGTTGGGTCTGTGAGGGCACCGTAGACAAATTGTGTTGCTCAATCAAAACCGTCGCGTTTTCAGAAATGTTGTTTCATGTATCTTTTCCTTACAGTCTTACCGATCTTTTGACACCAAGTCATTGAAATCGGACATTCCACAAGAGAACTTGACCTTGACCTTTCGTGGCCAAAGGTCAAACCGAAATTTGAGATTGTTTACATTTTGTGTACAAAACCAATGGCAAGGTCATGTTTCATATTTTACTCTATAAATCTCAGGTAATTCATTCTTTAGACTGGTTCTAGTGATGGTTACTTGAGATTTATAGAGTAAAATAAGAAACCTGCCTTTTAGACTAGAGCCATTTAGGCAAAATATGACTTTTAGAAGCATTTTTAGGTAAAAGTGGGGAACCAGGCTGTTTCACACAATTCAAATGTGCTGAATCTGATAAGACCGGTTCCCAAGCCGATTTTTCACGTTTTCACCACCTAATTTGCATAAACAAAATGGCCGCCAAATTGACCATTTTTTGAGCTTATGTATCCATTCCTCCCTGGTTGTGTCCATTTTTTCCCTCGTAACGACTGGGGTATTTTGCAGTCACATTGATTATTATGTAAACTTGCTAAACTGAACATTACAATTTAATAAATAATCAATTTTATGTTTCTAAATTCATTGATTATGCAAATTTATGCATGATTTCGACCTTATCTATTACAATGGAGCTATAACTTGATCAAATTAGCACAACCTTTAGGTAAACGTTGGGAACCGGTCTATTTCACATAATTCGAGTGTTGTGAGTGTGATAAGACCGGTTCCCTAGCCGATTAACGATTTCATTACCTAATTTGTATAAACAAAATAGCTGCCAAAATGACCATTTTCGAGCTTAGATGTATGTCTCCACTCCTCCCTGGTTGTATGCACTTTTTACCTGCGTAATGGGCCGCATTATTTTTCAGTCACATCGAATATTATGTAAACTTGCTAGATTGATTATTGCCATTAAAGAAAAAAATTAATTTGATGTTTCTAAATTCATTAATTATGCAAATTTATGCATGTTTGCGACCTTACATGCTATGACTTGATCAAATTAGCTCAAGAGTTCTTCAACCTTTAGGTTAAAGTTGGGAACTGGTCTATTTCACATAATCTAATTGTGCTTAGCCTGATGAGATTACATTTTAGTTCCCAAGCTGATTTTTAACGTTTTCACCACCTAATTTGCATAAACAAAATGGCCGCCAAATTTACAATTTTTAAGCTTACGCCTTATGTCTACACTCCTTCCTGGTTGTATCCACTTTTCAACTTCGTAACTTTATTATGCAAACCTGCTAGACTCAGCATACGATTTGAAGAAAATAATCAATTTGATGTTTTAAATAAATTTATTATGCAAATTAATGCATGTTTGCGACCTCATATTATGGTATAACTCGAGTAACTTGATCATATTAGCTCAAGGGTTCTTCACCTTTTAGATATCACATATTGTGATATAATTGAAAATATCCTTCCCAACATTTTGATATCATTGAAAAAGAATTATCATTTAATCTCGATGCTTATATTTTTATGCATTGTTTTTTTTTTTTTTTTTTTTTTTTTTTTTTTTTTTTTTTTTTTTTTTGTATTTCTTTGTTTTTGCACGTGACTTAGAACGAGATCTGTCAAAATGGTCACATAAAGATGAAAGAAATTAATAAACTTAACCATGTTCAATGTTTGAATGATGATATAAATTGTCTTTTACTACAGCTTGTAACGGGTATGCAGGTAAAAACCAACATGTGTACTCCAACGGACCCACACACTCACCCTTATACACAAACACACGAACACATATACTTACCAACCCACACACACACACACACACACACACACACACACTCACACTGTAGCTTGCATATATTGTCAATCTTTTTGACAATATTTCAATTTAATATGAGTCAACAAATGCCTATAGATCAATATTTTTCCTTCCATTGAAAACAATTGAGTGAGCATTTTTTTGTTGTTGTTTAATTGATGCACTTGTAAGTCAATGTTTTGTCAATTTCGCCACCAGTTTTCCCTTTTTAACCGCTCAATGTTCCATGATTTGCCGAAATAAAATGGATAACAAATCGACCATTTCAAGCTCGGAACGATAATCAAAGCACAAAACTTTTGTATCGTAAATGTCCTCCGGAATAGCTGGATCATCAGTTGAGCCTGTCAGTCATTACTGTCCATTAACTTGACATGGCTATGTGGCAGCATCATCAGGTCGACATGCCATCTTTTTGCTGGCTTTATTTGTCTAGATCCATGCTGAGGATTTTGTAGCGATCTCCATGAAGTCCCTAGCCACCTTCCCTCTGTTGGTTATTCCCATCCTTGAGAGGAAGATGTCAGTCTATTGCTTATTCCCATCATTGAAAGGACGGATGTCAGTCTATTGGTTATTCCCATCCTTGACAGGAAGATGTCAGTCTATTGGTTATTCCCATCCTTGACAGGAAGATGTCAGTCTATTGGTTATTCCCATCCTTGAGAGGAAGATGTCAGTCTATTGGTTATTCCCATCCTTGACAGGAAGATGTCAGTCTATTGGTTATTCCTATCATTGAAAGGAAGGATGTCAGTCTATTGGTTATTCCCATCATTGAAAGGAAGGATGTCAGTCTATTGGTTATTCCCATCCTTGAGAGGAAGATGTCAGTCTATTGGTTATTCCCATCCTTGAGAGGAAGATGTCAGTCTATTGGTTATTCCCATCCTTGAGAGGAAGATATCAGTCTAGTGGTTATTCCCATCATTGAAAGGAAGATGTCAGTCTATTGGTTATTCCTATCCTTGAGAGAAAGATGTCAGTCTATTGGTTATATTCCCATCCTTGAGAGGAAGATATCAGTCTATTGGTTATTCCCATCTTAGAGAGGAAGATGTCAGTCTATTGGTTATTCCCATCTTAGAAAGGAAGATGTCAGTCTATTGGTTATTCCCATCCTTGAGAGGAAGATGTCAGTCTATTGGTTATTCCCATCCTTGAGAGGAA
>CALNVZ010000174.1:19051021-19095862 GCA_940671915.1 Paracentrotus lividus
TAAAGTTTATTATTGGTCATGTGACTATTTCTCACAGACCTCATTCAAAGTCACGTGGAAAAACAAAGAAAAACAAAATAAATTTGCACAATAATGAAATTAATGGGCATCCATCATGATATAATATTTTTGTGGCTTTACATTTTGTTTTTAATGTTATGAAGGATATCTGAACAACTTTTTTTTACAAACGTTTAACTTAAGTTGATGAAATTATATAAAGGTTGCAAACTTGCATAAATTTGCATAATTTAAATAGTTTCAAAACATTACATTATTTTTTTCTTAAATTATAATGCTTATTCTAGTAATTTCACATGATATTTATTGTGGGTGCGAAATTAGGCGGCCATTATGAGGGTATAAATTGGATAAAACCAGGGAGGAATGGATACATAAGCTCAAAAATGGTCAATTTGGCGGCCATTTTGTTTATGCAAATTAGGTGGTGAAAACGTGAGAAATCGGCTTGGGAACCGGTCTTATCAGATTCAGCACACTTGAATTATGTGAAATAGCCTGGTTCCCAACTTTTACCTAAAAATGCTTCTAAAAGCTTATAGAGGCCTCTTTTTTGAAAATGGCTCTAGACTATTTGCTATTGGTTTTGTACACAAATTGACAAAAATCTCAAATTTTGGTTTGACCTTTGGCCACGAAAATTCAAGTAACTCTCTCGTGGAATGTCTGATTTCAATGAACTTTTACTTGGTGTCAAAAGATCCATAAGAATGCAAAAAAAAGATACATGAAACAACATAACTGAAGACGTGGCGGTTTTGATTGAGCAACACAATTTGTTTAGGGGTGCCCTCACAGACCCTACCAGTAATTAAAGGGTTAAAACTATAATTCCCCTTTTTCAGTACTTTCTTCACCGCTATTTGCAATTTTGACACTGCCATTGGATTTATCAGGCTGATAAACATATAAATAGACACCAGATTCATATTTATAGCTCTTTTAAATGTTGAAAAATGATGACTCCGCATTTTTTGGCCACGCCCCCTTAAAATCGTTTTTTGGCCTGCACTGCCTCAATTTTTACCCGATTTTCTTAAAATTGGTGGCATATCGATCAGGGCAACGAGCTGCTTAAAATAAGATAGGCCAAACTTGGTTCTGTAACATGACCCATTTATAGCCCTCCTCTATTTTCATCTAAACTTTGTTTGTCAATCTACATTTATATCAGACCCCTGTTAATATGAAGCTACAATGTATGTCTTATTTTGCTGACAATAAATCGATGCTTCAAGCATGTTTCAACTCACCCAGAGCTACCAAGTCTCACGCATTTTGCGGGAGAATCACGCATTTCGGGTCCTTCTCACGATCTCACGCAGAACACCCCATTTCTCACGCAAAATGAGAAAAAGTAGCATTATTATAGATTTTTTAAAAACCATTTTGGAGCCTCAAAACTGGCCTGAATATCAACGGTTTTGTCATGCAAAATCAATCCCTGCAATGTTTTCATGCAGGCAATCGTTATATGCAAGATAGCTTACTACGTGAAACATGTGTAGCGTGCGCGCGCGCCTTCTTTGTGTACGAATTACTACTGCGCGCGGGCACATGTGGTAACGCGCGCCGCGAGCGAACTGCTTTCAAACACGATGTGAATGATCTCACGCAAATTTTTTGTTTGAACTTGGCATCTCTGACTCACCTAATTTACTTGTGATATAGATGTCAGACCTTGTAAGTCCATATTTTGGAAGGAGTTCCTTTAAAGCCAAACCAATATCTTCTTCATTCTTGTATACTGTAGCTGTATCTAAAAATACGGAAGGAAACAAAAAAGTTAAATAAACATTTCCTTCTTTTCCAGTGTGGCAAATGTCTGATATTTTCATTAAAAACATGAATAAGTCCCCATGATGACTACACTAGGATTGCTAATACTTAACACCCCCCCCCCCCACCCTGCCCTTAAAAATACAATTGATTTCAAACACAGTAGGAAGTGGATGGGAATAAGGAGAACAGGGAATAAGTAACAAATGTCTATACGTGTGTCCCAGAAAGAACTATCCTCAACTATTTTTTGACACCAAAAAGTCCAAAATTGATGTATGCTTCAATAAGCATGAATGCCCACTTTTGTGACGGACACAAAAAAAGGGGCTGCGCAGGAATTTGCTATTCATTTACCACCTGCTTATGGGCAGCCAAAAGGGCCAATTTTTATAATGACATGAATCAGCTGGCAAAGAAAAAAGAAACTAAGATACAAAACAAAAAGGTTAACCATCACATTTTTGCATTTTTGCATAATATTGATGTCTATTTCTGAATTTTGGTATATTTATGTCTCAATATTAGCTGATTTATTCTATCATTGCTATTGGCCCTTTTGGCTGCCCATATGTGACTCAAAATCAGACACAAGTCGCCAGAAAAGAGTCAAAACTTCCAACAAAACTCTCAATTTTCAAAGGCTTACCCCTAATCATTTCTACTCATCTTTTTTTACAGAGCATACAAGAAACATTGAAAATTCAGAAAAAAAAATCAAACAAATATTTCTTCTTCTTCTTCTTCCTTGTAAGCGACCGCAATCAACCAGCTGATTATTATGTCACTGTGAGGGAGGTTGGTGTTGCATGTAGCAGCAATACGTTGTAGACCTCTATTCAATTCTTTATTTACATGTAGAAATTAGTTGCTTCACTTTACTTGTTGCAGTCAGATAAACAAATAATAGAAATAAATAAATAAAACAAAGTTTGAATGTTTGGTTATTCCTGCATCGAGACCCTTGACACAAAAGTGTCGATGGTTTTGGCCTCGATAACCTCCTGAGGGAGTCCGTTCCACTGCTTTATGGTACGTGGTAGGAAGGAGTTCTGATGATATTGGGTTCGGCACTGTGGAATAACAAACTGCTGGTCATGGCTTCTTCTTTGGCGGGAGGGGAGTGGTTTCAGTTGTGATCTGATACTGTCTACACTAGCAAGGTTATGGTGGATCTTGAAGAGCATTTCCCCCCAAATAAGACAATTTTTACTATTTCGCCGATTTCCTCGACACTGTGCTGAATTTGTTTGGCGACTTGTGTCTGATTTCGATGTGATGCATCACATATGCAGGTGATAAATGAAAAGCAAATTCCTGCGCCGCCTAGTTTTTGTGTCCGTCACAAAAGTGGGCGTTGCTAATTGAAACATGCATCATTTTTGGACTTTTTGGTGTCAAAAATAGTTGAGGATATGAGTTTTATCTTCATAAAAATCTTCCCCCCCCCCCCAAGAACCCTAGTTCTCTCTGGGACACACTGTAGTAGAAGGGAACAAAAAAAAATCCCTTTAAACTTTAATAAATTTCATCACTGCATCCAGGAGCTTAGTTTCAGTGGCGGCTTAGACAAGTCACAAGCACTGTCCCACAATCAAATGGGATTTAATCTTACCAATAAGACGATATCCATGCTTTAGAGCTACATCAAGACACTTGTAGACTGTATCTGCCCCTTTCATACAGAAAGTTCCAACTGTGAAGTAAAATTCAAAATATTAACATTTATTCTGTTCAAACTCTGTAAATGTGTGACCAAAGAGGATGCAAGGCAAACTCTTTGTAATTATTAAAGGGGAAGTTCACCCTGGAATTTTATTGGTCTTAAAAAATGACGAAAAATAAAAGAAAAATATGAGTGAAGGTTTGGAGAAAATCGACCAATAAATTATGAAGTTATGAATATTCAAAGCTTTGATTATGTGACGTCACATGCGAGCAGATCTCCTATGTGTTATGTAGTGTAAATTCCATAAAATGTCATTTTTTTTCAAAAGAAATTAATTATGTCACCTGTGCGGTCGATATACCATCAAACATATGTTCATATACATGACTAGAAAGTCTATATCAAATTGACCCATTCCTTTATCAAGAACCATGACAAAAAGACAAATTTATGGAATTTACATACACAACCAATGGGAGAGCTGCTCGCACGTGACGTCACACAATCAAAACTTTAAATACTCATAACTTCACTACATTTTGGTCGATTTTCTTCAAACTTTCACTAATATTTTTATTTTATTATTCTTCATTTTTCAAGACCAATAAAATTCCAGGGTGAACTTCCCCTTTAAATATTGAAAACTTTAAATTCTAACCTTGGATCTTACAGTTTAATAGTCTAGAATCTACTTAGATCTATATTATCCAGTGTAACTTTAGTTTTAGTCCCCTTTTAGTCTTAATAAGATCATTGAAAAGTGGGAAATACAGTGAATTTATCACCAAGTTTTTGCAGTTGAGAGCTAACTTAGAATCTACGTAATAAGATTAAGGCAAGATTAAAGTACTGAGGCAGGACTTAATTTCTTCATGAATATAGAACACTTTACAACATTTGCAATATCAAAAGTAGATTCTATCCTTTCTTTCCTAAACACTTTTTAAAAACAATCGCACACAGACAGACACAGTGAATTTGTTGGAATATTTGTAAAGACAAAAAAGCAGAATTCATTGTCAGAAAATGAATTGAAGGAATCCGGAATTACACTCACGTCCAAACAGAGGTACTGGTAGATGAGCCATATTCAGCCTTTAATTCATGATAATCTGTCAATGCAGTTAATTCAGTCAAAAATATGCGTCGGCCGAGCGCTAACCTGTTGTGATGATTGCTGCGCCTTCCGTCGATCCCGATCCCTCGATCACAGGTATTCGGGAAAGTTCCTGGGGTCACACACGCCTAATTACCGACAGAGAGCAAAAAATATTCATTCGACCCATCCCTTTTGAAAAATTTTAAACTTTGAACAGCTGATAGACAAAAATGTGTGCATATGATTCACATTTAAGAATGGTTATCGGAAGGGCAATCATTAAGCTTCGTATGCTAAAACTGGGAAGAAATTAATGTTAAGGCTTGGCACTATATTAGAAGCGCAAGGTTTGATATCAAATTCTTAGTTTTGACTGCCAATTGAGTTAGTTTCGGCATGAGGGGGCGCTATATCGATTTATTTTTAAAATGAGCCGGTAAACAGCTAGTTTCTTGGCTAAATTAGAAAGGAGGAATAATTTGTCTATCCGTTCCACATGACCAATCACCGAGTGAATTTAAGGCTGATTTTATATAATTTTATCAAACCTCAAAATTAACACAAAGTCTCAATGAGATGATAATTACAGGTGTGGCGCCCTGGGCCCGTATTCCATAAACTATACTTAAGCAATATGTATTTTTCTAAGATTTTGTCCAAGAAAAAAAAATTCTTAGCCTTTATACCAAACATGTTAAGCACTTTGTCTGAGGTCAGAAAGCATCAAGCAGAAGTCTGAATTTTATTAATATCGTCATTTTTAATTTTTGTGGTCTCAAATGAGCTTGCCATATAATCAACATTAAAGTTAAAGGCCCTCGCAAGTCGGAGATCGTGGGGAATGCGCATTTTTCTTGAGCTCCATTGACTCATACACAATCTACAGTGAGGCTTACGCAAGGGTCGGCCTACTGGGGATTAACATTCGGACAGCACGAACATGACGAAGTTTACCAAATTCAGTCAGTCAATAGGATCAGTATAGCTTCGGATTAGTTTATAGACTCTCAACGGGTCTCTTCGTATTAATTCAAAGAGAGGACTTGTATAATACTCCATATATTTCAAAAACAAAACATAGGTTAGATTTACTTCGGACTTCTGGTTAGGTATAGTCTAGCCATGAAGGATTAACCGGATTAGCTCCAGACGGGTTGGCGCTGAAGATTACGCAACACGCCTCAGGCTCTGATTGGAATGTTATCATTTCACCCGAGATAAGGTGATCGAATTCCCCATGTTTTATCAATTATATGTCCCTTTAAGCCACTAGGTAGTAGGCTTAAAGTTAGGATAAAATTCTCATTTGTTTTGTGCGATTTGAAGGCGCAAGTCCATTTAAGACTTTTGACTTAGCAAAAATCTAAGAATTTATGCTTCACTACCAAAAATGGGCTTGGACAGAATTCTTAGTAAGGCATATTTATAGAATACGCATTTTAAAGATAAGCAAAAATGCTTAAATTTCATGCTTTTATGGAATATGGGCCCTGGGTACTCGGTACGGTGGAGTCGCGTCGATCGAGCGCACGGTTTCTGTTGGGGTTGATCTTAGCTGGTCTTTCCCGGGGAAATGTTCATGAAAGATACCGTACCAAGCAGCGCATCGCGTGAGGGTCGCATAACCGTACAAGTCACATGCGATATGCATGTACTTTGTTTACAGTATATGTTACATAAATTATGTGTACGTGTGAACTGAGAGTGAACTGGATGGTGTCAAGAAAATAGACAAAGTCTAACCAAATATCCTGTTTCATTAGCAGCTTGTGCTACATGAAAGGTGAAAGATGAGTGCTGGAAGTAGCAGATTATCTGTAGCCTCGCAGTTTTTCATGGAGGATGATGGCGGCGAAGGGCAAAGCATTTCTGATCGGGTGAATATAATACCTTCTTCACTCACTCAGTCACTGTTCTTGAATTTTTATTTGAAAGTGAAACTCTTTATTAAACTTAATTTTATTAGTGACTGATAGTGTAATAGTTTTCAGTTTCAGTTTAATAGTCATGCCTTATGGTGTTAAAAATTGTAAGTTGATCTATAGCCTTATAGGAAATAAAACTTGCTGAAAATTATTCGGCTTAATTAATTCGGCTATGTTATTTGTCTCCTCTCTGCTCGCTCACTGTTTTCGTTCTTGCAGAATTGGTTGCATGAATTAGTCAACGTTTTAGCAATTTTGAAAGTGGTACCAAACGAAAGGGCATAGATCTATCTCATCTATAACAGTATGACATTCTAATAACGTATAAGTGTTTATACAACCAACTGCAATTAAAGTTGAACAATATCTGAGAATTTCACCATTCCCGCCCCCCCCCCCCCCGCTTACAAAATGAATGTTGTCCTCCAGAGAAATTTAGATCTACATTGCACAGGTCACTAATTTATTGCTCTGTCCAGATTATTTTTTATGTTTTGACCAACAATTTAGTTGCAACTATATATTTAGAAAAAGAGGAGTGTCTAAGCTTCAATAAGCTTGTGGGAGTGGTGTGGTCGAGTGGATAAGTCGGCGGACTTATGATAACAAGGTACGCGGTTCGAATCCCGTCCATACCACTAGCATCCTTCGGCAAGGTGTCAACCTGCAAATTTGCAATACTTGACCCAAGTGAGGTGAATGGGTACCGGTAGGAAGCAATTCCTTCAATGCTGTGAGCGCCTTTCGCAGAGATGCCAAGTTCAAAAAAAAAATTTGCGTGAGATCATTCACATCTTGTTTGAAAGCAGTGCGCACGCGGCGCACGTTACCAAATGTGTGCGCGCGCAGTGGTAATTTGTACACAAAGGAGGCGCGCGCGCACGCTACACATGTTTCATGTAGTAAGCTTTCTTGCATATAACGATCGCCTGCTTGAAAACATCGCACTCGCAGTGATATTGATGCGCGGCAAAACTGCCGATATTTAGGTTCTGAGACTCCAAAATGGAAAAAAAATCTATAATAATGCTACTTTTTCTCATTTTGCGTGAGAAATGGGGTGTTCTGCGTGAGATCGTGAGACGGACCCGAAATGCGTGATTCTCACGCAAGATGCGTGAGACTTGGTAGCTCTGCTTTCGGTGTAGCCCAGCCGGGTAATATTTAGTTAACACTATAAGCGCTTAGAAACACTAAGGTGGATATCGTATTCAGCGCTATATAAATGCAACTATTATTATTAATAATAATTTCACTCATAGGACAATATTAATTTAGTAGTAAGCCTATTGACCTCATAGTCTCGGGAGGGGGGTCACTTAAAGGCAAAAGTGTTACTCATGCACGTCCACACACCCTGAAAATGGACCCTTCTCATTGCACCCGTATTCGACATCAGAATGGAAAAAAATATCCTAAATGGCGTAAACACTTTCAAATTTAATGCCTTAAACAGAAATTTGAGCTGAAAACACCTCTGTATTGATGAAAATGGCTACTGAAGTTGAAAACAATGATGCCGGGAGGCTGAAAACAGACCCTTTTCAACTCTTTTTGGGGACACACATGCGTAGCACATAAAGGGTGAGCGAGCACCAGTGGTGTCCTGCTCAGTGGGCTAAGTATGGGGACTTCATAACCCACAATACGCTGAATGTTTTGAGCTGCAGCGGAAGGATATTGTTTCAAAAGAGTCTGAAAACGGGTTTCTAAATCAGGATATAATAGTTAAGCAAGCAACTGACTTGTAAATTTCAAGGAATTCCATACTGACCTATATGTTTATAATCATGTTGGCAAAAAGAGTTATTTTTAAAAATTACGATTTTAATTCTTGTTCAATGTTCCTGCATCCCTTTACATGTAACTGAGCACGCTCGATTTGTGAACAAAACACCATGCACAGATCTATATCTTATAATCACAACAAATCTGCTAGTTACTGTAATTCAAAGCCATGTTTTATTCCCAATTTGTAACTTTAAGTCTCTGATTATTTAAAAGAAAGATGTCTAAACTAACTTGAAGCAGTACATCCTACATATTTTGAGCACTAAAGTATAAGGACAATATCACAAGTCAGGTTTTGTTTTTTACATAACATATATGCGAATACAAAGAAATTAAAGGTTATTTTAATTTGTAACTATAACAATAAGTAGACAAGTAATCTTTTTTGTTTGATATTCTGCAGCATTACAGTCTACTTACAATAAGGTAATCATGTTACCTTTTGTTTGAAGAAACTAGACATTATAATTTTGACCTCTATATCCTCCCATACAGGTAGTAGATTTGTTACAACACACCCACTCTTTACCCAAGGATTCTCAGAAGATCACCAACTTGAGCAATGTCCAGGAACTCATTATCAACAGGGATCCATCTCTACTGGACAATTTCCTTGATGTAAGTGTGATATCATACACATAAATCATGTACATAGTTCTTACCACAGCATTGTGCAGGGTGTCCCAGATAAAGCAGAACCTAAATTGTCAGTCGTTTGGGAGCTGTTTTTTATGGTAATCTCTAACTGGGGGTCTTTAAGTATGGGTAACAAAAGAAAATGAATGTACAGACATACGCCCACCTGGCTCAAGATTGCATAGCCCATTGGATGTCCCCAAATATGGCCGGAATTTTTTCAGTGCTCTGAAGTCTGATAGGTTTGAGTGATATTTTCCTACATTTTTTTTTCCATCTCTGTGTAGGAAGTTCTTCAGTTCCAGTTTGATGAGTCGGTGGAAGTGAGAAACTTTGTCCTCAACTTTGCAGAATGTGCATGGTAAGCAGCTTTAACTCCTTCTTTTTTTTTTAATTGGAAATCCATCTTAAAGGGAAAGTTAACCCTGGAATTTTATTGGTTTTAAAAAGTGCAGAAAAATTAAAGAAAAATATGGGTGAAAGTTTGAAGAAAATCGACCAAAAAATAGCGTTTATGAATATTCAAAGTTTTGTTTTCTTGACGTCACATGCGAGCAGCTCTCCCATTTGTTGTGTATGTAAATTCCATAGATTTGTCTTTTTTTATTGTTCTTGATAAATGAAGGAGTCAATTTGATAGAGGCGTGTATATGAACATATACTGTATAAGCCAATATTTTCGCGTCCAGATATTTTCGCGATTTTGGACTAGTTTGGGAAATTCGCGAGAGCAAAATTTCGCGATTTTGGTAATGATTTCATTGCTATAAATAGCCTTCTACTGAAGTGGAAATTTTCGCGAAGACCAACTCGCGAAATTCGCGAAAATAAAGTCACCGCGAAAATAACCACTTATACAGTATCTAATGATATATCAACCATACAGGTGAAATAATTAATAATCTTATGAAAAAATGACATTTTATGGAATTTACATTACATAACACAGAGCAGCTCGCATGTGACGTCACAGAATCAAAACTTTAGATATTCATAACTTCGTTATTTTTTGTTCGATTTTCTTCAAACATTCACTCATATTTTTCTTTTATTTTCTGCATTTTTATAAACCAATTTAAACCCAGGGTGAACTTTCCCTTTAACAGTTTGACTGATAATTTGTTTCCGCTAAGTATTCCCCATTTGTCTTCGTTGAACATCAGTATAACATTAATTGAAAGCTTACTGTTCCTACTGGTAGTCAATTAAACAATAGATTTTGTCCCCCTTAAAAACTTTACAAAGTTTTATCTTTGATAATCTTTAATGACATAGAAAGAAACATGTGTAATTCAAAAAATCTTATTCAATATTTGTGCATGTTGATTTATTGACTCTAAATGCAAGCTTCGTGTTCATCATTCATGTGGTTTGTATACTAGCAAAAACTTATTTCAGTGTTCAGACAATGTCATAATCATTTGTTGGTGTTTCTCTTCACTTTGCAGCAAAAAAGACAACCAGATCTTGTGCACAGTGTTGCCTCGTCTCCATATGATGCTAACAGAAGTGAATCAGCCTGCTGCTGTATTGAAGAAGGTCATTCTATGTACTTCACAACTCTTCAGAGTTACCATCAAAGTGAGTAGCAAAAAAGGCAGGATTTTAAATATGTAGTAGTTTTGTAGATAAAAGTATATAAGGACCTTCAAGTTAATACACAAATCAGAATGCTAAGTGTAAGCCCAAGTATGGTCTGGTCATAGTTAACATCATTTCTTGTATTAACTATCATTAATTATTGTAGTATTGTCCAAAAGTAGGTAGGATAAAAACAAAATCTTGTGCTTTATTTTAGTGTTGTATATTCTGAAACTATTACTATTGAACATTTAGCATCAAAATGGTTCAGCAAATATCATGTTTTAAAGCTTTGGATTGATTCAGCACGAATCGATACCAAAACTTATAAACCTATTTGTTTCCTGCTAGATATATGCATTGAATATTTTTCCATATTTCCACAGTGGCTGGCTGGGGTAAAGGATATACGGGAGGAAATGGAAGCCGGCTGGGCAGCGTTGATGTTGATGAAAAAGAAGATCGTATCTGAAATGTTGGATGACGATAATGATGGGTAAGTCGTAGAAATTATCAAATCTATTGATATTTTCTTATAAAAAAAATGTTTGTCTAAACCGCATTTTGTATGTATTATTAATTATGATTTTTTTTTTTGTATTCTACCTTAAAAAAACCCCACACTTTTCTTTGATTAAGAATTCTTTCTCAAGAAGCTAAAAGTTTCTTATGATTCTATAAACAGGGATGCCAGTTTCTGGCAATTGCCTGATTCAGGTCATGGCACCTGCAATTTCAGGCTTTTTCAGACTGTTTATTGTACAGCATGATTCAGGTTTCAATATGCTTGGGTTCTTTTTCAGGCCCTGTGGTTAAAACCAACTGGCATCCCAGTATACACTACTTTGAGTTTCTTTACTTAATCAGTTTTGTAAAATGGGTACTATTGAAGAGCTTTTAAAGGAAGAAAATACAGAATGCACATAGTATGTGATTGGTTGTTTTACATTATCTTTGAAAAGATTGCTTTGAATTGACATGATTAAAACTTTTTGTTTCAGAGTACGAACGTATGCCATCAAATTTGCGGAAATGGTGGTCGTCACACTGTCTGCCAGAACATTTGATTCAGTAGTGCCTAAGAGAGCAGAACATGACATCACCCTAGATCAGGTTTGGAAATTTTTTACACAATGTTTGGCTTAAAAAGGGGAAGATGGTATTGATTGTGATATAAAGTCGTAGCTTTCCATCTCTTTATCATCTCAGTATGATTACATTTGTCAATTAAAGCAAAATTTACATTTTATTTTGGGTACATAGAGCACTTACACTATTGACGGCTTGAGGTTACCATTAAAATGAAATAGTGTTGTAATTCATTAATTCTTCTTTTACATACTGGTACCCGACTGAAGCATCTCTTATCACCTGTTGAGCAGATAAGTTGTGTACCTTATCATTCATAAGTATTGAAATAATTGGTTGTCTTAATGCCATTGGTCACCTAAAAAGACCTACTTTGTTGTCGGATGGGAATTACAAATTTCACTGTTGGGATTACCTCGTTCAAATATGTGCTGTTAAACTATTTAAATGACAGCCACATAAAAGTTCAAGTTACAGCAATAATGTATTTATCTACATGTATTTTGCTACGTCTTAAAGACAGGACTGCTCAAGAAATTATACTAAGTCACAAATTGCATACCCCCCCCCCCAGCAATCCAAATTGTTTATAAAGCAAAACCCTGATTTATGATGTGTAAGATTAGGAATATTAGTGAAACATTGAATATATGTATATAATTATGAATTCTATGTATTTATTCTCTGCCATCAGATGCCAGATGGTAATTCTCTTCTTATCAAGAAGAAGCTTCAATTTGAAGGAACTCAAACCCTGGATAGTCTGCTGAGTATCTTAGTGTCTGCTAGTATATCAAGGTAATAATCCATTTGCCAGAAGAAGTAGTCCAATTTTGTGGCATTTCTAAAGAGCAAATCCGTCTTCATGTACCATAGATTCTTCTCTGAAATCATCATTATAATTCTCCCTATTGACATTTATTCTCAAAGGCGACCTCGCAGCTGTTTTGTACATGGTACAATGCACTCTGGGATAGTTTATGTCCCTGACGCGCTTCAAGTTGAAGCATTTGAAATTCATTTCCCATAAAACAATCAGTGGAGACATGGTAAAACTTACTACATAATACTTTGTCTCCTTTATTGCCGTCTATTCTATTCTAACTTCAAGCTGTACCCCATAATTTGTGTTGCTGATTATTGATATCTATTTAATCTGAATTATTTAATATTTGATTTGACTTAATGCAGTATCAACCTGATGGTGTGTATGGGATCTCTTACCTCCATTGGTAAACAGAGACCAGACTTCATGCCTAAAGTCATCCAAGCTTTTGAGAATCTTCATGGTAAGTTTACATATTGTTGATGAGCATCCATGCTGCTGATTGAACCTAGTGGCCTGTATTCTTGAGTGGTGACTGAGTTTGTACAAACTGAAGTTGTGCAAAGCTATTGTGCAATCCTTTTGTCTGGTGTTGACTGATGCATCAGACAAAACTTCAACTCGTACAAACTCAATCTTCGGTTCAGAATATTGGCCAATACTCTATGTTTAAGTATGTAAGGATTTTCTTTTGTTTACTTCAGTTGATGTATGCCTAAAGTATCTCTATAATTTGATTGATGGCTGTAGGGGTTTGCTTGATTTTATTTAATTTGCCTGTTGCTTTTTAATCTAATTATAGGGTATTTTTTTCCAACACAGGGTATGTTCTCATATATGCATGGTCATTGGGGTCTGTCAAACTTTTGGTAATTGGAATTAGTATACTGAATATCGTATCTTGTTATTTTAACCCTAAAAAGGGGTATTTTTGCCATCTCACAGCCGGGGGACCATTAGGCCTCCCTTCAGATCTTGGCCGCCAATCGCGCGAGCGCCGTGGAAATTTGCACAATAGCAGTGTGCGATGTAATCTACAAGACTGTATAGTTCTTTTTTTCAAAATAATGTCTTTTAATTTATATGTATTAATTATGCTATAAATTTATGCAAGAAATCATACTTTTTGCTCTAAATCATTAAATAAGGCTCCTAGAATGCTAATTCTTGGTGTAAATATTCTTTGTAGCATTCCTTACGATTGTACGTGGAAAAAATTTTGGTATCTAATTCTATTTCTTACATATTTTATTGTTTTGGGAATTTCTTACGTATTTCTTTGTTTATCGACTTAAGTATTTTATTGTTTTTTTGTTTGGAATACTTCGGTCATTTATTATTGCTGAATATTACAGCAATATCAACTAAAATAATGGCTAATAACCATAGTTTAAATACTGAAATGTGATTTTAACATGAAAAGCCATTTCCCATATGTTTTGTACACAAATACAGAAAATATCTGATTTTTTAAACCTGCGTTGCATTACATAATGTTGCGCAAATTCCGAACCGGAATTTCATTTTCATTCCAAATAGTATTAAATATTGCATAAGATTTAAGAGGAAAAAGTCATAAAAGCGCGGAGCACAAATTTTTTTTCAGCGACATGACCGCGCAAAATGTCAGGGGGGCTGATTAGCCCCCCCCCCCCCGGCCCTTTTAGGGTTATTAAGCAATCTAGGTATTTCGAAATGTAGCACATATTAATAATGAACTTTAGAGGAGTCTAAACAACACCTCCTTGCGGGATGTTAGCATGGTTAAAGGTAATATTTCTTTAGCTCTAGGCGAGCTATAGAATTACAAGTAATTTATCAATGTTGAAAATTTGAAACCCCGGATTTTAAGTTTAATTTTTATTGATGAATTTCTACAGTGAACCTTCCTCCAACTTTGTCCAAGTCACAAGTGAGCAGCGTCCGGAAAACCCTCAAGGTAAAGTCATGAGAAACATTGTAAGTTTTAAGGATTCATTTAAAACTATACTTAGTAATAGACTACATGACAGTAATCATATATCTCTCAGAGGACTAACACATTTTGTCAGAAACATTGATGCAGTACTACATTTATTTAATGTCTGAACTGGGGTATATTAAAAGAGCTACTTTTCATTATTAAACAACTTGTTCATATGTTCTAGTGAACAAAAAATAGTAAGAAAGAGATTTTGCTCAGTTTCCCCCTTAACTTTGGCACATTATGAATCGCCTTCTTATGAGCAGATTAATTTTGGTACCACATTGCGTCTTGCATAATTATCTCATTTTATTTTTCATCTTTGTATTACAGATCCAGCTTTTTGGTCTTTTGAGGCATCAATCATCTGTTGACCTGAGACGTAACATTGGTACCCTTCTCACTGACTTAGGAGCATCAGAGCAAGAGGTAAAGAGTACATTCCTTAGGGTTCTTCACCAAGTCATATTCGGCTAGATGACAAAGAATGTCATTACTAAAGCACCCAAGAACATTAAAGTCATTTGTAAAGTCAGTAAGTTTAGAGGTCATAATACCTTGACTTAGATCATGATTTAAAATTCTAATTCCTTCTTGAGTTTTGGTATAGAGATCTGTGTATAATCATTAGATTGAATTGTCAAATGGTATGAAGTCATGGCATATGATTATTGATTGTAAAATAGGGCTTGATGTTCAAAACATGTCTTGATGTTTAAAAAGATACTTATGTCGTGCAAAATTGCTAACTTCAATGCCAGAATGATAAATGAAAGAGCATTTATAACTGAATGTTCTTTCTACAAGAGGTTTTAATAATGCAAACCCAATGAGAGAGAAAATAAAATTGTCATGAGCCGTAAGCTGTTATTTCGCTTGTATATAATATTCAATACTTCACTTCAGGTCATTCGCAACACTCCTAGGGTCGTGGAGAGACCAAAACGACCACGTACCGAGGCAGAAAGTGATCAGAGCAAAAGGAAAAAGCAGAAGGTAAGAAATAAGAAATGTAATTTCTTCCTCAATATCATTCAAGTTTTATAGCAACAGTTATGTCATTTCCATGTGTTCATAGCCCTTCAGTTGATTGTTTTCGTTTATTTGCCTAATAAGCCATTGCATCATAAGATCATCGGGAAATAACACAAAATATTTAATTTCTTTGTGTTGGTGGAGACCTCTCTCAATTCGAGCGACCTGATATAGTGCCAGTACGTTAGATTACCCAACATGCATCTCAATATCGTCGACAACTCCGCTTCCGGCTCCAAATCAGTAAGAGATAATTATGATCAACGGGCTAGCTTATAAGCTGCGCACGTTGTATCTTTACAGTTTTCTGGCATAAATTGAGCGGTGTGTGTGTTGTAATGAATACGATGAGTTCAGTCATCGCGTGAGAATAACTGATAAAAAATAGCGCAGCTAGCTATGCGCGCGCGTGAATATTAAATAGGCCTAAACTAAATACGCGCGCTAATCGAGCAATTACCATTTATTTGTCTTTATTAGGGGACGTCAAACAAAAGAGACATCTTTCATTAAGAACAAAAATTAAAGTCGATTTTATTTTTTATCTTTCGGTCTAACCAAAACATAAGTGTGACGCACATAAGAAATCCAGTGCACCTCAGCACTCCCCTAAGGGTGAAATTTGACAGCAATAACGCCAATGACTTTCAGCTAAATCAATCCGTCGTATACATAGTGGCGCTTACGCACGCATTCTCCCTAACGGAAGTGGAGCTGCCGACAATTTGACCTTTGACCCTTAAAATTTGGCGATAATATCAATAGTATCGAACAGTATCGATCAATTTTTGTATAGCAAATCGCTCGAATTCTCCCTTGGGTTGTCCTTTAATCAGTTATCCTTTAGTGCTAAAAAAAATACCATTACATATATGTTCCAGAATGGATCATGTAGCCATGATCTAGATGTTTCTTATTTTTTATTTAATTTTTTGCTGACATTCCTGATTGACCTCAATGTTTCCCGATTTTCCTCCATCTGCTCATGCACAAAGTGTAACCCCAAACTTATTATGTCACTGCTTTTGTGATAATGACTTTCAATGCTCTCTCCATCTCCCAGGTTCTAGATGATGATGAAGAGGATGAAGGAGCGGACAAGAAGAAGGATGAACCGGGACCAAGCAAGAGGGTTACCAAGGCAACCGTGATTGATCTCCTGGAGGCGGAGATAGAACCCTTACTCCGCAACCATGAGAACGTGGCAAATTTGGTCCTCTTGAGTATGGTAGGCATTAACAGCAAACAGAAATTAGAAAGAAAAAAAAATTGAGAGGTCTTGATAACAACAGATACTCTTCTTCAAATTGACGCAGTTCTGTATCTTTTCACGCTTCCGTCTTGTTCAGTTTCAGTTTCAGTTTAGTTTATTTCATATTTCACATCAATATAATACAAAATATTCAACAAAAAAAACAAAAAAAATACATTCATCAAAAATAAATACATCATAACATAAATTAATCAATACAGGATAATATAACAGTGAAATATGGGGAAATCTAATAAAAAGCTAGGCTTGTAAGGTATAGATTCCCTTTGTAGTGTAATAATTCATTGAATGAAATTGGAAAAATAAGATAAAACAAACACAATAACATGAAGATCAAAAGAGACAAATAAAGAGGGCGAGTACAAAGTCTATTCTAGGGTCTGGAAAGGAGCTGTATAATTATTAAACAAAACCTCTTAAATTTGCGTTTGAATATTTGTTGAGAGCAGGAAGATATTAATTCAATTGGGAGATCGTTCCACAGTTTGGGTCCAGTGACTATAATTGTATTGTGAGCGAAAGCGTTCGAGTACGTGGAAGGTGATAAGAACGACTATGTCGTGTTGGATAAGAATGTACTGTATAATCATGACGAAACAAAGAGGATACAGGGTGGTAGTTCATGTTTTGTTAGTTGGAACATGATAATTCCTAAGTTGTATGAAAAGGATCTTGGATCTAAGAAGGTCACATGCAAAACAATGGGGTCGTATGGGTTAGAAAACTCGTATTTTTTATTATTCTTACAACTCTTTTTTTGTACTAGTAAAATTTGATCAATGAGGCATTTAGAGCTATTTCCCCAAGCTAGAATTCCGTAGTTTAAATAAGGGAGAATTAATGTATTGTAAAAGAGTAATAAGGACATGAGAAGGAAAATATTTTTTTAGTTTACCAATGACTCCTGTGTTTCTGGAAATGAGTTTGCTGATATAATTTACATGTGTTTTCCAAGTTAATTTGTTATCAATGTGTATTCCTAAAAATTTTGTTGTTTCAACTTGGACAATATTCTTATGATTTAGCAAGACAGGTCCTGGTAAAACTTCTAGAGTGTTACTGAATAAAATAAAGTTCGTTTTGTTATGTTAAGTGATAACTTATTTGCTGAATCCAATTTAAAAAGAGATGCAATTCAGTATTTACATTATTAAGTAAGAGGTGGGGATTTCTATTAGAAAGAAAGATATTAGAGTCATCAGCGAATAAAAGAAAAGACAACAAACACCGTATATTTAATGATTTACCTGTATGAATGCAATGACATAATGTGCAAAATGAAAATAGTGATTATGAATTCCCTTGTGTTGCCAATTCAAAAATTTTATTATTTTATTTCAAGATTTTTTTGTTCATGAGCAGCACAAAGTACAGAGTCGACATGACACATGACTTTATTCGCAAATTTTGGCCTCCTCGAATGTTACATGTGTGTGTTCTTCTACAGGTTTCCTTGCCAGACACAATGCCAGCAACATTCCAGGCTACTTATACCCCCATAGCAGCAGCAGGAACAGATACACAGGTTCAACATTTAGCCAGGATGGTTAGCAATCAGCTAGCAGCGGCTGGAATCAAACCTAGCAATTATGAGGTGAGCTTATTAGTGCATACAAGTAGATAAACCTTAATAATATAACGTACAGCACATATTGGTACAAGTAAAAATTTCAAATTGATGCTTCGTATAAAGTGGTGTGAGGGTTCTAAATCACACAAGTTATAGGGTAAAGATTTCCACGTCTAAGGAGCAGTAAATGAAGCTTATTAAAGCCTTTTCTTATTGTATCTATTAGTTTGAGGGATGGTAAATATACTGCTTTATTCAACACACACATAGATCCTTGACATCTGATTGGATGAATGTGGGTCACATGACATTTGGAGCACAAATTTAAGGTATTTATCCTGATTAATATGGTTTTGATTTGATATAGGACTCTTTATGTTACAAGGCTCATGCTTTATTGTTTAATGTGGTGATGAATTTTTTTTATAGGATGTGGAAGTTGAAGACGAGAAAGAACCTGCAGAGAAGATGGAAGAAGAAGATTTCACTACCAAAGGCATCCCTGTTTTAGGTGGCACAAGTAGTAAGTAGCACTCTGACATATCTGTGTGTAGGTATTTTGTTTATAGTTAAATACAGAAGTAAAATCTAATCAACGATAAAAATGCATGTGGCAATCGGCTAAATGTGCAATTTTGTAGTTGATAGAATGATATTATACCATTTTTACTTACAGAAACTAGATAGTGTAACAAATTATTTCAATCGTACCTGACCCAAAGTGTTAAATGATTTTTTAGATGTATTTCAGTTTCATCTCATGCAATCAACAGTGTATGAAATCTCTCTGTTACTTTCCGCCGAAAAATAAAACTTTTATTTTAATAGTCATGGAACATCCTATTCCAAATTTAACCAACATTTGTTTTGCTTTTCACTGTAACATGCTGTGTTTGTTGAAATTTTCAGTTGGTTAAAACAACTTAGGCCCACATGTTTGAAACCCAAGATATTGTTAACTTCATGTCACCAACTTATTTCACAGACATATTATATTGTGGAATGTAAAAGAACATCAGCCAGTGAACCATATTAAAAGTGCCAAGTGTGATGGAACCCCTTAATGACCCAAGCACTTCAAGCTGCAAAAGGTCACTCATACTCTGTATGGGCTCCACTATCCCTCTCTGTATAAGTTATCAAGAAGTTCAAGATTGTCTTAAAGGACTCATCCGGGCTGGAATTTGCTTTATAAGAAAAATAAAGTAAAATCGAAAAAGCACAACACTGAAAATTTCATCAAAATCGGATAAGAAATAGCAAAGTTATGAATTTTCTTAGGTTTTGATTGTTTTAGGAAACAGTTCTTCAAATTGGCAACCTGATGATGTCACAGTCCCCCTACTTTCTTTGTTTTTTATTGTATGAAATACCAATTATCAAGATTTTCTGCCCCAAGGACATAAAAACACGGATTAATCCTTGTGGAATGTTCAAGGTCACAAGTGCTTTTACTTATTTCAGTATGAGGGACAGATTTTCTTTATACGCAATATATGAAAAAATGAGATATATAGGATTTCATATAATAAAATACACAAGAAGTAGGGGGACTGTGACATCACCAGTTTGCTCATTTAAATATTCAAATATTCAAATGAGACAATGAGACAATTGCCAAGAACTGTTTTACAAAAAAAATTGACGACTTAAAAAATGCATAACTTTGTTATTTTTCATCCGATTTTGATGAAATTTTCTGTGTTGTGCTTGATGAATTTTACTTAATTTTACAAAACTTTTTCATTTTAGCCCGGACTCCTCCTTTAACATAATATATGAATAATATTTTGTGCCGTTCAAGGTAAAGCAGCCAAAGTCGCTGAACCAAAGAAGAAAGCTCCCATTGTGATGGAGCCCCAACCATCGAAAGGAGGAAAGCGACCAAAGCATTTCAAACTGCGTGAAGTCACCCATCTACTGTCTGTTGATGAGGCTAACAAGCTGGCTTATGGAGCTGTCAAGAGGATTGTTGCTGCAGAAAGTAAATATCGGACATGCTAAACCACTTCTGTGTCACGAGGATTATTAGCTATCATTTTAAATTAGATTTCAAGAGTGTTGTTTGAGGTCCTTCATCTTATGATTCTGTTTTGTTTGGCAACAAAAATGAAAATTTATTTTCAATCTGGAGTTCAGGACCAAACAGATTCTTCCTACTTTTAAATACATATTTGAACACAGATATGGTTAGGGTGATACCCTCCCCCCCCCCCCCCCCCCCCAAAAAAAAAAAAAAAAAAAAATTACATATATCTGCAAAGATATATTTGAGGATATTTAGTTTTGCTTGCCAACCTTTGGTGATTATAATCTAAAGGTGTTATACGCATCTTCACTTACATTTGTAGAGAGTCAACCATGGCCAAAATACCGGTAATACCTTTCCCATTGGCTTGTGTATAATACACACTGCAGAATGCAAATATGTGTACAATCCACTATTAGATGCTCTAGATGCCATGTTTAAAAAGATACTGTCACTCATTGGCCAATATTCCAGGTTGGTGGAATATCTCCCACCCTCCCCTTGTAATGCCCACCCATAATATTTTAATTGCCTTCTTCTTTTTTTTTTCCATTATTGTAGAAGCTGTTATTCATGGACCTGCAGCGAAGACAAGAACCAAGATTCTCTCCTGCCTGGTTACTCAGTTTGGAGGAGATCTGTCCAATTGTAAGTACCACGTCAGAATCATGATACATAGCTCAATTCAATTTTCATATTAAGTGGTCCATGCAATTATATTTCCCCCATAAAGGTCTGTTCACATATGACGAGGTTTGCCTCTTTAAAAACTTCCTCTTGTAGGTTAGAAAGTTTGCACAGTAATGCCATATCATCAGGTCTATTGGTTAAATTCGTATTTCACATTTTATCTCTTGGCACAGAGTGGTGCGCAGTTAACCTTGCACTACAGGTTAACTACACAAACTCTCTTACCTATAGAAGGCATTTTTGAAGAGGCAAACCTCGTATGAGAACATCCCTTGAGTAAGAAATCAAGAAAATGAAAGACATTACAAGTTACCCCCTGAAACTTCATGTACACCCACAAATTGAAATACTAAATACTTTAGTGAACCTAAATTTCATTACAAGTATTACGATGAGTAACAAAGCAATAATTTTGCCAGTCTTGACTATGCCTCATTTCTAAAGGCCTTTTTAGAAAATATGGGAAGAAATCACTTTGCATTCATTGACACAGTATGCGGAGCTAACATTGTGGGGTATATACAAACTTGTGGATAATATGTATTTTCCTTCCTTTTAATGTGATATTACTACTATGATGAGAACACTTAGAAATTATAGATCACCTATACCAGTACCTGGCTTTCTTTGAAATTTAATGCCTTGTTATCTTATAGTGCTTGAGAATCACATCTTGGAGGATCTGCGTAGTCGTAGTGACATCGCCCTCGCTTGGCTGTATCAGGAGTATGCTAACATCCAGGGTTACATGCCTCATACACATGGTCAAGATGTAACCACTCAGAGATATGATAGCCTACTATGTAATCTACTCAAGAGCTTACTAGTCAGAACGGATCAGAGAGACGGGTGAGGATCAACTTTAGAATATATTAATTTTGTTTTGTCAGAGTTAATCTCATTGTGTATGTTTTATTGAATCTGAAATAAATACAGTTGAATTCTAGTTGTTAAACCTATGAAAAATCTTTGGTGTAAGTTCAAGTTTGTGATGGAATGAGCTGTGTTGCCTGTATTTGAATGATAATGATTACAATGTTGAAACAAAAAATATAATTAACATTTATTTGTCTCCAGTGGTGGTAACACACGCTTCTTGCTGTGTGAACTAGGCAGCTATGAAAAAAATCACAGGCTGCCCTGTTGGGATGCGAATTCCGTTAGATATTAATATATAAAATATAATTATCATTCATTTGTCTAGTTGGAGTTGACATGTGTTGGAAACAATATAATTATGTTTTCTATATTAATATTCAACGGAATAATTGATTGAACCTGTGATAAAGGTATGTATGTATATCATCTATTTTTTCTTTCTTTTGTATCATTCAGGTTGTTCAATAGGCTTGTGATGGAAGCACCTGTCATAACTGATGATGCACTGAAAGTCATTCGACAGTTCTGTGAAGATGAGGTTAGTATCTCTTACTCGAAACCCAAAAGCCAATCTTGTCATAAATTTAGGTAACTTCCTTCTGACAAGTGATGCATTATGATTGAGTCTGTGCTACGGTACATAATTGCTTTTCCCTCTGTTGATATGAGTTGTATGAGATGTACCCCAAGTTAGAAATTTATTTTGCGAACAATTAAGAAGAGTGAGCTCTTGTGCTCCGGGTTTATATTGGGCAGATATGCAAAAAGATATACTCAAAAACATTTGAGGTATATCTTTGTTTAATGGGACATGGTTTTAAAGCTCTACATTGATCTGTCTCTATTGATTTAATTCTTAGAAAAACGTCTTTGACAATATGGCAGAATGAAATGGAAATAATAATATATATATATATCTCTATAATTTTCAGACCCATTTCTATGCTGGCATGCATGCCCTCAGAGAGCTGATCCTCAAGAAACCAGCTGATTTGGAGAAGTATGTGAGAGAATTGCTTGACCTGACCCAACATGAGAGAACAGAGGTCAGGTCACAGGCCATACAGTACATCAAGAGATTCTATGAAAGAGCTGATCTTAAGCCACTTATTGAGGTAATTATTCAAATGAATTAACCCTTTAACTTTTTACCTGGCCCAACATGAGCAAACAGAGGTTAGGTCACAGGCCATACAGTGCATCAAGAAATTCTATTAAGGAGCTAATCTCAAGCCACTCAGTGAGGTAATTACTCAAGCGATTTAATCCTTAATCTTTGACCTGACCCTGCAAGAGAGAACAATGATCAGGTCACAGGCCTTACAGTACATTAAGAGATTCTATGAAAGAGCTGATCTCAAGTCACTCATTGAGGTAATTATTCAAATTATGAACCATAACATTTGACCTTTGACCTGGCCCTGCCAGGGAGAACAGAGGTCAGGTCAGGTCACAGGTCATACAATACATCAAGGGATTCTATATAAGTTGGCGTCACACTGTCCAAAGTTCAGTAAAGATGGACACACGAAATGTTAAATGTCAAGGTTTGCGCGAAGTCAGCCCTGAACTTTGTCAACAGCCAAACAAGAGCCCAAACGAGAACGATGTCTATAGAAATTTACATGGTGGCACTCGGACAACACATGAAGGGTACACGAATGGACCGATGCTTTTGTAATCAGAGCAAAATTTGAAATTTTCCATGATCATGTGTCCATCCTCGCTCAACTTTGGGACAGTGTGACGTGGGATTAAAGAGCTGATCTTAAGCCACTTATTGAGGTGATTACTGTGATTTAACCCTTAACCTTTGGCCTGGCCCAGCTAGAGGGAACAAAGGTCAGGTCACAGGCCATACAGTATATCAAGATATTCCATGAAAGAGCTGATCTTAAGCCACTTATTTAGGTAATTATTCCAGTGATTTAACCTTTGACCTGGCCTAGCATCAGATAACATTTTTCAGGTTCAACAGATTCTGTGAAGAGCTTATTTCAAACCTCTTGTTGGTACAGCTATGTTAATAATTTAACCATTGACCTTTGACCTGACCTAGGTTGAGAGGAGAAAAGAGTCTACTTAAACTAGAACTGCAGAGGTGGTTTACAACATTGTTCATATAGATCTGTATTGTGTTTTTTCTTGTGACATAAGTTTTTATCAAACTCTGAATCTACATCCATCTTGGAAATGGCCTATAGTTAGATCCTTTAGAAATTGACTTCCTTTGCTTTCTATTGTTTGTACCCAGGGCTCAAAGCTATCATTGGTCTGGTTTGTATGGTATCCAAAAATGTCCATATTTAAACATGGGACTGAAACAAACAAACCTAAAAATTTGATTTATTTGAACTATGTTGTAACATGAAACCCTAATGATATACCCCTACTGCTTGATCTTGCTACAGGAATTTGCTACGTCGTTCCTCCGTAAGCTGCTGCTGAATAGACCCCCAGCAACCCTGGTGTTACGTCTAGCTGATCAGGAGATGCAGGCAGCTGCTGCTAAAGCCTGGACAGAGGACACTTCTAAGATGTGCCTTTACTTATACCTAGCATTGCTACCTATCAATCATAAACTCATTCATGAGTAAGTCTCAAGCATTTGAAAATCTTATTGTACCATCATAGCAACTGTCTTTTAAGGTTTATATTCACTTGGTCTACCAACAATTTGTCTAATTTACCCTTGGTCTAATGCTTACTTGGTCTAATGACCTCTTGTTTTAATTGCCCATTCATCTAAAAGCCAAGATGTCTTATTGGATTCCTGGTCTAATGCCCAAATGAATATTTGGTCTATTACCAGTTTTTTTACTGACAGTGACCAAGTAGTGATAGACCAAGTGCACATTAGACGGAAAGGACATTAGCCTAAATGGAAATAAGACGAAATCGTAAATAAGCGAAGTGGTAATTAAACCCAAGGGATTTTAGACGAACCGGTTTTAGACGAAATAGAATTAAACCACGTGGGATGAGACCTCGTGGACATTAATTAGTCAAATTGGGTTTAGACCAAGTGGCAATTTACCTCTTTTAATAGCGAAAGTAATAAAAATAAAGATTGTACTTTGGATTATAAAATAGGAATGGGATACAAGGGAAAACTGATGAATTTTTCTTTAGGGGAATTTGGTGATTTGTAGATCCTTTAAAGCTCAGATTGCAAATGATGGTTTGAACTGAACAGTCATTATTTCTGAGCTTGAGGAACGTCAAATCTTGTTCAAATCTAATGATTCATGGAATGAAATAATTCCCACTTTTAGTAGAAGATATATTTTGCTGTATGATATCAGCCACAAAGTCTATCATTAAGCATATGTATTTCAACATTAGGAAGCCCTTTAGATTTTGAATTTTTTAAAATCAATATTAGATACATGATAAGCCAAGAGTAATATGCAATTAATAATGGTGATTTTAATTGGAGTTCTTTTAATATTTCAGGTTAGCTAATGTGTATGTATCAGCCTCAGCAGATATCAAGAGAACAGTACTCCGAGTCCTAGAAACACCGGTAAGTTGAGTGTAGAATTAAAAAACTTTGATAGTTCTATGTAAAGCATGTATTAACAGTGTCAAAATGTCTGAAATCAATGACGTGGAACCAGTGACCGTCATAATCTGTCTACTCCTGATTCCATGATGTCAATTCTTTTATCAGTACCGTCAAAAGTCAAATAATTGCCAAAGTTCAAGGTCTTTGCAAGTCTTCTCTTTATATTGTCTTGTTTTTAACCCTTCAAATGTCAAATTTTGTTCTAATTGTTAGCTATTTATTCAGTCCCAACAGATTCAATGTAGGCAAAGTTGACTGTTCATTAAAGCATTCTTTCATTGCAGGACTTGTATTACTTATTTATGTATTTATTATGCCTTAATCCACATTTTTCAATCATGTATAACATGTATGAGTTACATTTGTCATATTCATATTTTCATGTAAAACTTACAAAAACTGCATACAATAAAATTCTACACTTTGTATCATGATGAAGCCAAAATACTTGGTCAAAATATAGTGGTCTACATCAATGTTCTATTCTTGACTTTCAAGTAAAAATTGTTTGATTTTATATGAATTTGAATTGTTTTCATGTATATCATGTGTGAGGTACATTTATTACATCTTGTGTGCTTCTGCTGTCTTGAATTTCAAATAAAAAAAGAGGATCTACTGTAATGGGAAAGGTAAACAAAATGATTGTGAACTTTCAAAGTATTTTCATTTGTTTTAGAAAGAATATAATAGTAAAAACGATTGGTCTTCAAATGCCCTCATGATGATGACAAAAATGTTGAAATTTGGGGGTCAAATATTTTGTTTGTATTCCCATACATGAATTTCTGTGTGTAGGATATGTGACTCTTAACCCATCAAGGACAATGTCTCCTTTTAGTGACGCTTTTGCATTATCTTTGAAACTGGAATGCCATGGAATATGAATGACATATCAACAGAAAGAGCACAAATCACTGACATAAAGAGATTTTTTTTCTGCCGCTGTATATTGAACAGTTCTTGAATGAGAACACTTTAAATGAAAATAATCATTAAAATCTCTAAATTGGCAACGTGAAGAAAAATGAATAATCGCTATTTTCAAGCGCAAATTGGCAATTTTTTCAATGCATTTTGTAATTTTCAATAGTAAAGTGCTGTTCATTATTAATTTAATTTTTTTCAAGGTTACAGGAGTGAAATAAAGATATAAGATTTGCCAATTTGAGGATCAAAAAGGGATTCATTTTGACCACTGGAAAATCTCTGTCATTAAAAAACTCTAAGCACACAACAGTATACAATTGTTCTTAGGTGAATTATTATCAGCCTATATAATTCACATTTAGACAATTTCTTCCACAATTCCATCTCATGACCAGAACAGTAATTTCCCTTTAAATTTGTTGTCATGTTTTAGGTGCGAGGTGTTGGTATGACATCACCTGAGTTGTTGCTTCTGGTTGAGACCTGTCCTAAAGGAGCAGAAACACTGGTCACTAGAATGATGCACATCCTCACAGACAAGAGTAAGTAAATTAGATCAGTCTGTCTTTACAGTGCACTCCCATTATAATGAGGTGTTCATGGAGAGCATTTCAGCAACATATTTTGTCTGACAAGTTGTCAGATCTGAAATCTTTACTTGATTTTGATTGGCTGAGAAGTATTGTCATACTATAGTAATTGTCAGATAAAACAGGACTGCCCCCCCCCCATAACATTTATCCTTATTACAAACTCCTTCAAAGAGGATTTAAGTCTATACATCTCCTGATCATTAATAAGCCTTGAATGCATTGCAGAAGTAGGGAGTTCTGTTCTTCGGAATCGTAGAGCCTTGGATGAGACAAGTGCACGTTCTACCGGTAGAGGATGACCAAGAATAGTTGCTAATTATATCAACCATATGATGTAATAAAATGAAACATTATTCAGATTAAGATTATGTTGAAAACATATGCATTATTATATCAATGTTTGTTGATTTCCTTTAAAGAGTAAATCAATTGAAATTGAATAGAATAATTTTGTTCAAGCATGGATGTACGGTATATTGGATTTCTTTTGTTCAAAATTGCATCGATCAAGTAAAATTAAATTTACAAGGGCTCAGTCATGTTAAATTGACAATGTGATTCAAAGGATTAAATGCTTTTACGTTGCATATTATTTCTCACTTCAGCACCACCTTCTGTAGAGCTGGTGAAACGAGTAAAGGATTTATATCACAAGAGGGTGTCAGATGTGAGGTTCCTTATCCCTATCCTGACTGGGCTTGAAAAGGTAAGAAAATTATTACTACTTTCTGTGTCTAGGATTAAATATCTATTGTTTCTTGAACCACAAATCATTGCTCTAATCTGTGCTAGGATAAATAATATGAACATTGATGACCAAATATAGGACTTGCTTATGTTGTATTGATCAGTGTTGCTTTAAAAAGAGTAAAATAACACTTGTGTTTTAACCCACTGGCTCAAAATCACCAAAAATTTGTTTGAATTCATATTAGGTGATTTTTTAAACTAGACGTTCCAAGCTTTCCATTGATATCAAACACATAGGCCCATATTCTGCTATGAAGACTGAGTTTGTATGTGTCGCAAGTTCGTACAAAGCTATAGTGCGATCCGCATCAGACAAAAGGATCGCACAACCGGGCACAATAGCTTTGTACGAACTTGCGACGCATACAAACTTAGTCTTCATAGCAGAATATGGGCCTTATAGTCTAATAAAATAATATGTTAAAAGAAGAGCAATCAATGATATTCTATGCAGAAAAATCTGCTCCTTTTGCCATTTACTTTGTTGTACGTTTTGCAACTTATTTGTGGTTTTGAGGCCATTGGTCACATTTATTGTTTTATTTCGGTTCAAATATGTGTGTGAAGTTATAAGAATTTATTACTAATCTATCATTTGTACAAGGTATTAACATATGTTATGATAACAACACATCTTAATACTAATTTGGCGACATGTAGGGGAAGCTGCCCTGCCGACTACATTTCTGAAAGTAATATCTTATTCCAACCTGATATGAGTAGTACTTACAACTTTCAAAAGGCACAGTACTAGGTGTATTCTATGGATTTAACACTAATACTTCATGGAACCCACTCATTGTTCCCCTCACAGAAAGACGTAATCTCTGCCCTACCCAAGTTGATACGTCTGAACCCCATCGTAGTGAAGGAGGTCTTCCATCGTCTTCTTATGAGTCACCAAGCTGAGAGTAGCGGAGGTCAGAGTCCATTGACCCCAGCCGAACTTCTTATTGCCCTTCATAATATTGATCCTTCCAAGTGTGACATGAAATCAATTATCAAAGGTAACTCACAAATGACATGTATTTAAACTTCAATATAAAAATGATGTGAATAATACAGTCTACTCCCGTTATTTATTTATTGAATGATTTTTTAAAAAGCTGAATATGGCAGCCCGGAGGCTGAAATACATTCAGTTCACAAAAATAAAAGATACAAACATTCAAATATCAAAATATACTTAAAGCAATAAATTATGTAAGGAACAAGATACTGTTATTATCAAAGGTCAAACCTGAAAGTGTTCGTTCTTGAAATCAAATTATCTAACATTGTAACATCTGAGAAAATTGTTGTAAAATTTGGGTAGGTGAAATAAAAAGCTTTTGAGGTTGATTTTGTTTATGATTAAGCCTGCTTTAAAATATATTGATGTAATATATAAGATGGAGATTGATACAAAAGAGAACATATCCGTTTTATATATATAATGAGTAACGAACATAACCAATAAGTTCAACAGGCCATATCTATGCATTTGTGTATAATAATGGTGAAGTCAAAGGTCAATAATATTCAGTAAAGATTCCATATATTCGTTTAGGACTAGAGTGCGATTTAGGACTAGAGTGCGATTATAAGAAGATGCTGGGAACCAAGCCATTTACCTCATTATAACATAATCTTTTTGTATCCATGCTCATTATAATGGGAGTAGAATGTTTTAATACTTTAATTGAAAGTTACAAGACTCTTTCCGTTTTACATTTGCATGATATCTTAGTTACATTTACATTTCAATAATTGATTCTAAATGAAAGTACAATGTTGCTTTCATCGACATTGCTTCTACAACTCAGATTCTACAACTCATATTTTCTCCTAGTGCAAGTAAGTGACCTCTGTAGACATGTGGTCTTAATAATATAGAACTGAAATATTTAGCATCATTTTTACAATGTACATACATGTAGAAAACATTTTTTGTAAACTAGTAATTTCCAACAAAAATTGAATAAAAATATTGTGGTCAATCAATTGGGGTGGCTTGTCAGAATCTGACGTTGCGTATAAGAGTGAGTTCCTTTCTCTGCTGGCATCGGCGGATGATGTCAAGAGGCCTGGTGCCAGTGGCATCTCTAAGCCAAGAAAGAAAAGTCAGTCTTTGTCGTCCTCGTGCCCTACGTCCCTCAACAGCACCAGTGAGAGCTACTGTCTCAAGGGCATTCTTACGAAGTACGTGGCCTAGGAAACAAATCTGTCTGGACGCGATTATTTTAAGCAATGTTCGGGATGACCTAGCTCTTTCGAGTACATCCTCATTTGAAACATGATCAGTCCATGATATCTTCAACATTCTACGTAGGAACCACATCTTGGTCGCTTCCAGGCGCTGCTGCATGGTTTTACTTATAGTCCAGCATTCACATCCGTAAAGAAATGTGGACCACACATAACAATGTAACAGTTCTAAGTCTGTGGAGAGAGTTATAGAGCGAGTTGTCAATATTCTATCCATTTCCTTGAATGTAAGTTTTGCTATGCCAATTCGTCGTCTGATCTCCCTATCACACCTTGCATCTGGTGTGACTACACTGCCAAGATAAGTGAATTCACTGACCTGTTCAAGGATTTCATCATTTACTCTAACCCTGCACTGTGGAGCTGGAGATGATTTTGAGAATACAAGACAAAAGGACTTTTTACGGTTTAAAAACAAACCTTTCTGTTCGCTCTCTAAGACTACTCTGTCATGAGGTTCTGCATGTTCTCCTCCGAGTCAGCAATCATGATCGTATCATCTGCATATCTGATGTTTGATATGTTGACTCCACCAATCTTATTCCATCCATTTCTCTTACTGATTGCAGGATGACTTCAGTGTAGAGCGAAAACAACTCAGGTGAAAGGATGCATCCTTGTCTCACACCTCGTTCCACGCTGAGCCAGTTGCTCATCTTCCCCTCAATTTTGATTGCAGCAAGCTGTCCCAGGAGGTTTTTGATCAGTTCAATTTCTTGTCCATCAATGTCTAGTGCCTCTAGAACTTTCATTAGTGCCTGGTGTTGAACCATGTCGAACGCTTTGACATAGTCAATGAAGCACACGTAGAGGTCTGACTGCATCGGATTGCCCTCTCAGATAACATTCGAATGATGAAGATTGCATTCCTGGTACCTTGTCTGGTCTAAATCCATACTGTTCTTCTGATATTTCACCAATGGTTCTTCCACGGAGTCTGTTCAGAAGCACACGAAGAATCAGCTTTGTCAGATGACTCATCAGGCTTATAGTTCGAAACTGGTCACATCTTCTGGACCCAGGCTTCTTTGGTATTGCAATGAACACAGATTTAATCAATCTCAATTGGAAAATGACCATCATCATAGATTTGTTCGCAAGATTGGTTATGTGTGACACCCCAAAGTCTCCCAAATGCAGTGAACATCTCTGCCTGTAAGGCCATCTGGCCAAGCTGCCTTCCCATTGACATACTTTGAAGAGCATACGCTATTTCTTTTTTCAATATGATGTTGCCTCCATCTTTGCTCCTTACTGGTTTCTGTCCTCTATGGTAATAAGTGATTATTATTTGTTGTTCTCAACAGCAACCAGCCTATGTTTCAGTGAGAAAGCCATCTATACTGGTGAGGTATTAGCTGTAGTGATGCAGCAGCTTATGGAACAAACACCCCTACCAACCCTCCTCCTCAGGACCATCATCCAGTCTCTCTCCATGTATCCCAAACTCAAAGGCTTCATCATGAATCTGCTTCTCAGGCTTGTCTCCAAGCAGGTCTGGAAGATGCCCAAGCTTTGGGAGGGATTTGTCAAGTGCTGTGAGGTGAGATTAGTGTCGCTATACTATTTGCATTAGAGAGCTTTTGCAAATCAATCAAAGACTCACTCAGGGACAAAGAACGATTAAGAATTGACACAGTTGCACTCATTGCACTAATCTTCAGTTTCACACATTCAAAAATGCATGGTTTATGTGATTTGTTGACTAATATTGCGATGATGATGTTACTGACCAGAGCTCTAATTGTCTGATCTTCTTCTTACTACTACTCAATTCAGCGATGTGATATTGACCAAAACCTGTTGGTGATTGACGCATGGACTCCCAATAGCAAAATTGGACTGTGTTCAGAGCAATACTTGATTGCCTTTTTTCTAAGTGAGTCTGCTATTAATTTGCGAAAGCTAACTGTTATCTGATATCTTTATCAGACTGATGTTGAACATCAATTGACTGAGTCATGTAAGATTATGTCCATTTGAATTTTTAATGGTGCTATACAAGACAGCTGGTTCATATTGGCTTTAAAGTTTATGAATTGTGATTAATTTTTACAGCTACGTGTATGGGCGCTATGATATGTATTGTGAAGTTTTATTAATTGAAACAACTAGAAGATGGAGCGTCAGAATATTATGTTTTATATTCATTTCAAAGTACATGCAAATTAGAAACGGAAAATGAGTGAAATTGGTGTGGTCATACTCGCATATAAAGCCTGTAAAAGACAACATTATATAGCTACTGGGCAATTAGCCTTTCTAAAGAAACATTCACACTCAGCATACTAGGCTATGGCACTGTGATACCTAATCGCATAAAATATTGCCAATTTTTGTTTCCTTTTCATGCAAGTAATTATTTTAAAGCTCCTGAAATGTGAATGACTGCTTCCATATGCTTTCAAACAGATTTCTCTACATAAACTAACAATTCACCGCAATTAATATGAGAACAATACCGTTATGAATTCTCTCTTGCCCATGACAGCGGACGATACCACAGTCCTTCCAAGTGCTTCTACAGCTACCCCCTGAACAGCTAGGCAATGTGTTTGAGATGAGTAAGGGTATGAGAGTCAAACTGTTAGCTCATGTTGAGACCTTCTCTTCCCATCAGGTATGGATCATTCCAATTTCACAGCTGGGGGTGTTTCACCAAGCCGTTTATAAAGTTACGCAAACGACTCTTCATCTGTTCTTGAGCTAAATGATTAAGAATGTTCCAGTCATTTGTAAAGTCATTCGTAACTTTAGAAACCACTTAATGAAACTCTACCCTTGTGATAATACACTGCCTAACTTACTGTCTGTTGATTGGTCTAAAGACCCTTTTAAATACATATTGAACTGTACTTAAATCTGTGATATTGTGTTGAAAATCAAATATAAGATACTTGCAAATTCTATACAGATTATTGGTTCATATTTTTTCTTGAAAATATATTTATAAAATATATCTGTGGTTGCCTGAATATTCCATATTTTTCTAAATACATGACATATTTTAATTGTCCTTTTTAACCATTAGCCCAGGTAAGTCTTAGTCTGATTGATATACTTTTAAGCTGAATATTAAATCTAGAGATAAAAAAGAAAAGAAAAATATATCTATGAAAGAAAGAAGCAGCTTGAATTTCAATTAAATCACTGATATCATATGATGATGGTTAATGTGAAATCCATTCATTTCTTGATTTCTGTATTCAGCAAGCACATGTACCCAAGGCGATCATGAAAGTGCTGGAGACAGATCCAGTCAAGGAGAGAGAGGAACGTGAGAGGAAGGAGGCAGAAGAGAGGGCACGTCAGGAAGAAGAGAGGAAGAAAAAGGAAGAAGAAGAACGAATAGCAAAGGAGAAGGCCGAAGCAGAGAGATTGGAAAAAGAAAGGATAGCTGAGGAAGTAGCAGAGCAAGTGAGAAAAGAGGAAGAAGAGAAACGTGAAGCTGAAGAGAGGGAGAGAGTGGCTGCAGCAGCTGCTGCGGAAGAGGCTGCCAAGAGTGAAGCAACGAAGGAGAAGACAACCGCAGAGGAGACGACTGCAGAGGAGACAGAGGAGCTCCCAGCAGATGAGGGAACACCAACGAAAGACGAGGATGGAGAGGAGAAAGCCAAGGCAGGAAAGGCTATACCTGTGACTTCTGCTCGTAAGGGAAGGGGGCGAGGTAGGGGTGCAAAGGCAGCCCCAGCTCCACCTACAGCAGGTACCCGTCGAAGCTCCAGAAGAAAGTAGGGTTCTTTGAAGATGATGAACTTGGCTTGTACATGTAACTACTGTACATATTTAAGAATGACAGCTGGAACTTTGTAGCACACAATTCAAGGGTGTACACCATGTGGGTTTTCATCAAGTATTACAATGGCATTCTGGATAGCACAGGTTCTACATGATATGCCACATATGAACTACAGTCTACTCATGGTATGAACAAGCACCGATATGAGACTTTGTTATAATGAGGCTGTTCTACCAGTCACTATTTCAAACATGTGAAGAGGTTATTGGCTTGGTCCTTAGCACTTCATCATATCAGGGAGGTACCCAAACATTGCACAATTCTGCAGCATCTTTTCTTTTCTTTTGTTTAATTTTAAATTTGTGGAGTATTGCAAGGCACAATTATGATTTTGAGAAATTAATAATTTGTTGCCAATTTTTTTTTTCTTTGTTTTGTTAAGATTTTCTTTCTCTGTGGTAGACATACTATATTCTCATACCAATATCATCAATTAATATTACAATACTAAGATTCTTATTTTCTGTACTTTATGGAATGCTTTGATTATAAGATTTAATTCTGAAGTTTTTGTTGGTCCATATCAATATTGCTGTTGCATATTTGCATGAAACGTTTGTAATTTATATCTTCTCCAGACTCCTATGCCAGGGCTGTTTTTAACCAAGTCGTTCGTAACTTACAGATGACTTTTCCAATGACTGGTAATCAGTTATTGCGCTAAATTATAAAGCATGTGATAAGTAAAGCACCCAAGAACATGTTCCAGTCGTTCTAAACTTTAAGAACGACTTGGTAAAACACCACCCAGATCAGTTTGGTTTTTTAACATGTTAAACCAGCTGATTATATGATCCACTATCCATTGCTCCCATGCAATTATTTTTCCTAGGTTGTACATATTTATTTGCTCTTTATGCAGCATATTATTAAGTATCTTTTAAAATGGGATGACGCCTATGCCAGTCTTGGATTATTGATAATTTTTTTTGTCAGAATATCATGCAATGAAAGAAAGTTTGTATACTTAGGATTCAATTAAATTAAATATTGAATTGTCTCAAGAACATGTGGACTATTGTGTTTATGTATGTTTCACTAATTATTCTGAAAGTCATAACAACCTTGACAGTAATTTTGCCTTGAGTGAAAGCAGAGAAAATGTAAATGGGGGCTCCAAAGGAATCCTGTATTTTAAAAAAAAGTTATTAAAAAAAAAAAAAAAAATTTAATTCAAAATTTATCTGAACTTTTGAGGCAGTTCATGCAAAAAATAATCACTGTATATTCTCAGGTAAAAAAAATTCTACTCCGATTATAGAAAGTAAATATCCAATGAGATTTTGTTAAAGGAGCTCAATTATAAGCATTGGATAACCAAGTATTCTTATGCAGTCCCCAAATAAACTTCCACTCCATAAAGAAGTAAATAATTGTAGCTGCTGTTGAATAATTCATGTGTTCATGGAAAATGAAGACAAAATGCAGTACAGTCCCGTTCTAACAAGAAGCTCGAGACGGAGCCAATTGCATTGTTATATCAAAAGCTTGAGATCCTGAAAATATAGGCACATACATTTGAACATTTGAAATTTAGAGCATATCCTCGTTATAACAGGAGTAGACTGTACAAAGAATTATGTGTCTATTTTCAGCAGAGATCACAAAATGGATAGAAAAGAGAGAGAAATGGGGCATAAATGAGAGAGAAATAAAGAGAGGGGATTGTGTCATGAATATAGGGTTCCTCTAAATTGAATGAATTTTAGATGGATTATCATAGTCATCCCGGGGAACAATGCTTTATAAAAAAGTATTATCGTTATTATATAATCCACTCCCATTATAATGAGCAAGGATACAAGATTTTGTTTTAACATGGTATCTGTCTTGCTCCAAAGCATCTCGTTATAATGGGAGTGGACTTTATAACACTATCTTGTTGCACTGAACATATACATTTGTACAAAATCTTTTGATCCATGCTGGTCATAAGAGGAATAGACTGTACTTTGATAAACTTCCTTGAATGCCTTGACAAGATAATGATCGAACACGATGCCCTTGAGAACTCTTCTTTCCGTTCATATTTCAAATTGGCTAGAGGAAGTGATAGCTATACTAGAGATTGGCTTTGGGTGTGTATGTCTACATGCTCTGACTCCAATACAATATACACTGATCAGTGAAATATTTAACCAAATAAAGGATAAGTTAAGAATGTTTCAATCTTAATGTCATCAAGACAAATTGGCAGTATTGTAATGTGTGCTGGTCCTCTTGTTTTTTATTCGTTCACAAACAAATTTTACCAGAAAAAAAAATATTTTAGATATAAATTTTGTAATTTGTTTATATATGCAATTATACAGGCCTCCTTGTAAGAAATGACAAAGCTTTGAAAGTTTACTTGTTGACAACTTTTGTAATTCATATGTTTCTACCCTTTATCTAAGTTTTTATAAATATTCACTTCATGCATATCTGGTTTCCTTGATATCAGGGTTGGATTAACCTTAAAGTGCCATGAATCAAATTACTAAATTTTGCGCTTCCTTTATATCAAATACACATTCATTGCATTCTCACAATTCACAAAGGACAAAAAGCCACTGTATGTACAGGAACACAAAAATTTAATAAAATCTCATTATCAAATGGAAAACTACCACAAAGGAGGTTGAATATGTATAAAGAATTGAATTCATTTTCATTTTTGTACACATACAATGTGTCAATGAGGGATATATTGTGTACAAGGTTAAATATCCTAATATTCAACTAAATTTCAGCGATCGGTGACATGAAGTTATACACAATGGAAAATTGACATGACAAACAGCTCTTGATATTTTCCACACATATAAAACTTTTATAAGTATCTGGATCTCTCTGGAATACATTTTGTATACAAATATAATCATTTTAAATATCATACATACAAGGACAAAATAAAAGAAGATAAAGAATCAAACACACACCTTCAACTACTGGAATCCGAAAAAATGTCATATGCACAAAATCTAGCACTAACATGAAAAGAAAGAAGAAAAATACCACATAAAATTGTGGATTCTAAACAAAAGGGCTACAAAAACATTCCAAAAACACTCTCTAAACACTCAATGTCCATCCTTCATCTCCTTATATGGAGTAAGGACGGTTACCATAGTGAGGATTAAGCCCTGCCCCCATTGCGTTGCCCTCTCTCTCCAATCAGTATTGCTGCATGATTTATAAGATGAAAGCAAGTTCTAGAGTTCTATCTTCATCGTTTTTTATGTTGTTTTATTTGTCAAACTGTTCTTTGTTCTTCAGGAGGTAGGCTGCTAGGTACTCAATTGGATTAGGAGGTCTGTACAAAAAGAGAACAAAAATAAAATTACAAACATGTGCAGGAGCAAATTTGTAAATGATTTAAAAGGCACAGTATGTTTGATAACTTTGTACCTGAATTTGTATCATAAATGAGTCATCAACATAATGCTAATATTACAGATCCTTTTTCTTTTGATCTTTGTAATTTAAGATATCACAAGAAAAGAATATAGAATATATTTTCAGGATATAAACAAAATTTTGAAAGGGGGCATTAACAGTGAATATGTAAAGAAAAATATTGTAGTAACTGGGAAAGAAATTTAATTTTCTTATTTTCAAATATAAATATGCCATTGGTCTAGAATTTCTTAACAATTGTTAGCACTAATCAGATTATGACATTTAAAATGCTGGTTTAAGAGAAGATTTTTTTTTTTTTAATGTGGATTATACAGTGTGCAACAATAAAATGTGATCCAAACATTGGGAGCTTGAATTCCAAGATTATTCATGTTTGCAATTTGTATGTAGAATATGATTAAAGAGAAACATTTTCACCTTTCCAATGATTCCTTTCAAGCTTCATACTTTATGCATAACCGAGTAAATTGAAATTGAGAGGTAATGGGGGGAAATCCATTTTCATTTTCTCAAAATTTTGGGAAGAAATAATGAAAGACTTGAATACTATCACTGCTGTCACAAATAATCAAATAGCAATGGGAAATCATTTGGATTACCTTTTTATTGATACACACTGCATATCTACTTGTACAGAGTAAATAATTTGCTACCACTGAGGGTGTTTCGCCAAGCTGTTTAAAGTAAAGCACAACTTTAATGGGATGCTCAAATCACATTTTATCACAAATAGCTGAAGTTGAAACGTGCATGTAGATTAATATTTCTATCGTAACAAACATTTTGAAAGTGGAGTATTAATTTTCTTATTGCAAGAATATAATCAAGTGAAATACAATCACACTCCTGGAAGAATTTTTGGTGTTCTGTTTGGCTCCTTAAATACAATTATTTTCATAAAATTGTTTACAATTAAAAGTACAGCTTGATAAAACACCCCTTGTTAAAAAATTCCCCCAAAACTCCAGCATCTAATCTAGAAAGAAAGCAAACCCACCTTTCTTTTGCCAATGCTGACATTGCTTGTAGGAGTATGGGTACTACAGTCTGATCGAGGTAACTTCTGGTTGTCAATGATTGGAGGTCAACTTTAGGTCTGGTCTGCTTCTCTACCTCAGCTTTCTCGTTAGAGATGATCTTCTGTACGTTCTCTGTTAGGCCATGTTCTGCATGTGGGTTCTCAGCAGGCGGAGCTACAACCTACAATTAAATCATTAAAAAAAAACTATGTTGAGAATTTATTTGCCTAGTTAATGGTACATGGAATAAAGTACAGTCCGACTTTGATTGTCCGGCCATGTTGGGACCATGTAAAATCCGTATGAGCGACATTGCCGGTTGTAAGAGAATCCATATTGTAAAATGTAGTGGGACACCATGTCAATCACAATTTAGAGGGGAAAGATTTACAGCCTTGAGCGGCCGTTTTATAAGTGGATCATTATAAATGTGATGAGAATGATGAAATGAGAAAGATGAGAATGATATGAATAACAGGAGAAAAGTGAGGCTTAAATAAGAAAAGATGAAATCTGGCCAGAGAACGTGGCTGGTTGATAGAAGAGTCCAGATAAATGATGGCCATAAGCGAGGCCAGACTGTACATAATGGATTTGAACAACAGAAATAGAATCAATCTACCTTTTTTCACTCTCGACAACTTGAAACCTTGCTAGATATAAGAAGTAATGCCTGCAGACTGACGTGTGGTTTATTCATTAAGAGCAAGTTCACTATATAACTTAAAATAATTGTTGCCCAGGAGAGAAACATCATCATATTTCAATCACTTGGTAAACAAGTATAAGATGTACCAATGGAGATACATTGTCATCTTCTACTAGTGACACAGGCCCATGAAAACCACAAGCTCAACATAGAAAAAAAAAATCCAAAATGAATTAATATGAACTTAATAGGTACACAAATGTTCACATGTTCTGAATCAGATTTATGATCAGTATAAATCTAATGAATAACCTGTAAACATAAGGCACTACATAATAGTCTTATACTTACAGCAGGTTCCTGTGTGACCATTGGCGTCTCAGTTACTTGGGGAATTTGCTCTCCTACATGAAGAAAAATGAATAACATTAAAGCTCAACTTGAGTAGTTGAAGCCAAAAGTAAATTGGAAGGGATTGTATTGATATGTCCTCACATAGTTCCATTTATATATAAATATACCTGCACAGATATGTTTATCTTCCATGCACGATTTCAGGTGAAATTTAGAGTAAATAGTGGTCAGGACGGTTAAATTGATGCACGTCAGAACTTCACTATCTCGCCAGAACTCCCCGCACACAATACGCACAGATACGGTGCGAACTGCGGGCATGCAACTGTTCAATACGCTTTGCACTTGGTCACAGCACGGACGCGAGTAGTGACCACGTAGTGACGGCCCGACAAATTTCCTTTATTTGCTCATTACTCAGCTATTTTACATTTTCTACCAAATCATTGGGGAATTATCATCTAATTTCAATTTCACTAATTCTAGTGTAAACTTGTTTTGATTCTGTTGGACATATTTTTTTTTTATTATCACTACAACTCAAGTTTATCTTTAAAATGCAATTTTTTTTTAAGGTCTACATCTATCCACGCGTGGAGTGGAGCCGTTATGAACTTACCGAGACTAGCATAGACGGGACTACGTACAAAACATCAACACAGTCGTACTCAAAAGATTGAGAATATGAACGATATGAATAAACATGGAAAATTCACTTACCGAATTGTTTCCAATATTCTTCTCCTTATTTCCTTTCCTTGAGCACTGCTCCCTTATGTCCTCAAAGTAGTAAATTTTAGTATTCAACCGCTATATCGTACATCTTAGCTTTGCCACCGATTCCACTGACCAAGAGAAGCAAGTAATTCAATGGCGGGATAAATTGTGCCGCCCTCTTTTGTCGAAGGTTTGCATTTCGACGATGTCTCCGTCACGAGTCGAATGTGACATGGCAACAGTTAGTTGTTACCTTGTTTGTTTAATTCGTTGTTAGGATGATTAGCTTTTGATTCACTCGCGAATAGAATGAAAAAAATAAAATAACTAAATAAAAAATAGTAGGCCTAGTAATAATAAAATAATAATATGATATTAACAAAAGTTTTGTTTATTGTTTTTAAAGCTACGTAGAGAGGCCTGGTGATTTCTAATTTTTTAAAGTGAAGGGGCTGGGTCACAAGTGGGGGGGGGGGGTGGGGGCTGAACAAGCCAAAAAACGTGAAGGTATAGTAACTTTTGTGTTTTGTACATGTTTGCTGAGAAAGTTGGCTGAACCCCCCTCCCAGCCCCCTCATTATAAATACTAAAAGTTATAATGATCTTTTTTTTTTTTTGCTTTTAGTTTTTTCATTTTCATGTTGTTTGTTTGTTTGTTATTTTTTTGTTTTTGTTTTGTTTTGTTTTGTTTTATTTATTTATTTTTGTTTTTTTTGTTTTTGTTTTTTTAATTTTGTTTTTTTTTTTTTTTTTTGGGGGGGGAGGGAATAAGTCCAAATTCTATCCAAGATTTACTAGGGCAATTGTAGGCCTAAATTTCCTGCCCCCATTTTTCCCCTCCCAATGAATGGCTTAGATGTATGTACTTTGTTAAAAGAAAATAATAAATAAACAAGACAAAGACAGTTAATGTATTTCAATTCAAGTTTAATTTTATTTACAACACATGAAGAAATACAGATTATAAGGAATTTAAAGTAAAGACAAAGAGTAAACAAGACTAAGCTCCTCCGGGCCCCATTACCAAAATTCTCGTCCACCCCAACCCCCATCCCCTCCATCCACCCCTAAAAAAAAGTCTAAGCAAAAAAAAAAAAAAAAGGCTAAGCTGCGGGCCCCATGACAAAAATATCTCGTCCGCCCCCCCCCCTCTCCACCCCTAAAGAAGGAAAAAAAAAGACCAAGCTCCTCCGGCCCCATGACAAAAATATCTCGTCCAGCCCCCCCCCCCCCCCCCCCCCCCCCCCTCTCCACCCCTAAAGGAAAAAAAAACAGGAAAAAAAAAAAAAAAAAAAAAGGCTAGCTCCTTCCGGCCCCATGACAAAAATATCTCGTCCAGCCCCCCCCCCCCCCCAAAAAAAGTCTAAGGAAAAAAAGGGGGGATTGACGGCAGGCCCGATTTAGGCACTCAATCCTACCCCTATGGCCGATACACGATGACCTTTATGATGTGCCGAAGGGGCGGAAAAAAACATCTCTCCATTTTTTTTTTTTTTTTTTTTTTTTTTTTAATACTCAAGTGTGGAAGGTAGGTTAACATTTGCTTATTTTACGCGATGTTTACATAACACACCTCTCGCATAATCGTGATCGCGATCGCAGGCACTCTATCTCTATATTTCCATTTCATTTTTTCCTCAAAGCGACCATACGAAATCGAGTGGCAGAAAAATCGGGAAGACTGCTGAAAATCGGTGAGTTTTGCTACTCATTTCACCTTTTTAGTTCAGTTAAGCATTGTCAGAGATTAGTTAGGATTTAAAAATAAATATTTAAGTGCACATTGACTCCCAAATTTAAACGTTATAACGGGATTGAAAGTGTAAATTTAGGTTAGAAATTATTTTTGTAACCACGCCAGAGTCACGTAGAGTCAGAGCACGAGTTTGATATATCAAACGAGTGTAGTGCATGAGTGCATCTATCATGAAAGTGCCAGTTTGATACATGGAAAAAATATACACAAAATTCTATGGGGAGAAAAATTAGAAGCAAATTCTATCTGGTAATTGATTTGTTGAAAAATAATAGGCCAGTACATTTGTGATTAGATTCAAGGCACAGAGTAGGTCATCCTTGAGTAATATCAACACAATTGATTTCTGGACAGGTCACTCAGAGCCATGAAAAATTGTTAATGATTGTTCCAGCAAAATAAACAAATACTCCAAAACCAAAGTCAATACTAATATTAACTTTGTAGTGCAAGTGTCACCTCACGCTACGGGTGGCAGATTTGCAACTTGGTCCATCAGATATAGAAAGGGCTAGCCTAGACCTAAGGATTTCTACTTTTTGCAATAGATATCGATAAATATCCAAATGTCTGTAAGCCCTACTTTACATCTAAGTCACATACAGACTGCAAACCAACATAAGGCTGTATGAAAAATGGCTGTCTGTCGCCCTCTTGGTTGCTGAGGAAACTTCTCAAAATAATTAGTGAATCAGCTTTAAACCTACCTCAAAATAAATTAAGATAATCTAAATAATCATTGCAATATAATTCTTCAATTAGATATTTTTTATGTTGTTAAGTACAATTTTTAGACCCTTTTTGGAAATGCCACTTTGACTGGCCGAGCTTCTCAGACACCATTTTACTTTTCTGCATTGACTTTCCATTGGATGAAAACTGCTGCAGTAAGGTACTTCCCAGTGCAAGGTCAATTATGAATTGACCATGCATAAGTGTATGGTAAGAGTGCCCAAGTCTGCGCAGTGCCTATGTCTGCGCACCCACGTAAATGCACGATTTTCATAGAACAAAACATCAAACTAACATCAATTTTCAGTCTTAACCTCAACAATTCATTTTGATACCAAAAACTGAGAAAATAATTGATAAACACTGAGTTTCAGCAAGTTTCATTTGCTACCCTGAAAATTTCAATAATTGTCAAAAAAGAAATGTCTGAAACTTCACTGCGTTTGAATTGCGTGCAAAATGAGTTAGTGCGCAGACATGGGCACTATTCAGTTCTGCTACACAAAATGACAAACCCGTCTAAAAATCGTAGAAAAACATTGTTCTTGTAAATAATTTCTTGAAATTTTTGGTTTCATTGATCATTAGAATATGAAGAACGGAATAACATTGATGAATCTTTAAAAAATATTTTACTTTGTAATAAAATCGAGATCAAATTTTAGGTGCGCAGACTTGGGCACCGCCAGACTAAGTAGACTAGATCTAACTGTTAGACTAATTCTATTTATCAATGAATATGTTTTCAATAAATAATATTTCACTATCATGAAACACAAGAAGAAACAAAAAAGAAATTGCATTTTTTCTATAACAGGATCGAGTTTTTATTAATCACGACACACGAGGAGACACAATAGTCGATATTTTATTTCTTTTTCTTTTTTCACGACAGTGTCAGTGATATCAAATTTATTTAAAAACTTTTAGATCTAACTTAAGTTTAGGCCTAAGTTAGATATCTGATAAATAAATAGAATAAAGGATAGCTTAATTTTAGAGTCAATATCTATTGTAAAAAATAACGTGTTAAACTCAAAGAAAGGTACCACTACCACTACCAGATCAAACTCGAACAGTGACCACAGCGGGGAATGCTCTCGCATCTTGCCTGCCTGGTAATACTTTATAAGACAACACAAATTAAAGTGTGTGGGGCAGTATTACGTTATTCTTTGCTGTTACATTTAATACACAATGCAAAAGGTGAAATTTATCATATTATCAGAGTGCAAAGCAATAAAATATTAAGCTTAATTGATAGTGAACAATTATAAAAACGGAAGAATTGATACAAATTTAATAATACCAAAACAATCATCAAGAATTTAACATTTAAAAGCGAATATTTTCGTGTTTACCTTCGGCCATGTTGTCTACAAACAAATGTCACGTGACATGTCCATGGATCTCGAATTCCAAGCTCGCGCTCACGAGGTATAGATAGAAGAGGGATCAATGAGAAACAAAGAAATACATCAAGAAAGATTGAAGAGCTATGGAAAGAAACAAAGAAATACATAAAGAATGACAGAAGAGGGGATAGATGGAAAGAATTACATAAAGAATGACATAAGAGGGGATATAGATGGAATCATAACGGAATAAAGATTAATGAATATTAAAGGGGATGATAGATGGAAAGAAACAAAGAAATACATAAAAAATGACAGAAGAGGGAATAGATGGAAAGAATTACATAAAGAATGATATAAGATGGAATATAGATGGAAAAAATAAAGATGCTTTACAACATCATAATGGAATAAAGATTAATGAATTAAAGGGGTATATACGCAGAGGCGGCGGAACCAGGGGGGCAGGGGGGCGAGCCGAAATTTGAGATAATTTGTTATTACTAGACCATATTTCGCATCCGCGAGCGCGAAGCGCGACGCTGAAAATTTGATTAATTGTGCATTTGTATAATCTATTTAGTATCTGCGAAGCGCGAAGCGCTAGCCTAAAAATTGATTAATGTATATCCTATCGGCAAAATATCCCGATCGCGAGCTACGAGTTGAAAATTATGAGCTTAAAGTGATTTTTAATTGCATATTAGACCCCTATTTAGTGACCGCGAGCGCGATTGCGCGAGTTTGAAATTATGAGCTTAGAAATGGGAGTTATTGTGCGTTATAGACCCTATCAATATCTGCGAGCGCGATGCGCGGGTAGAATAATTATAGCTTAATAAATGGATTGTTTATGTGCTATTATAGACTCCTCATTTATATTCCGCAGCCGCGAGCGGCGAGCCGAAAATTTTTGGAGTTTTAGAGAGACTAACAATATAGAGTACACTAGAGACACTCTTTTTGTATTCAAAGATGCCCCTTTTTAGTAATAAAGTGCCCCTTTTTGCTATAAAAAGGATTTTATTAGCTAAGGAAACAGGGGCACGTTTTAGGTCGGGAAAAGGGCCACTTTTATGGATGTAAAAGTGGTGGGGTCACAGTGCCCCCCCCTT
>CALNVZ010000174.1:19096426-19109836 GCA_940671915.1 Paracentrotus lividus
TTAACGTCTTTGGTATGACGCGGCCGCGGGGATCGAACCCACAACCTCCCGATTATATGAGGCGGACGCTCTATCCACTGAGCCAATTAATACATCGGTCTTAGATATACCTAGATATGATGGAAAGAAATTAAGAAATGCATAAGGAATAATAGAAGGGGCGTTAATTCGATCTTATTATATTTTATTTTACCAACTTAACCGAAACAAGGGGGCGTCGAAATTCGGTTTTAAATAAAGGGACACCAGAAGGGCCGCCGCTGCATTCTTTCACCCTAGTATCTGCCACTGTGACTTTCTCTTTCTTCATTTCCTCTTTATTAGCTTATGCCTATAGGCCCATAGGCTATAGTTAGGCCCTATTATCAAAACATCGAAGAGGTTTCATTTAGCCTACTGCAGAACGCACTGGAATTGGTAGGGCCTCATGTCACGAAGTTCATTAGGCCTATACGCAAAAAAATGAATAACTGGAATCAGAATGAAAAGTTCCTCTGTAATCGTTTCCCGGGAATCGTTTTACTAGTTTTAAATATGAATTTAAAACATCAAGCTTATAGAATATAAATCCAATATATTCTTATTATATTCCTAGTGATATGCAATAGACTCGTTGACAACATCACACATGCATTTTTGAGGAGATGAAGATTATCGGTGAAAGAAATCCTAAAGCATATATTTCATATTTCTCCACAAACTGCATGGTAACGGGTTCCGTTTATATTTTTCGCAAAGAAAAAATGGCATTCGGGTGACAAGAAATGGCGGAGAAAGCTTGGCGGGGCCCCAAAGAGAATCTAAATCTATATACAGAAGTCGTGATTTTGTAGCAAAATATAATAAAATGTGTGAAAAACTTTTTTCATTTGTTTATTTATTTTGTTTATTTTGTTTATTTTATTTTTATTTTTTTATTTTTTTAAATTTTGTTTAAATTTATTTATTTATTTATTTATTATTATTATTATTTTTTTTTGGGGGGCGGGGGGCTTAATCTTAACTTTTCCCAATTTGTCAACAACAACAACAAAAAAAAAAGAAAAAAGATTGGGTTTATCTGGTCGTCTTCTGCTCTCAGAAATGAAAAGGCACAATTTTCCCTTCTACACAAAAATAATGACAACACCCTGGTTATGAATGATATACAGTGCGTCCCAGATAAAAGTAAACCCAACTTTGAGAGCTTTGTATTAAAATTGTATAGCTTATGTGTCATTAATTTTCATATCAAGACAAAGAGTAACTCATATTTTATCCAGTGATGCCAAAATTATGCCTGTATTTGTACTGTCATGAATTCATACAACACTCAAGTTTTTGAAAACTTTGGTCAGAAACCATTTGTACCAAATTTCCTCAGAAGCAGCACTGGCTTTCTGATCATTCATTGTTTGTTTGAGGTAAGCCTTTTCTGGGTCCATTCATTAGGGACAAAGCTTTTGCTCAAACTTGGTACGGGGCACTTTTTACGCTTATTTTTTTTAAAGTCCAACTGCTTAGTCATCCTTTACAGCACAGGTATATAAGTTTGGTATCATCGAATAGAATATGAGTTGTTCTTTATCATGAAATAAATTTCAAAGTCACACAAGCTATGATATTTTAATATGAGACTCTCAAAGAAACCATTTGTACCAAATTTCCTCAGAAGCAGCACTGGCTTTATGATCATTCATTGTTTGTTTGAGGTAAGCCTTTTCTGGGTCCATTCATTAGGGACAAAGGATTCCTTCGACTATTGAAATGCAAGAGCTGCTTTTGCTCAAACTTGGTACGGGGCACTTTTTACGCTTATTTTTTTTTTTAAGTCCAACTGCTTAGTCATCCTTTACAGCACAGGTATAAGTTTGGTATCATCGAATAGAATATGAGTTGTTGTTATCATGAAATAAATTTCAAAGTCACACAAGCTATGATATTTTAATATGAGACTCTCAAAGTTGGGTTTACTTTTTTCTGGGACGCACTGTATAACAACCCAAAAAATACTTGTAGACAAAAAAGAGAGCATTCAAGCTATGTTGCAATACCACGGGCAGTTGAAGGTATTCATATGAAAATACCCACTTTGGCTTAGGCCTATACTTCACATCCGCATTTATCAAATTATAATGTTAGAGGGGATTCCAGAGGGCAACAAAATAATAATTAAGGATTTTAGAAAATAAGTTGAAAGAAAATTAAAAACTTCAAATTCCTCGTTTTGAAGTCTCATACATCACAAAATTGAGCCCGTTAAAATGAGTACATGTGTCATTAACAGGCGCGTATCCAGGATTTCTCACCCCGGGGGGCCCGACGTGAATTTGGCGCCCCTGTGTACTTTTCAAAATATGGTGCCCCCCCCCCGCCATGCAAACATAGGCCTACGCGCTTAAATGTATGTTGAAGGATTTTGAATAATAATTTTTTTTTTTATTTTTTTTTTTAATTTATTTATTTTTTTAAACACTTGCCAATGGTGAGTTCATGGAAAAGATTTTTTTAGGTATATGAGGTATTACCGCTATAGATGAAAATACGAATATTTCTCAAAATATCGTCTGAGCGTCTTTTGACAGCGCGGATCCTAGGATTTTTTGCATACCACCTCCTTAACTTACCGATCAGGAATAGTACAAAGAATTACAAGTCATTTTAGGTTGGTATAATTCTTATTGTTTAGGCCTTCATGAGAATATCAATGAAACGGGAGCTGTAATTTGTCCATCACACAAAACGATTTGAAATAGCAAGCCATATAAAATCAATATCATGTGAAATTTTGTCCAATCAGTATGTGAAAATCAAACAAATGTATCTATTGTAAGATGTTTTGGTGTTCACGCAGAATCCTCATAATCTGTTTATCAAGAAAGGGAAAACAAATATGAACGAGCGTGAATCGCGAGCAGAAACTTTGATGTATCGGGAAATGATCTCTGAAACGGATGACAGTTTTTGGCATTCGCTTCAGGAACACAATGTTAATACTTCTTTGGAAAATGAAGCGAGCGGCGAAGGCGTCGAGTCGAAATATTTTGCTCTATGTAATAGAGACTTGAAAGTCTGGATCAATTTGGCCTCCCATACTTAGACCCTGTAGTGGCCCTAGTAATTTTACAATGATTATGAAAGAGTAGATTGAATATGCTGTGTCTATTCTTATGCTGCTTAAATTATTTTTCTTGCTTTCCCTCCTAGTTTTAAGATAATTTGGCGCGCTCCCTTTAAGGTTTTAAAGAGCTCACTTTGGGCGCCAACTAATCATTTTGGCGCCCCCTGAAATGTTAGTTTGAATTGGTGCGGGGTCATATCATGTACGATTTAGGTGATTTGATGGCCCGCTAAGGTAAATGCAAATAAATAGGTAAAACGTGTATTCAAATAAAGTTGAAATGTCTTTTGAGTGATTAGTATCGTCTATAATGCAAATTATGGTCAGCTGTTTAGGAATAAACACAGGGCGGAGAGCGAATTTTGATGTCTTTGAATAATGGAAAAAACATGTGGCATTGCATTTTCGTTTACCTTTCAGAGAACACAAATGTAATATTACCAATTGGGAAAATAGATGATGCGAGGCTGCGTAGCGCGAGCCAGAAATTTTGCCTATATGATATCAGACCAGGAGGTAATTAATAAATTTAGAGACAATATTGTTCAAATACCGGCCAAGTTGTTATGGCCCTTAGTTTCAGGGGTAAATTACGGCAGCACCTCCCTAACAGTATCAAATAAAAGTTGGAGTTTAAGATAGTATTTGCATTCCCTTAAGGTCTCAGTCAATTTGACGCCCCTACGTTTTAAAGCGCTCAATTTGGCGCCTGCGCCCCTAAGATTTAGGCTCATATGTTGAAATGAAAAATGATGTAACTGAAAATCAAATAAAATTGATAATGTTTGATGGTTAGAATCCCATAAGTAAATATTTGGTAAAGAGGGAAAAACACAGGCGAGCCGGCGAAGCATGTGAACGGAAGTTTTGTGTTATTCAAGATGATTAGAAAAACAGGATTTTCATGGGCGTTCCTTTCAGGAACAACATGAATGTAATAATTCAATTGGGGGGCAAAAAATGATGCGAGTTCGGCCGAGCCCCTCCCCCCCGGCGAGCGTAAATATTTGTTATGTCATATACAGACCCCCCGCGGATGTATTGATTTTGAAATTTTGCTCTATCCTCTATAGGAACCGTCCGCATCATTTTTTTAAAAAACCTATTTGCTTGCCCCCTGTCTTTATAGTTCAGGTAAATTCGGCGCCCCTATGTTTCACGATCACTTGCGCGCCCGCCCCCTAAATAAAAAAAAAAAAGGTGGGCCGTAAAAAAAAAAAAAAAAAAAAATAAGCTCAATTTTGGCGTCGGGGGGGCCCACTAATTTTAAAATCGATTTGACATCTCCCTTTAATTTTTCATTCCGTGTCCGCCCATAAGTATTCAGGTCTCTTGGCGGCCCGGTACGTGTAAGCCTCAATTTGATACGGGCCGCTAAAAATTTATGTTGAACTAATTTTGAAATGGCAACCAAAAAAAAAATAAATAAATAAAAAATACTAAATTAAAAAAAAAAAAAAAAATATAATAAATAAAAACATGGTAATCGTGAAAACCAGTAAATTTAAATGTTTTGACGGTTAAATGAGATCCCCTAATGAAATTTCTGGTAAAAGAGGAATAAACAAGGCGTGTGTAAATAGGGAAGGAATTCGAGATGACTTAGAAACAGGTCTGTTTAACCTCGTTCTCGACACAATGTAATAAATCAATGGGAAAGATGATGCGAGCCGCGGGAAGCGCGAGCGAAATAATATTGCTTATGTATATTACAACGCAGGAGGCATGGAATTTTAATTTTCCTATTTCTCAGATAGAAGAAACCATTTTGAAAAGACCACCTTTCTGTTTTTTTTGTGTGTGGGTTTTTTGGGGGGCGGGGCCCCCTTAGTTTCAGGTAATAGGGAATAAAAAAAAAATATTTAGAAAAAAAAAAAAGGTGGAGCCAACTAAGTTTAAGATAATTGGGCACCCCTAAGTCTCGGTTCAATTGGGGGTTTCTTTTATGGTGTTGTGTTCAGCCTTTTTCCTCATGTTGTACTCATATTTCTTGTCTTGTGCGTTTCTTTAATTTAATGATTCGGATTGGTGCACTCTTTTTTCGTTTTCTCCTGGTTTTCTAATCTCTTCAGGTTTAGACTTTCAGCGTGTGCTCGCTTTATTTAGTGTCTCAGGGTGTTTTTGGTTTCAATTGTAATGCGTACCGCTTGAATGTTTCTAGATCATTTTTTGCGTCCCTCTACCATTTAATTTGATCTATGTTGTTAATAGACTATGAGATATTGATGATTTATGTAGATTTGCCTTTTTTTTTTTTTTTGTTTTGGCCTTCCTTACGTTTAAGATCAGTTTTGGCGCCCCTCTAGTTTATGTATTGAGGTTTCGATGTTTGGTTCGTCCTCGGCCCCATTAATTTAAATTTATAGTTTGTCGATTTTGTGGCGCCCTGTCCGTAAGTGTTTAAAGTATCGATTTTGCGCCCCGTCTTTCCTAAATCTATGGGACAGGTCGGAGTTAGATCGCGCCTGTTTAGTTTTATAGTAGATTTTTGGCACCTTTTTGTTCTGTTTGTGTTTGCGTTTGTTGTCTTTTTTTTTTCTTTTTTTGTTTCTTGTTTTTTTTTTTTTTGTTTGATTTTTTCTTTTGTTTCTCTTTTTTTCCTCTTATAAGTTTTTCTTTGTGTTTGTTTCTAATTTCTTGTTGAATTTATTTTGTTTTTTCTTTTGTTGTATTTTTTTTTGGTTTTCTTTTTTTGGTTATGTTACGTTTGTGCGTCGCTTTTTTTCTCTTCTTTTTTTTTGTTTTTGTTTTTTTTTTGTTTTGTTTTTGTTGTGTACTGTTTTAAGTGTGTTTCGATTTTGACGCTCCCCTCTCAAAATGTATAGTTGTCGGATTTAGCGCCCTTAGGTTTAAAAGGTCGATTTGGGGTATTTTGGGCAGCTCTTTTTTTTTTTTTCTGTTTTTTTGGTTTTTTCTTTTCTCTATTGCTTAAGTTCTGTGGTTTCAATTTTGGGCGCCTCTTGTTTTTTTCTTTGTTTCTGCTCTGTGAATTTTGTTTTTTTATTCTTACGTTAGCTCATTTTGGCGCCTCTCTAATTTTAAGTTTGATTTGGCGCCCCGCCCTAAATTTAAGGGTCGATTTAGAGTGTTAGAGGTCGATTTTGGCCTGGTCCCACTATGTGAAAGGTCAATTTTGGCGCCGATATGTTTTAAGGCTCAAAATTTTGGCGGCCCCCCTTTCCTTTTTAGTTTAAGGTACCATTTGGGGCAGCCCCTACAGTTTTATTGGGCGTTTTTTAGTTTACTTGTCGATATTTGGCGCCCCCCGCCCTTGATTTTTTTTAGGGCGCCCCCCTTCCCCCTCCCCTTTTCAATTTGGCGCCCTTACGTAGTTTAAGGTCGATTCGGTCGCCCTTAAGGTTTAATATCAATTAGGCACCCCTTCCTCAGCTTCAGGTCACTTTGTGCGCCCCTCCGGTTTCTATAGTTTCGTCATATTTTAGCGCCCTGTACGTTTATAGCTCAATTTGGGCTTCCGCTCGGTAGTGTTAAATGTGCGAGTTTGGCAGGCCCCCTAAGATACTGTCGAATTTGGCGCCCACCCTAATACTTTAAGGTCGTTTGGCGCCCCCTCTATAAGGACAGTTTAAGGTCAATTTGGCCCCCCTTAGTTTACTGTCGGATTTGGCGCCCCTTAAATTTTAAGGTCGGATCTTGGGCGGCTCCCCTAGAGGTTTAAGGTTGGTCAATTTGGGCCCCCGCAACCTTATATATTCTTTGTCGATGTTGGCGCCACCCCTCAGTATTTGAATCCCTTATAATTAATCGGTCGGTTATTTGGCGCTCTACACTAAAGTAGCTTTTTAGGTTATATTTTGGGCCTCCTTGTATGAGTTTTAACTGCTCGTTGTGTGTTTGTGCGCCCCGAGCCTAAATTTAAGGTTAATATGGCCGCCGCCTTAGTTTACTTGCTTGTCGATTATTGGCGGCCCCTTATTAGGTCGATTTGCGCGCCCTCCTAATTTTTGGTCTTCGGCGCCTTCCTGCTATAGTTGTACTTGTCGATTTTGGCGCCCCCAAGGGACTTCCCTGTTTGGTCGATTTTGGCGCCCCCTAGATTTAAAAAAGGGGGGTCCCCCTTCGGTTTGGCGCCTAAATATTAAGGTCAATTTGGGTCCCCTTAGTTAACTGTCGATTTGGCGCCCCTACACCCGCCATTTTTTTCTCAGGGCGCTCCCTTCCCCTCTCTATTTTCCCTTCCTCTACCTCTCTCCCTCTCAGTCGTCCTTTTTTTTTTTTTTTTTTTTTGCTTCTTCCTCTTTTTCCCCCCCTTTTTTTTCCCCTTCCTCTTTTCCCTCCCCCTTTTTTTGTCCCTTTCCTCTTTTTTTTTTTTTCTGCCTTTTTTTCTTCTTTGCTTTTTTTTTTTTTTCTTTCCTTTTCTCTCCTCCTTTTTTCTTCCTTCCTCTTTATTCGTCCCTCCGCGCCCCCGCCCTGCGCGGCGCCCCCCGGTGCCCGTAAAGCCCCCAAGAATATAATCCCGCGCTAGATTACGCAAAATCTATAGAATGAAGGATTTCAGAAGTTTATTTGGTTGTGTTCTACTATAAAAACAATTACGCTTCGCATGCTTTCTCACAGACATGTCAGATTATGTTACTGACAATTTAAATCAGAATATATTTTAAATGCTTGCTTCCGAGTTCATTATAAAAACCATTTGGTAATCTCGTATCTGTGAATAATTAAACGATCATGGGGCTAAAAATAACTTGTTTTCAAGGGGGGGGGGGGGCGTTTTCAGAAAGTGTGTACGTTGTTCTGACTGTTTTTAGATATCCGACAAAAAACTGGTTATAAAAAGAAGCTACTCTGAAATGCTGTGCATCTGATCTTGGCTGAGAGAAAATTTGTTTCCGGGCATAAAAAATGTCCGACAAATCCTTTGATGAAATGCTCCCCCTAGGGTCCCATTTGATTGAAGACCATTAGAATTCCAGAACCGCCGAGACCGCTGGGTGTTCTTGTGAATTTGAACAGACGACTCCATGATTTGGTTTCTCTCTGTGGCGTTTTCAGGGTCAAAAAGGGAGGTTTTTTTAAGAAAAAAGCATACGCCTTGTGATAAAGATGATGGTATTGAACTTCAAGAGAGTAAAACCTGAGATAATGGGCTCAAATAACTCTTTAATTGAGAAATCAAAGTCGTATAGTAGAGTGAAATATTACAAAAAAAAGACAGGCATAAATTTTTTATATTTTTTTTAAAATCAAATCAGAAATTCAAATACAAAAAATAGAGACAAAATTAAATTCCTTTTGGACATGAAATACACAACTCTTAAAAAACAGATATCTTTCTTATAAAAGGATCATATCTAACATGGTTGTGATAGAAATAATTTTGAAAATAGAACTTCTTTTAACTGAAACAGCATTGGCAAGCCAAATGCCTGGTGATATATCATATATCATTGTAAGGATTCTCTTCAACAGTAGGTCACCAATTCCAAAGCAAAATGTGGACATGGAGCTGAAACTTTTATGTGGTGGTGCATTGTGCCCTTTTGGGTATGCAAATTAGGATCTAAATTACCCTGGACAAAGGCTGTCTTTGATTACAATTACAAACGCAATTCATTTAAGATTAAAAATATTTTGGCAATTCAGTTTTCATTGGTCGCTATATTGGATCCAAACCGCTCAATTTGCACATGATGGATTATGAGTGCTTTTAATACCTCGTTATTCTTATAATCTAGGTCAAACTTTTCCGTCAGTTTTTTTTGGCATCAAATTTTATTATCATGGAATTTCTCCTAACAAACTTTTGGGTAATTTTTTTAAATGTTATTTGATGGTGTCTGTTTTTGTTTTTCCTTTATTAGTGTCATTTTCTCCTAGTCCCTTTCTCATCTGAGAGTACAGATAACTGATAACAGGGAATCCAGTCAGATGTCACTCTATTGTCCTTATACTACTTCTACTCCGGTAAACCCGGACAAGATGGGATTCAAGTTTATAGTCATAATTAACCTCCAACAAAAACGCGCTACATGTTTCCTTTTATGGGAAGGAATCGGCAATTATACCTATGAACATAGCAAAAGAAATTCCACAATCAATTGAACCAAAATTGTGATGTCAGTTTAATTTAAAGTTTCCGAGAGTTCAGAAAGCCAAAATGGTTTTCTGCTCAAAATATTGGATGTCCGACATTTTTGCGGTCATTTTTCACTACTCCGTAACCCCGCTGTTTATTTGAATATTTCATATTATATCATTAATTATAGTGGGATCATCATAATAATATGTCATAATTGTGAAAAGTTGGGTGACTGTACAACTATTTTCATTGAACTAATTCTTTGTAAATAAAGACTTAATGTTATGGATATGAATTTGTTTGGAAAGAATGGCTAATATTTCTTTCTGAAATGTCACTTTTTTGTCTCTTCTTGACTACCGTTCCTTTGGAAAGCTTGCCCATTATTAATTCCAACGCAACTTATACTCCTTCGTTGATGTTAATGTTGTACATCAATAGCACAATGATCATGTATTTATCATATTGGGCCATATGGACATGGGATAAAAATTATACTTGTTTGTAATGCAACTATCCTGACAGAAGATGATATAATCTTTATACTTACATTAATTTTTATCATAACGAAATCTTAAATATCATAACTATAATAAAGATATATATTAGGCTGCTATGAGAATGATAAAACTAAGATGATTTTTTTGACAATGCCCAAGTTTCACTAACAACATGTAGAACTATACACTTGCCACCAAATTTCAGTTATAACTTGATTCTCATCAGTGTCTACAAGAAGATTCTGATGGATTCATTTTAATAGAGTAAAGTAAAACTTCTGATGGCCCACAAAATTAGAAACCATCAGAAACCCAGAGAAATCCGTTGTTGGTCTTCTTTTGGACCTGATTGGAATTCCGACCTTGGTAAATTTGTAACTCTCATGATATGGAAATAAGGTATTAGGCAAAAAAAAAAGGCAATTTCAAACCCTTTAGCTTAGGGAGTACCAGTATAGGTATATACTGTACAAGTCTTGATAATAATGATCAACTTGTATCACATGAATACAACATTTCCAATCTCAAACATACTACTACATCATTTTGAATAATAACAGAGACATACAAGAAATCATGAGTTGAGAACTAACTTGCAAATGGTTTGACCACATCAATGCACACTTATATGAGGTAATAGATACATGAACATAATGGATATATTTTAATATTCTTTAAACTGTAATACAAATTGAATAATTATAATTTGAGTGCAAAGTCATTTTGAACATAATGTAATGACACAAAGACATAAAATGTATTATGAATGGGCAAGTTGCATATGTTTTGCCAACATTTATACACACTTGTTTAAGGTAGTTAATTCTTGAACATAAAGAGTTATTCTTTAAATTGAAAAACAAATTGAATAACTCCTAGTTCTTGTAGAGTGTTGAAATATGGCTAATGGTTTAAAAAAAAAGTATTATAATAGATTTGCAAAACTTGTTTATCATATTTTATGTGATTACGATCCGTGCAATCAAAATGCAGCTAATTCATATAATGAATTATTATCATTAACAAAATTGTTTATTATTCCTTATGATAGAATTACAGAATTAACACTTTTGCATATACAATTAATATTTGAAATCTATAAATATTTGGTGAAAAAGATGGATGGATAATACATTCAAGATCTGTAAATTTTACCTAAAATGTAAACAAACAGGATAAACAAGAATTTCTATGAAAATATCATAAACAATATCTACATAATGTATATTGAAACTATATACTGCACACTAATATATTGAACATGTTTGCACAATGATCATGACCATGTTGGCCAACAATCAAAGACATAAACACATTGTTGTGGAGTTTGTCAACCAAGGCAGACCCAAAGTGGCAATTCTTAAACCTATTCCAGTTTTGGTATAGTTTTTCATCCAATTTTTGCAAGTAACATGGATAAATAACAAGATGTTAATATTTTTATTTTCCTTTTCTTGTACAATATTAAATGAATAAGAGATAAAAAAATAACGTCTTTCCTTTCCCCACAAGCTATGAGCAGAAATTTTTCTTCGTGACAACCCCATGTAATAATAATATTAGATAACATCTATATAATGCATAATACAACATATTCGGTGACACAACATGTGCTCCTGCGATGTTAAAATATCTCATAGAGAAGTACCCCATGATAGAGGTCTCTTAAATATTACATGCGAGATTAATCAAAAGTGTTTTGGTAAGAGAACAATATGTACAGCGATGATATTGAGTCTAAGGTATAAGATATGGTAGCAGAGTAGAGGCATCAGGGTGGTATTTCACAAAGTCGTTACAAACAACTTTACGAACGACTGGAGCATATTCTTGGGTGCTATACTAATTACATGCTTTATAATTAAGCGCAAGAACTGATCACCAGTCGTTCGAAAAGTCATTCATAACTTAAGAACGACTTGGTGAAACAGGGCCCTGGTCTCCGAGGTACTGAGGTTGAAAGGGACAATCAAGATCTTGGAGATGGATGAACAATGGATGTGATTGATTTACGATAAAAAAGTAGAAAATCCAAGATGATCCTCTATGAAATAGATCCGTAGGTAGATCAACAGTCTTCTATGCTACATTATCTAGTGACATTGGGAAGGGCCTGATATCAGCTTCTGGTAAGTCATCGACATCATCGACCTCTGGACCGATGTCCTCATCGTCCAGTTCACCCTCGAACATGTTTTGTAGAGTAACTTGCATTGCCTTGCGACCTACACAGAGAACACACTTTAAGTTATGCTGACTTAAATTAATCTTATATATCATTTATCATCAAATTAAATCACTTGCTTGACTGTAATTGCATTATAAGTATTAGATACAGTCAACTAACAATACAGGACCAAGCCAATTCCCTCGTTATAATGAAAACTTATACTGAACATAGACTTCTGTGGACATGTTTAAAATTGGTCCCTGGTAATCACCTTCCAATGGAATTTTGTTATACCTGTGTTTGTTATATTGGGAGTTCCTTGAAGTACATTTCAGTTGCATCAAATTCGCTTAAACTAATTATATGCTTTATTCTACATCCAATATCTAGTGATATCTTTTATATCATGAACCAGCGGCGTAAATCCGTGTCGAGGAGGGGGGGGGGGATGAGCGAAATTTTAATTTGCCAAACTTGTTCGCGATCCTTGGTTTGACATAACCAAGCACCTAGTGACAAACAACAAGGAGCCTTTTTTTAATACCCATTAAGTAGCAGAGGCGGCGGGAAACGGATTTGAGAGGGAGGGGGTGCGAATAGAATTTGTTTTTGAATATAGGGCCACTATGCTTTTAGCTTAATGCCTGCATGGATTAGCTGTTCATTTTTAGGTAATGGGAACAACTAAAATGCGAGCGGCTGAAGCGCGGATGCCGCGAATTTTTAAAGGCTAAAAATTTGAAGATATCTTGTGGCATTATAATTCCTATTTAGTATCATCTGATAGCGGCGAAGCGGCGAGCCAAAAATTGTAAAGCTGAAAATATTGATATGTTTTTTTGCATGTTAAAGGGTCCTATATAGTATCATAGTGAGTGCGAAAAAAAAACACAATATAATAGGGTGACGGATACAGATTTGGAAGTGAGGGCCTTTTTTTTTTTAAAAGGAGGGAAGGACACTTTAAAAAGATATGATGAGAAGGCAATAGAAACTAAAGAAGAAATGTATTCGTGGAGGGAGAGGGTAAAAGAAGAAAATTTGTCTTTGAATGTATGCTTACAAATGACTGCCTTGATTCCTGTGCGAGCGCGAAGCGTGAGCCGAAATTATTAAGCTAAAAATTGGAGATATTTTTTGAGCAGTATAGATCCTATTTAGTATCAGCGAGAGCGAAGAGTGAGCCGAAAATTTAGTATCCATTTAGAAGATTTTTTTTACATGCGTTGTTAAATAACAGCGATAGAAAACAAATCCACAATCTTTGCTCAGAAAATTATGTGGGCTGCAGGCCCCTATAGCCCTCCACCAACCTAGCCCGCACACAACTACATTAATGCTTTTGATTGTCAACAACATCCTTTCGTAAGGTTTGTCCCCAGACGTAGACAAGGGCATTGAATCCAACCTTTTTGTACTAAGGTTACAGTTTGTTACTTAGTGCGAGGTCGCATAGCGACCGAGCAGGAAAATTTTTGGGTTTTTGGAATAAAAAAGAGGCATTTTAAAGTATTGAAAGCGCTATTTTAACCAATAACACAATTATCCAGTATATTTTTTTTTTTCATTTCTTTCTTGAAAACTGGGGGGGGGGGGG
>CALNVZ010000174.1:19109900-19149616 GCA_940671915.1 Paracentrotus lividus
CCCCCAGGATTTACGCCCGTGTCATGAACTGACTTATAGAGTTATTGAAATAACAACTTTACATCTGCTTTCATAATTGTTCAAATGTATCTGTCTTCATTCTTTCTTGGGTAAAAATATCAAGGTTAGAGGGCATGAGCATCATCTGATACTTGTCATATTGACTGCTTTCAAAATGGTAAACATTAAGCTCAAACTAAATGTATATTTCCCAAATGTAAATATTGATAAAACACAGGAAGACTTACGTTTGCCCAGCCTAAACTTGAGATTATCATCAGGGTTGTCAGGGAATTGCTGTTCCATCTCTTTCACAAGCTCCTTGCGATCTGGCTTCTTTCTCGTTCGGTTAGCCTCCTCCAAGTCATTTCTACAAATAATTATAATACATTCAGTCTCATAAACCAATTATGGTAATCGCAATGAATGGTGGGATGATTTCTAATACATTTGATGATTGTGCATGGATGGACACTGCATATTTAAACTAGAATTACATCCCACTATGCCTTACAATCAAAATAATATATTATTGTTTGGTATATATTCATTCATTAATGCAAGTTGATAAGTCCACTATCATTATCGTGATAAGATAAGGTATTCTGGACCAAGCCAATTACCTCGTCACAATGAAATTTTGTCACACTAAACAGTTAACACATTGGGTTGCCCAAATTGGGACCTCACTAGAATTACCTTGTTATAATGGACTCTAGTTTCAACTCATTATAACAAAGTGGACTGTACAACCATATGAAAAATATTTGATACGATAAGATCAATAAATGCATTTTAAAGTTGAAATGTATTTTTCTATAAAATGAAAGCCTAGATGTAGTAAATAAATAACTTTAAAGTGAATGATGCATCAAAATTACAGAATAAGAAATGTGACTTGTAGACTAATTAATTGACTAGAAAGTATGTTTTACTAGTATACTAGAAAAAAATGAGCACATCCAAACAATATACAAGTCCCTGGTAAGGAATTTACAAATTATAAGTATAGGATACGGTTAATTAAAAAAGAAATCTTAGTTTCAGGGTTGGCTTTCCCAACTTGGCCAAGTGATAAAAATCACAGATGAAATTTTGTAAAGATACACATTTACAGATATACATTTGAGTGCACAAGGGAGGTGATTGACAAAGAGTTAAGAAGACTTACAGTCACACTGAAAGTCTGAGTTGCATGAAGCAAATTTACGCATAACCTCATTGAACAGATCATGCTCAGGGGATGCGCGTCATTCATTCATCAATTTGATGAGATTGCATGTTATATTACAAAATGTGCTTAATTAAAGTTAAACGCAAGTTTATGTCAACTAAGGTTCTTTGTGAATCACCCCCAGGGGGCTCTTTCTCCAAAACCATCTTAAGTTTAAGTTTTTGGACAACCTATAGGGACACGTGTTGTAGAATTAACACACATTTCAATGGAATGTCCGTGAACTTAGACTTATGGTGGTTTTGAGAAACGGGTCCCAGAAGGATATGACAAGGAAAAAACTTACACTTTATCACTCAGACCAAGATCATCCACTACTTTCTCAAGAGCACTTTCATACTCAGTCTTAGACAAGGAATACTCCACCATGAAGACTTCCAGGATGAAGGCTATGAAGATGCTATTGAGAAGAACATAATGCATGTCGATGTCAATTCAATACACTTTATATAGCCATGGGAATTTATACATTATGGGATGGGACTGGGGCATCATAATTATTAAACATAACCAAAATTAAAAAATTATGGACTTATTTACACTCTAGGATGAACAAAACAAAACAACAACAAAATTATTGCCCAGTGACACACATACAACACAAGGAAAGATAGCGCATGAAGATGATCTATAATGATTTGAATCATACATGTATTTACAGTCAAGGAGTAATAACTGTAAGAATCAGAAAAAAAATATGTAAAAATTCAAAGAATTAGGTTACAGTATAACATCACTTCATTGCTCTTTCTGGTAAAAAAAAAAAAAATTAGCAATAGTATCATTAAATTTCTTCTTTGATCTTTACTTTTATATAAAAACATTTTAACATTTATATATAAATTTTTTAAATATGTCAGTATTTTGAAAAGCAATAAGTTGGACAGTATCAGTACAACACAATCAAATTTAGATCCATTTAAGCTCATTTTTGTCCATAAATTTAGATCCAAATTCATTTGAAACTTACTTGATGATGACAATGACGACTGAGATGTGGAAGAAAAGAAAGTAGAGACGGGATGCCTTGTTGGTAACAATAACATACCCCTCAGAGATCAGTGTGAATAGTTAAGGGAAAAAGAATTCTCTTAAAAGTAATGAATATAAGCATAGAAATTTGTTTAATAATAATAATAATAATAATAACATATTCTTATATAGCGCCCTTCCAACAAATTGCTCAAGGCGCTTCACATAAAAAAGACAAAGTAAGAAAGGTGACTTGCTCTCCAAGTTGACATAACCAGATCAGAGGGAGAACAAATATGTCTTCAATTTGTTCTTAAATATTTGGACTGTTGTACAAGAACGAATTTCAAGAGGAAGACCATTCCAAATTTTGGGACCTGCAAAACTAATAGTTTGTTCACATTTTTTGGAATTGATCTTAGGAATTTTCAAAAGAAGGGGGTCTGTTCGAGATCGTAAAGAGTAATTTGACTGTGTGAGGAAGGAAAACATGTTTGAAATGTATAGAGGAGACAAATTATGAATAGACTTAAAAACAATCAAAGCTACTTTAAACAAAATTCTCTTTGAGACAGGTATCCAGTGCAAATCTTGTAGTAGATTGATTGATTATCTATTTTACTTTGAGTTGTTTAATTCATTGAATTAAGGAGCTCTTAATGTTAAAATCCGTGGTGTATTATTTTTCAGAAAATGTAAATTTGAAATGGCAATATATTTTTTTTTAAAGGCAGTTTCAATAAAATATTCAATAATTCATAAATTTTGACCAAATTTAATGTACATATAAATGGTAAATTGCCAATCAGTTCCTCTAACTGAGTGGAAATACTTTAAATATTAATTTGGGAATTAGACAAAAAACTTGGCTATAGACGAATCGGCAATTAAACCAAGTGGTTATTTGACCAAGTGAGAATTAGACCAAGTATGTATTACACCAAACTGTTAGTAGACCATATGGGTTTAGCCCATGTGGTATTAGATGATTAGAGAATTGGGCCAACTGCTGTTAGACCAAGTGGATATAAACCATATAAATAATCTTGTAATCATACTGCTTGACCTACTCATACTAGTAAAAAAACAAACATAGGCTATATTTCGGGTAATGTAATTTAGAGTTGGGTGTTAGTCACTGTTGATAAGGATATCATGCCACTGATTGACGACCATGAGCTCAATCAGAATAATGAAAGCTTTCAAGATGTTGTTGAAGTTATTATTGCAGTAGTGATCTCGGTAGAAGTCTGAACCCCTAAGAAGAGGGTTGCCACAGTAAAGCTCATCCTCGGTCAGCTCTCCACCATCAAACTCATAGCCATGGTAGTGGACTTTACCACCGTACAATTCCATCCCAATGATAGCATACATGTAGAAAACGACCTAACATTAGAAACAGAGAGAATATCCCATGAAAGCATAAGTGTTATTTTTCTCATGGATTAAAATTTTAATTGGAGGGTCCGAGTTACGGTTAAGCCCTATGGAAAAGGCTCTTTATAAATCTGATTATTCTTATTATTGAATGTAACACCTTGTCCAATAACACCTTGTCCGCGAAAAATTAATCGCATAAAAATAACAGCGAATACAGTACATTACTGGTGAATAGCACAGTACACACTATATCACCAACATTTCAGTTATCAAATGTTAATTGTTAAATAAGATAAACTGAGTTCCATCAAATCATGTTCAAACGCCTAAACAGTTCAGAAAAATCATTTAATTTTTGTTTACACTTTTTACATTGCATGCAGTTGAATTGAAGTTGGAAGGATTGAATACATTATAAACATGAAAGATACTATTGCAAGCAAATACTTTCATGATAAAGCATGATAATTTCAAACAGAGGTAAAGATAGACAGAGTATAGGCCTTAATATACTTACAAATATAATTGCACCAAAAGTTATTATTGAAGGACCAATGTTCATCACTGTTGCTACAATGACATGGAATCTTGAGAATTATAAAAGCATACACATTTGACATTATTTGTGACAGAAATAGATCAGATAGTAAAATAAGTAAATATATTTTATGGTTTAATTGCTTTTATGCTTTTATATCATCATTCTGTTTTGGTCTACACTACATTAAAATATATTCATGATTCGAATAAATAGAAATAAAAGGTAAAACTTGTAAGTTTTAAATGTATACCTTCTCATTATAAACCAAAATGGTGGAAAATAAGTTGAAAAAAAGAAAGAAAAAAGCTGAAATCAGCTGAAAACTCACACCTCTGATAAAGAAGGAAGAGAAAATAAAGAATACATAATAAATAAAGAGTTTCATTCCAAAAGGGACTAAATCCACTTTTATAACTTCAGAGAAAATGGCATTTGTTTATCAGATTTTGTACAGGCATCTATGAAAAAGGAAAATTACAAAATGCATTTTCTTACAGTTTACAATCAACAATTAAGAAAATTGTTTTGTTCAAAGACAGGTATGTACCTAAACAATGTCCTGATATCAATAACTCAAATTTCATCAAAAGTGGATTCAGTCCCTTTTGGAATGAAACTCTGTCATCAAAGCAAAGTAATATAAAAATTAAAGTATATATAGCAGAGAAAGAGAAGATTTAAAGCAATCGTACATCAAATGGAGGTATACCTTTCTATGTTATTGATGATTCTAACCAGTCTAAGTACCCTCAGAATCAGTAAAATATCCAATGTAGTCTCCGTCTCATCTAAAATAAAAAAATTTAAAAATCAGCATCAAAGCAGAAATCATCATAAATAAAGACATAAAAACCATGCAACCTATATAGAATAATCAGCCAAATTCAAACTAATTGAATTTCAAATGCTAGGCAAGCAAAGTTACACTTTAAAGTAAATAGAAATGCAATCGACTCCACTTAAATATGGCAAATGTATATGTAAAGGAGTGTCCTGGGTTTATTTTCTTTCTTTTTTTTTCTGTTTGTTTTGTACCTGGATGTTCAATCTGAAGCTTGTATTTGAAAGCTACACCAGGATGAATGTCATCCATTGGTGTTGGCTGCCGATTACGTCAAAATTGCAGACAAATTAACAGTGCATGTGTGGTGCACTGAACATCCAAAAATAATGTGCATTTAAAATACCGCTGCAGGGCAATTCATTAATAATTTTTGCTAGGGGATTTAATTATTCAATGTGCATGAACAATTCTACTTACTGCTGTTTACAATGGCCTCTATGATAGTGATGATAACGGTCCCCGGGGGGGCCCTCCCTTTGCTTTCCAATCACAAGAAAATCAAACCTGCAAAATATTGTTGAGGATAACAAAAGACAAAAACACAACACACACACACACACACACACATCACATATATATGTTAGCTGTGGATTGGATAGAATTGATACTTATATCTAATATTATTTGGATATTCTTTTGAAATTTCACTGGTGTAAATGCATGAAGATAGTGAGAACATGTTCACCAAAACGAAGAGAGTAAAGTAGGTCTTTTTCAAGACCACTAGTAACATAGTTTGATAATAAATATAACTTCTTTCATATCACTGTAGTCTAGGCTATATCAGACTTATCATTATTTACTTACACATTCCAGAAGCTATGAAAGAACTTGTAGAAGCCACAAGGAGTAATACATCTTGGTGCAATCTCAACTGAGAATAGAGCAAGGAAGTACGGTTCACCCTCGTCAAGTCTGAATCCCACAAAGAATGCATTGATGATGATCAGTAGATCAAACGTGTAGGTGAAGAATCTGTCAAAACAAATAATAATCATCTTTTAAAAATATATCCTAGTGTTGTTGGTTTATATTTTCATACATTCATTGTTTCTGTTTACTTTTTTAGATGGGATATTGCTACAGCTGCTAAACCTCAAACAAACAAAGATCAAAATAGTCAAACTTGGTTCTAATATGTTGTGTTAGATGGCCTCTCACACGTTGCCAATTACAGAGAATATTTTAGTATACTTGGTGATTGAATTAATTTGTTAACGCTTATTAAGCACTGCTACTGCTAAACCTCAACAAACAAAGATCAAAATAATCAAATTTGGGTTTAACAAGCAGGGTAAGATAGTCTTTGTTAATTACAGAGAATAAGTTAGTATACCTGGTGACTGAATGAATTTGTTAACCCTCATAGAGCTTTGTTCAGAAGAGATGATAAAGAAAGACTATGATACTTTATGCTCCATTATACTAAAAAAATGTGTGGGACAAATTAACAACCTATCACACAAATGTATGTGTTCTTTTTGTTTCTAATATTTTATTATGATTTTGAATGAAATTTTAATTTCATCTGCTTTTTGATTACCTGTGACTAACTAAAGTTCTGACAATGAAACTAGCTATTGAGATGTAACAGTTGTGGCAATGTCTTTCTGACAATGATTCTACTCTTACTGCTACTACTACAATTGAACTACTTTTTATTTACCTCTGAGTAACTACAGTTCTGATAATGAAACTACATTAGCTTTGGAGTCGTACCAGGTAGGACAATATTTGTCTGACAATGATTGTACTATTACTGCTACTGATATAATTCCAATACTTTCTAGTTACCTGTGACTCAATACAACCCTTGGGACATTGGGCCGTATGCAAATGAGCAAGTGACTACATTGTACTTTTACTAGATTTTTGCTCATGAATTTTAATGTCATTATGATATTGTGATATTTTTTAATTATTATTTGAGTATGAGTAATGATTTATTTTATCATTTGAAAACGGAAAAAAATGGGTATTGAATTGAATTGAATCCAAAAGTGAAAGCAGAATCCTAGTAAAAGCAATTTTTTTCAATGCATACCTGTATGTCTTTCTGACAAGGATTTTACAATTACTGCTGCTACTGTTAAGGTAGAAATAAGATTAATTTTTCGTGATGGGTCTTGTAAAAATGAATTTCACACATTTTTATTTTAGCGGATGATCAGGAGAAAGACTGTTAGAAATAATTTAATATACTTAAAAATACCCCAAAATTAGCAAAAATTTACATCCAACAAAATATTTGGCTTTTACAGTACTATAATCAAGTTACAATGGAATGTACCTATGACTGTCTACAGTATTAAATAAAATAAAAATTCTGCTATTACTGCTGCTACTACAATGCTTGGGGCGAGGTCTTTCTGACAAGATTTACCAATGACTGACTATAGTCCTGACAATGAAACTAGCTTATGAGTTGTAATAGGTAGGACAATGTATGTCTGACATAGACTCTCATATTACTGCTGCTATAAATTTTTTATTTACCTTTGACTGACTGCTGTTCTGAAAAAAAATGAAGCTAGCTTTTGAGTTCCACACAATGTAACAATAAGGACAATGTCGTTCTGACAAGAATTTGTCTATTGCTACTGCTGCTTGAGCTACAATCTAAACTTTTTTATTTAATTTACCTGTGACTGACAGCCGTTCTGAAAAGAAACAAACTTTTGAGTTGTAACAGGTATGACAATGTCAGTCTAAGAATCTACTATTATTGCTGCTACACATAACTGCTTTTACAATTTCAACGCTTTCTTGATACGTCTACCTTACTACAGTCGTAACTAAGAATATGCTTTGACTTGTAACAGGTATGTCTGACCAGGATTTTACTATTACTTCTGATACCACAATGTCAATGATTTCTAATATCTGTCCCTGATTCCGGCTCCGAAAAAGAAAGTGATTTTTGAGTTCTAATAAAGAAAATGTCTCTCTAAAGAGGATTCTGCTAATACCACTGCTATTACCATTTCAATACTCTGTAGTTACATGTGACTGACCATAGTCCTGACAATGATGCTAGATTTGAAGTTGTAACAGGTAGAACAATATACAACTGCTGCTCCTACAATTTTCAATCAGGCATGGATAAAGGGGGGGGGGGGAAGAAGCAGTGTTCCCTAAACATTTTTTATTGCCTAAAATAAAAAAATCTGGGTCTTTGACACCCCCCCCCCTTATCCCCCACTGAAAGCAGTTTTGGCTGTGATGACCTTAAAAAGATTGGGGTCTACAAAAATCTGAATATCTAAGATTTACACCCTCATGAAATCATGGATCTGCCACTGCTGGTTACCTGTGACTGACTATAGTCCTGACAATGATGCTAGCTTTGGAGTTGTAGCAAGAAGGACAATGTCTCTCTGATATTGATTTCTGAGAATCCACCTGTACGATAGGTACATTCAAGATGTCCACAAGCTTCATGAAGGTATGTTTATCTGAAGAAAAAAATAGCAACAATATGATTAATCTCTATCAACTAATGTTCATGAAATTTCATGACTCAACCTATCTTATAAATATATATATATATATATATATATATATATATATATATATATATATATATATATATATATATATTATATATTATATATATATATATATATATTATTCTTTTTAAGGTCTTCTCTAAAAATAAGCATGGACGTATCACTTTTGACAGAAAGTTATAGGTCCATGATATAAGAGACTGCAAGATTTCTAACCTCAAAAATTGAAATGAAAACAATACTACCAAGTTAGCAAATAAACTAAAAGGGATAGCAAATATCATTTAGCCAGCTCTACCTTATAGTTCATACTTAAAAATACATTTAACAACATTTTTGGCAGGTATCCAAACACATAAGCACAGAGGTCTCCAAGTACACTGCACAGGTGCCTATGGTAAAGTTACATTAAGACAGGTATTTTTATTGTAATTGCTCTGAAAATCTAGATTATTTTTTTTCAGAGGCAGGTAACAATGGTTAACATATGGTTAACATGGAGTAAAATAAAATGCTTGCATGGACACTAATCTTAACATATTAAATATGGACTTAAAATATATATATTTCAAAGTACATATGTATACAGGGTTGACTGCTAATCAGTTGATATTTCAAGAGGAAAATAAAAATATGAGATGCACGTGCAACATTTAGGGAGTTAGAAATACCATCATGAAAGGGTGAGATAAGATTCACTTACTGATGAAATTGAGCCCATCTTGATCAAGGACCCTCCATAATAGGCGTACATGAGGAAGACTAAGCTTAGGGGCTACTACCCCCATCATCTCCTTCCAACGCCCCCATGAGAGGAGGAAACGCCCCCCATGCCACTCTTTCAGAAGGTCCCACGCACTGGCCAGCTTGCGACGCTTGTTGAAGACAGACTTCTGAACCTCGTTCTGAAAAAGATATGGTTGATTTCATTGTCAGACAGAAACATAATCATATTTAGAAAGGAAAAGTAACACAAAACTGATATCAAAGTACACTACTTGAATTACCATTAATATTTTAATAATATTCAAATTCATGATCATTATGCTACATTTAAAAAAAAAAAGAATTATGTCAAAGAAGCACAATGCAACTCCAATTCAATTTCATGTGCAATTGTAAAACTGATTATTTTTTTTTTCTATGTTATCTTTGAATACCACACTCCCCAAACTGGCACACCATTACTATTACCACTATCAGCATTATGGTAATAATCCTGATCATTATCATCATGCATACCTTGAGATGTTTGCGGTAATTCTTGTAGATGACGGCCAGAAAGATGGACATGAATATGTAAAGGCAGATGAAGATATATGTGACGAAATACAGCATGTACCAAGGGTTGAAATCATATGCTGGCATCCTGTTATGGGAATAATAACAAAACTAATCAAATAATAAAAAGTACTAGTAATTATACAATGTTTTACTTTACATGGCACATACCCATGCCATGACATAATTTTCAGCAAAACAACAAAAGAGTGGCCAAAGATCTCTGCACCTAGACACTCAAATATCAAGAAATGTCTGTTGATTAATATCACTAATTAATTTGAGATACATCAGGGGTAAAGTTACAGTGTAATGAAGACATGTTTTATAATATTTCTATTTCATGACCCTGAAATATGATTTGATTTTCTTTGAGTTTACTGGTACCTCTTATAAATGTAAGAGCAATATTGTGTAGTATCAGGAGACAACCTACATATAGGGTACCAATTAAGGTTATAAGTATTTTCTAAGTAAGATGAGGCAAATTGCCTATTCATTCATTCTTCATTATTTTTCAGACTGCTATCCCTTGGAGTGTCAACTTAACTTCTAACCCAGCCCCCAGAAATTAAACCATCGCTGAGGACACATGCATACATGTACCCTAGGGACATTATAATATACATGCATGAGTAGTTGTCAGGGGCGTGAAAGCTCAGGAGTACATGTCCTTAAGTACATTTTTACAAACAAATATTAGAAGAAAGAAGATATTGTCCTACTTACATGATATCAGGGCTATTTGCTGTTGTTACAAGGACATAGAGATCCCACCATATCTCCCAGAAATCTGTGAAGTATGGGGATTTCTCATCAACCTTCGTCAGGTTACTGTATAGGTGAGAGATTTAAAGGAAAGTGAAGGAGATACAACAACTGCAATAATAAACTATAATAAATAATAATAATTAATAAAGAAATAAATAGCGCTTTACAAATGCTGTTCATCATCATCATCATCACCATCATCCTCGTAGGTACACGACAATAAGATAGATTGAATATTAAATCTCTAAAAAAATCGGTCTATCTGGAGACTATTGAAGATGTATATGGCAAAAAAAATCACATTAAATCAAAGAGGGTAACAAGAAAAAAAAATGATAATGGGAATGTTCGACCAACCCGTACATAAAGGCTATCAACAGAGAGCTAACTAAATGTCTTTTGAAGTAAAAAATTTCTGGTCACCCATATTGTCGGTTTAAAAAAAAATTTGGTCAACAAACTTGACAAAATCAGAGGGGAAATCCTTTGTTTGCCAGCAATAAACTTCATATTATAAGATTCTTGTGCTTTTAAAAGTTACCTTTAGTTTTTTTTTTTCCATGTTCATGAATCATTGAGCACAACTAAGATTTCTTATCCAATGCTAATAAGGTGAAAAAACTACTATTTTTCAAAAGTCCTTTGAGAGAATGTTTTCCAACAATGATTGACCCTGCTGACCTAACTTCAATGTACATATGAATTAAAATACTTTTGGATATGAACTGTATTGCCTGTTATGTACAGTCACTCTAGAACATGAAAAGAAAATGCCCCTCATCTTATCATAGAGGATTTATCATTTGGTCTGGCGACAGTTGTTCACTCCTGGTATATTACCCAGATATATAGGGTTACTGTTGTGATTGGGTTTTATGTTGGGTTAAGAGTAAGTATAATTTAAAGATAATCTTGAATAGTAGTCATGATGAAAGATATCAAAACATTCTTGTTCATACCAAAATCTCAAGCATAGGATATAAATACTACACACCAAAGGAATTTACAGGAAATTGCGTATTTGCTGAGAAAAGAGCAAAATAAGCATAAATTCTGTAGCCGGTCGGGACGTCAGCCACGTGCGGGAGTTTGCTCATTCACGTGTAAAGTCTATGAGTATACCAAGTGCACGCAATTCGCACCAGATCTGTGAGTGTGTCTTGTGCCGAGACTGCAGGCGAGAGAGTGGGGGGTAGTGGTCTAGTCTCAATTTGACGGACTGTATCGATACTTTCTCAAAATTTCTTATGAAATCATCAACGAATTGTGAATATAATCGTAAGTAGGTATATGTATAATGTGCATGGAACAATATGAGGACATAGCTAACAGATTCATCCTAAATTATTTTGGCTACATCAACTCAAGCTTATATAGCTTTAAAGTTGAGTTAAGTGCTGAAGTTGAAAATTCAGTTAATTTGGGGAATTGACTATTGCTCAATTGTGGCCTGAGCATGTTACCATATCATTATCATCACTATTGCCCAAGAAGATATTGAGAGCTGTTTTCACCTCCTTTTATTATAATGGGGAGCCCTATTGTCTGCCAACTAAAGATTAGACTTGATAGTGAACAAGGAAAAATTATATACATGTACCAATGATATTTTCTCAATCCCGATATAAAGTAAAGAGTGCTAAGAAAAATACTCTTCTGTCAAAAATAAGATTATTACACTGTTGTTTACATTACAAAAATTGCCAGTGTCATTTTGATAGTGCAAAGCAAACATGCATTATGCCTGCAAACTCATTAATTTCCATCAAAGTTCCGGATTTTGACGTTAAAGACGTAATTTTGAGCTTGAGAATAAAACAGCTGAAATATGACTATAAACGTGTGGTAATTAACTGAAAGTAATATACTTGTATATAACCATAACAAACTTACTTTTCTTCCCTAATAAACACATTGATAATTAGAAGCTAAAATAGTTTTTCATACAATTTACATGGGAACTAAAACAAAGTATGTGATGATCATGTTCACTTTAGATGTTGTGACATATACCATGAACCTGCAATACATTTAGCTTTGGCATAAATTTTTCATCTAATCAAAATGATCATTACCCTGACACATTAATATCTTCATACATTTCCAAGCATATACTCTCATGGAAGACATTTTAAGGGTTATTAAAAAATAAAACAAGGAATAGAAGTTCAGAATTTAACATTGTAAAGTTAGATTTTCATAAACATTACACAACTTGGTGACAATAACCAAGAGGTAGGTATTAATTTAAGGAGACTTACTCGTTTCCAAAGAGCTCTCTTCCAAGGAGAGCAAAAAGAGCGATGACAAGGAAGAGTAAGATGAGAACGTTAAGAATTTCAAGAAGGGTTTTACGGATGTTGCTGAAGGCTAAACGAACCTAAAAAGAGAGAAAGAGTAAAAAGAACGATGAAAATGAGGACGTTAAGAATCTCAAGAAGGGTCTTACGGATGTTGCTGAAGGCTGGACGAACCTAGGAAGAGATGCATAGAGAGAATGGTAAAAAGCAATTCAAAGTCAAAGTGGTCTTTCTAAAAAACCTCTATGATACCTGCCACTATGGTTCTCTTTGGCCTCGGCAGGCATGATAGTGGGCAACAAAAAAGTTACAAATATTCACAAATTGGCTTAATCCAAGGGGCCTTATAGGTTCACTGGCGAGATCGAGGTGCAGAGCCCCTAGTTGAGGTCGAGTTGCAAAGACCCTAAAAAGAAAGTGCACTCTTGCTATTCAATATTAGGCCTACATATTTAACGTTTGGTCTATCATCTGAATTGTTGAACAGTTTTTTAAAACTGGTTTCGATTAATAGGCTATTAATGAAAAGGCATTGGAGGGACACCGCCTACTTCATATGTTTGGCACTGCCAACTTCAATAATTATGCTCCCAGTGTAAGAAATATATGCAATGAAAAAGAAAAAAATTAAAATTAGATTAAGTTGGCTTTGTACCCACCAGTTTCATTTCAGCAAAAGTAACCATTAGTACTGGCCTGAGAGGTCTTGACCAGCGAACTGCTTTATCTTTGGCACCTAACTCATGCATCATGGCATACATCACCATGTCAATGATGGTCAACTGAAGAAAAAAAAAAGAACATAAGAAAAAGTGAAGAAGGAACTCAAAGAAGGAACTATAATTCTTCTTGATTTGTTAACATTCATGAATTGCATTTGGTTTCAAAATGTGATTCTTGTCTGTTTCCATATACAGTCTGTATCAAACAAAATGGTACAGCTGGGAAACATTTTTTTATTGTATGAAGATTAGTCACAACCTAGCAATGCTTGGTATTTTCTTAAAGCAGGGAAATAAGCTTTCTTCAGCAGTTTTTATCTCATTTGGTGTTGTAGATCTTGATATATGATTAGTTTTCTACAATCAATAAAAAATTATTTTGCGCTGTGAAATGCTTTTGTGTAGGTTTTGAAAATAAGCCGCCAAAATGAATGTAAAAGAACAATGGGTTTGTGTACAGTTAATTGTGTCTTCACACGAAAATTAGAATAGCTTTTGTCCTACAAAATCAAATTATCTGAAATAAATTGCATTAGCAAGACTAGATGAATCTTCGACCGCGCACGGTCGGAAGCCACGCCTCCGTATTGCCACATCGGAATAAAAAGGCATGCGCATGTTGAGTATTTTACATCGATCATTTATACCATGACATCTTTGAGATATTGACCCCAAATCTATTAAAGTTATATCATCAGAATTATTTCCAACTCAGGAAGGATTGGCTACGATGTAATAAAAAGGATAAACATGTTTAAGTTGATCTTGTCAAAGGTCCTTCAGAATTGCACAAACGAGTCATTTACATAAATAACAGTGACCTTTGTCCTGACCTCAAAAATCTAATCAGTTCATCTTTCCTCCCACATGACCCAAGTTTGAAGTTGATCCATAAAACGGTTCAGAAGTTACAGCAAGAACGTGCCATTTTCATGTATACAATGATGTCTGTGACCCTTGACCTTTGACTTCATGACCTACAAAATATAATAAATTCATGCCCTACCATATGCACACATGACCCAAGTTTTGATGTTCATCCATCAAACTGTTCTTAGTTAATCGCAAGAAACAAGCCATTTCACGTACACAAATGTCCTCTGTGGCCTTTGAACTTTGACCTCATGACTTAAATTCTAATCAGTTTATTGTCCGTCCCATATGGCACATATTACCAAGTTGAAGATGATCCGTTACACAGTTCTTAAGTTATTCACAGAACAAACTATTTTTATGTATACAATGACCTCTGTGACCTTTGACCTTTGACACCCAAAATCTAATTCAGTTCATTGCCCTCCCATATGCACACATTACTCAAGTTTGAAGTTGACCCGTCACACAGTTCTTAAGTTATTGCGAGAACGAACCATTTTCATGTATACAATGACATCTGTGACCTTTGACCTTGACCTTCATGACCTAAATTAAATCAGTTCATTGCCCCTTCCCATAGGCACACATGACCCAAGTTTGAAGTTGACCCGTCAAACGGTTTTTTAAGTATTGGGCAGAGACGAGCCATTTTCATGCATACAATGACCTCTGTGGACCTTTGACCTTTGACCTAATGACCCCAAAGTCTAATCAGATCATTGTCCCTACCATATGCATACATGATCCAGTTTGAAAGTGATCCGTTCAAACGGATTCTTAAGTTTATCGCGAGAACGAAAACGGACGGACGTACGGACGACGGACGGACAACCCGAAAACATAATGCCTCCGGCACCACCTTCGAGTGGCGGAGGCATAAAAATATATTGGCTTTGATTTGATACCATATATTCATAACATTTGAAAAGATTTATTTTCCCTGACTTTTTCTCCTGAAAGGCAATTACCATAAATGACCATATCAATAGTCTATGTTTCACTGAGAATCAGTGGAGGAACACACCATCTAGCGGCTAGGCAAGTTATATTAATAAAACTCCAATAATGACCAGAACTTAACTACCAAAGCCCTTCGCAGAAGACTGAAGGCCTTATGAATGGACTAGTTCTCTATTCCAAATAATTGAATAAGATTAAATATATGACTATTTTACCCAAAATTTTAATAAAAAATATAATTAAATAAAGCAATATCAATCACTTATAAATTAATAGATTTGATGATTGAAAACTTTCAGTAACATCAGGTGGTAAGCATTATTGTATAGGCTTTTAACTGTGAATACTCATTCCCCATGGAAAACTGAATAAAACATTTAAACAGATTTTAGATATAAAGCGATAAAAACTTACAACGATGACAATAATGCTTGCAACGTTCTTCATATCTCTGAACCATTGGCCTGCTGCACAGTAATGGCTAAGAAATAGGCGCAGGATGAAATAGGATAAACATGCACTCTCCAACATCATTGTAGCCTAAAAACATAAGTATATGGTGGCATAAGACATTGTTAAAAGGTCTGTTGAAAAACCAGAATGATGTGGATTTTGTGTAGAAAAATACAAAGGAACGCTCTGGCATCAAATTTATAAAACTTTGATGAACAAGCACTGTAAAACATCATTATAACAACATATGTTTCAAACTGGTTTCAAACAAGTATTGTCAATATAATAATGTTGCCAAAAGAATCACTTCTTCATCACTAATTTTATCATGGGTTTAATGAATTTGGATTTATACTATACAAATGCATTTTAACTCAAATTTATATTTAAACCACAATTTGTAGTATGGGCCAATATATTTTATGCAATGGTGCAAATGATCAATGCCACTATTCATGCCCATGTATATGTCTGTAGTGAGGTAAGAATTATAAAGAACATTAGTTGGTACCAAAAACCACAGAGATTTAACATTAAGATATGATAAGATAACTTCCTTTCTTTCAAAGAAATCTACTTGAACATCTCCTCCTTTTTTATTAAAGCAATTTTAAGATTGTAAAATGATTTATTTAAATTCAATGGATTATACCCCTATATTTTTGAAGTGAGGTTAGTATTACAAACCCAGTAAGGTAGAAGTAGGTTTCCCACAGCAGGTTCTTCAAAGATTGCGAGAGCTAGATTCAATGTCATGAAGAGATACAGAACCCAACTGAAGACTGGCATGTTGTACAAATAGTAGTATCTAGGAAATTTAAAGAGTTAAAATGCAATTATTGTTGAACTTTATAAAAATCCCAAAACTGAAACAATATTCACTTCATCAAAACAAATTTGTAAACATGGCAAATACATATCTTAAAATTAAAGGCATCATTTTAAAAAGGTGATCCATAAAACAATTGAGTATCAGTATCAGATAAAACAGATCATATGATAATTGCTTGTTATTGAAACATTCCTGCCAATAATTTTAGATTAATCAAGCTAATACTGGAGATGACAATGCTAAAAATTACTTTTCAATTACCCCTCAAGTAATGAAGAGAGTTATGATTCAAGGGCTAGTTATACCTTGATATACATAAGTTTATAATTATTATTCTTAATAAGAATCAGCATTATTGTTTTTATCCTAAACTTTTTAAAATTCCTCTAAAACTATCTGGATGACATGTTGTTCTGACATTCTGAGATAAATTAACCTGCAGTGAAATTTTCTCATTACACACATTAAGATCTTAATAGAATAATTGATCATCATTCCATTTTATTCCTAATGAAAATTTAAAACGTGAATGCTCTAGGCATTGCTGTGATGAACTCACTCAGGAGGATCGAGTATTCTAGATCAATTTTACATCATCATCAAAGGTAAACCACTTTATACATCCCAGTAAAGCCCCTTCTTTCCTTCTCTCATTTTCCCCTTTTTTTGCTCTACTCCTGTCATAAAATTACAGTCTTCCTCTAAACCTCTCATTTATATCCCCTTCTTCCTCTAGAGTCTAATTGCTCCACTAATAGTACAACCTTTCTCATATTACTTTCGGTATTGCTATGGTTTCCAGAATATAGAAATTGAGCGACAAGTACCGATCATTCAGGCTCTTTACTTTTTAGCTCAGTCAACATTTGTCCCTCCTGGAAACATCCACCATCCATTCTTTCTAATTGCTTATCTTGTTTCATTTTCTTTCTTTCAATTTTTTTTGTTGTTGCTATTCCTTGTGTTTCTTCTTAATTGTTTACAATTAGTTGGATAGAAAATATTAAATACATTTTTTTTACTGACCTTAAATGTTTTTCAGATGTTTTGAATTTGAAGTTTCTGCCATACTTTGCATCTTTGATGTATGTCCCTGCTAATAAGAGATCCTAAATGGATAAGAACAGAAAGTAAAATGAGGGGAACAGATTTTGTCAGTCTTATGCTTCATTTCAATTCATTTTTTTTAACATTAATACCATAGATGAACACAAAAGTAGGGAGAAAAATTACTTGATCGTGAATTAACCAAATATTTGTGACACTTCTCCAAGGACAGGTTGGTGAATATAAAACTGGTTTCCTCCCATCAATTATAGAATAAGCAGAGAAAATAATTTGATTTCAGATGGGAAGTAATATGGCACTTTAAAGGGGGGAATAACTTTTCAGAGAAATTGGCTAGGAAGAATGCACGCAATCAAAGAAACATGTACAGAAATCTACAATAAAATCAGACAATGAACAAGATTGTTATGATTTTGTTTTGATTTGAGAGCATTCAATGGCGTTAAAATTCATCTTAAATTGGTATTGTGACCATGATTTTGATGTCAAACTTAGATAACTTTTACCATTTTTTATTACATAATTTGAATCATTCGTAAAGAATTCATTTTCTCAATTTCAGTATGTAACAGTATTTAACATTTTTTTTCATGGAGCATGGGAGAATATGATGTATGGACAAAAGACTGTTTTATCAATGGAAAAAAAGATGTTTTTATTATTATTTTATCGTTCTTAGTAGACATTGTATGGCAACAAACACAGCAGCTGCATTACAAATGGAGTTAAACTTAATTGTTCATCAAAGATTCCAACTTGTTAATATTAAAACTTTCTTACTTTTCATTCATTTGCCCCATAAAATCTAAACTACTTTTAGATTTTTTCTTTCAACCATGAAAACATTCAAAGATCAAAATCTAAACTAGGAATGTAATCTTTTGCATTCAAAGTAAGCAAAAATTAATGATTATTAATGATCATAATGCCCCTTTATCTTTCCCCAAAGGAAAACATCACTAAGAGCTAATATTCAAGAGGCATCTCGAAAACAACTTCTCTAACACATCTGAAGCATCAATTAATGTGTTGCTGATGGCTTTATTTATTAAGCTCTCTACTTGGTTTTCAATCATCAAGATTTATAATATAGAACTATTTATGGAATAAACTTGAGAAAAATTTGCATCAATATAATAAAGAGATGGACAAGACAGGATTTTGGTAGCTTACAAGTTACAGTTCAAAGGTCAAAGATAGATCTTTGGTAAAAAATTACATAATCGTTACGGGAAAAAGCTTTTAAATTAAATAATTTATCTTCAAGAATGATAATATTTTTAAGGCTATGATTATACTTTAAGCAGAAAAAAAACCCTGCACCTTTGATTAAAAATTGATAGGCCTATCATCATACATGTATGTCAACTATCAAAGACAAACATGATTGACATGAAAGGGAAATAAAAGAGAAATTTTAGAACATCAACAAAATGCTTGGTTTGACATTTCTTTCACTTGAGGAACAGAAGTTCTCATCACTTTCAGTAAAATAAATCTAGGAAACCTCCTTCCAAATAAAATACTGAAGAAAAAAATAATTGCTACATATTTATAGAAATAATCATTCCACTGATGTAAATAGGCTTGAAAGATACTTGTATTTAACAAGCTGAGTTACATGATTGTGACCTTTGCTGTTTGAGATAGATGGATATCTTAATCAAACATTCAGTACCAACGGATTAATGATATCATCAACTCAATTTGCACCTTAGACTATATATTTGTCTGCTAATAGTAAAAAGGACATTAAATGTGTGTGAAAGATATGATCCAAGACCCTTCTAGCTCCAAACAGAAGGGATAATATGAACCTATCGGTGCTAGGTGCGTGTAAGAACATCAGAGCTATAAATTGCAAAGTTTGTGACAAATACAGTAGCCCAAATAGCAGACCTTATATAAGGGCATGGAAGAGTTTAGGTGGTATTAGTAAAACTGTCATGCCTATTGAGCGATAAGCATCCATTAGTTTGGTGTGGAGTTATGAATGCAAAGATAACTAAAGAAACATGTGTTGTATCATTCTATTTTGAATCAATAATCTATTCTTAGGCAAAGCTAAGACTAAATGATTCTGTGAACTAATTTGATTCAAGAAAGTTTTACTTTGATTTATCCATACACTTGTGATGTATATGGAGAAGTCTAATATAAACTCTTTTAGAAATGACTTACTTCCAAAACAAATAGCTCCCCTGAAAACTGCTGGCTCAAAAACAAATCATGAAGTTGGTGGGGGTCAATTGAGGTATTTATACATTTCAATATATTACAACACATCATACTACTGACAAAGATTTTAATCATCTATAAGTGTATACTATTTGCTGAACTGTTGCCTATATCGCAAGTACATCCTCGCAAAAATTTCAAATTCTATATAAAGCTATCTATGTTAAATGAAAACATTGCAAAAATTGAAAATTACACCCTCACGAATTTCTCTTAGAAAAGCCTCGAACAAAAACATGAAAATATCCATAAGCAAAAATTTTGGATTGTACAGTTTAAGTAACAAATAAAGCATTTATCTACTAACCTGTTCTTTAATAGGATGTAATGACATACTGAATTGTCTCCCTTTTACTCTTCCATTGGCATTCACTTCCATCTCTATCGTCTCAGAACCTGCCGTGAAACCTACGGCTGATGTCGAGGATGACGATGATGATTTTACGGGTGATGAGGGCTTTGAGGTCGTATTTGTGTCCAATGTTGTGTTCTTGTTCGATAGTTCTTTCTTGTCCGATAAAGTGTCATTGTCTGAGGATTTGTCCGATGTTACAATTTTGTCTGCTGTTGTCATTTTGTCTGATGTTGTAACATTGTCTGATGGTGTGGTCAGATCTGTTGATGTTGCTGACGTTGTTGCATCCAATATTGTGATCTCGTCTGATGTTGTGGTCATGTTTGGTAATATTGTTGGTTCAGATATTGTAGTTTTGTCTGATGTTGAGGTCTGATCCGATACTTTGGTCTTGTCTGATGTTTTTATCTTATCTGAGGACTTGGTTTTTTCTAGTGTTTTGGAGTTCTTGTTCTTGCTCTTTGGCATGTAGCTGTCAACGTAATCCTTAGGGCCTTCCATCTTGGCAAAGTTTGTTTGATATTATTTGGTCTGCATCAAATCAAAATCAAAGCTATATTAACAAAACAGAATGCATTGTAAAATTATACTCGGTGAATAGTATCCTTTTAACTTTAAGAAACAGTGCTTGATCTTAGAGGCAGAGCATTAATAAATGTGTCAAAAAGTCACACAATTGATGAGAAGTTCAGACTTAATTGTTGGTACTCCGAGTTTCAAGCATACAATATGTGATGCATTACATCAAAATGAGAGACAAGTCGCAGAGCAAATTCAGCAAAGGGTCAAGGAAATCAGTAAAATAATAGTAAATGTTTAATTTTGGGGAAAGAATACTTTTGATTTCCTGAATCATTAGTGTTACATGTGTGCTCTATAAAAAAATTGAGCAAAAAAAGATGAAGTAAAAGTAATAAAAAAAGGGATTAATTTGCCAATATCTTTGACTCTTTTCTGGCGACTTGTCTCTCATTTTGATGTGATGCATCACATATGCTCTTTGACAACAAATATACTTCAATATAAAACAGGATACAAACAGGGTACAGCATTTATCCATTTGATCAGGATATAAAAAAATTATACTTTAATATATCAAATATCAATATATTGATAGTTTCCATTCATTTTCTTTCACTTTTAAGAAAAATATTTGTTCAAAACGGACCGATCACAATACATGTTTTGCATAGTATCAATTCCTAGCCATGATAAGAAAATACAATGTAGTAAATTCAAGTAATTCAAGGAAATTCCATCAAAATTTGAGTACATATTGTTCTTTAATATAGTCCATTAATTGCTTTAATATATATATTTAAAAAAAAAGGTTTTTAGGGTATGACTGATAAAAAGGTCCATAATTAAAGCAAAAACTGCCCAATTCCCTTCACATACTCTGAATTTTTACCACTTTGCTTCAGACTGTTTAAAAGGATTGATAGAACTACAGGTTAGATATTCTCTCAAATGTTATACTATGTGTATCATTTTCAGATGAGAATACGTATATTCTTTCTGTTTCAAGGTTAAAAAAACACCACATTTGTTTACACATTAGATATTAATACTCTAATGTTTTATGACAACAAAAATGAACATATCACAACCAACAAGTTATTTTACAATTTAGTTAAATGTTTTATTTTAATAAAGAGGAATATATTACAAACTGAACTGCCTGGATATAAGATACTTGTGAACAATATGATTTGAAAAGAAAGAAACAGAAACGTTAAAAATATATTTTCAAACACATAATTGCATTATAGAAATATATTCAATGAAAGAAATTTGAGAGTTCTAAGTGGGGAACAAAAGATGTAGACATTGAGAAAATAGGAAAGAGAATAACAAGATTATGAGAGGAGAAATTCTGTGAGGAAAGAAGATTTACAAACATAAAATTCAGAGTAAAAAAAATATTGATAACTTACCATCAGCACATTAGTTAGTTGTCCAGATTTGTTGCTGTATCTCCCATACAGATCTATGTATCACACAATGTCTCCTTCATGCTGCACAGTATATGATTCTTATATCTTCTCTTTTATGTCACAGGCACGTTACTTATCATCATCAGAGTCTGATGCTAAGAATATTCTTAGTATAAATCCAAGCTTTTACTCAAACTTTAATCAATAACATCAGAAACTCACACATTTGTCTCAAAAAGTTAGCTCAACCACCAAAATTTGAAGTTTAAAATCACTTCATTTGAAGAAATTCCTAGGTCACTGTATGTACTCACAACACTTTTATAAATAGTTTTGAAAGAATCCACCCATTGCACAATACACAGACTGTAAGTCCATCATATATTGCTTACATAGCTACCTAAAACAAATCTTGGGGTTTGTTTACATTTTAGTTAGGGGGTGGTGCCTCATGTGAACTATAGAGGGGGTGTATACATTGCTATGGTGAGCAACCATTGTGCAGATGCTAGGAAAAGAGGGGCGTTTCAACACATTTACAATCTAGATTAAGATCTCTGACTCAACATGAAGTCATAAGACAAGGCCATGGCATTGCAAATCTTGGAAAGAGTTCAAAATAATGTTACCAAGGCAACAGTTTTTGTGTTTCCTATTGTAGTCTATAAATTATTCACCTTTGGAAAGCAAATGTTTTGTCACTTAAAATCCTACTTTATTGTCTTATGCGAAATCTATCAAAATTGGGCGAAAAACATTTTCCATCCATCCTTTCCGAGGGGGGGGGGGGGGGGGGGCCTTACAATATATATAATTTGGGGAAATATATAAATTGGGTTTCTGTTCAAAATAATGTTGAACATTGAGAAATAGATAAAACAGAGTTCTGATATACCTAGCTATTCCGGCAGTCAAAATGTTTTTTTTTTCTTCTTTTTTAAAATTTATAATCGACTTTTATCACAAGACACATATTTCTAACAAGCACAGATTCTCCAGTCCCTAAGGACCTCATTATAAATTCTTCATTGTATAAACAAGGTAATGCTCTGCGGGTCATTTAAATATACCCTTTCCATGTACTGTGTACTAGATAATAGACATAATTTTGCAGTAATTAGTAACTTTTACTGAAAAATTGGGAAGAGTGGTGGTCTGTTTATGGATTTTCAAGAAAGTAATAATAGGAATGAAAAAAATATTAACTCAACAAATGAATAAATTCAGAAACAGAATTTAATTGTGTATAAATTAATTAGATCTTATTTTATTTACAAATCTTTGCACTTTCAACAGATGGCATTTTGCAGTGAATAAAAACAAATCATGTCAATGCAAACTTTTTATGTAAAGTAAAATGATGCTGCCTATACCGAGTGAGTCAGAAAAAACTTTACACCTAGAAAAATGTCAATAAAAAGAAAACCAATTTATAAACCCAAAATTCTTATACATATTCTGAAAGAGTAACTCCTTCCGCATCTTTTGGTACCAATTTTGAGTGTTATATCTTTACGCTTCGATGAACGCGACACATTGTTTGCGAACATGTCAATTTCGAATTGTGCAAGAATGGGAGTAAAATCAAAACAGCAAAAAGCTATAAAAAAGCAACTTCATCCTGATTAAAATAGCATAACTTTTTAACAAAAATGTCTTCCTCTTAATAACTTGGCAGGGGTGTTGTTACACATATTGACAACATTTTGTATGAAAATGAGATAGATCTGTAAAGTCAGGCATGAGTGAGCACACGTCAAAGACAAAATAATCACTTTTCAAAAGTATTAGGAGGCCTTTTTAGGTCTGTCAGTGGCAATTTACTTTTTGATGTGTACTCATTCGTGCATTACTTGACGAGTCAATCTGATTTTCATACTAAATGTAGTCAATATGTGTAACAACACCCCTGCCTAGTTATTAAGCTGAAGACATTTTCGTTAAAAAGTTATGCTATTTTAATCGGGATGAAGTTGCTTTTTTATAGCTTTTTGTTGTTTTAATTTTACTCCCATTCTGGCACAATTCAAAATTGACATGTTCGCAAACAATGCGTCATGTTCATCCAAGCGTAAAGACATACCACACAAAAATGGTACCAGAAGATGCAGGAGGAGTTACTCTTTCAGAATATGTAAAATAATTTGGGGTTTATAAATTGGTTTTCTTTTTATTGACATTTTTCTAGGTGTAAAGTTTTTTTTTACTCACTCGGTAGATAGATACTATTTCTTCTGTATATCATGGAATAAAATATATATACATGTATGCTGAAGAAATTTTGATGAGCAGTATTTCTCTGGATGTACATATTTAAATGTGTTATTAATATTAGTTTTAAAAACATATACATTGCAAAATCAGAATTTCTAAGTAAGAAACTATATTAGAATTAATTGCTAGACGGTATTCATTTGTCTCGCAATCTACTATGGTCTAAAAGGAAATTTTGTGATCACTCTCGCAAAAAGTGATCACTAGCTTACAAGTTCACGAGCTTTCGAGTGCCGCTACAACTCTTTATCAAGTGACGAAAATTAAATGAAAACGTAGTCTATTTATACGTATCCCGAGGATCGCAACGCACCAACGTAGGACAATAGGCGGGCATTAAGCCGCTACGTGATTGGTCGGGCGTTCACCAATCAGCGGGCGGGAAACAGTATGCAAATTAGACAATGGCGGGCTCGCTTGCTTCCCGTGGACGGGGATTGGCTAGCTGATCGGTCCCTCGCTAGGGGCTGGGGAAGATCGGCTATATTAAAATTCATTACCGCTATTCAATTATTTGGGAGCCTGAAAGTTTTTTAAATTTGTCCAAACTGGAAATATTCTTGCAACTGTCTTTTTTCTGTATTCAATTTCAATTTTGAATCGTGTGAAAAACTTCTCTGATAATCAAAGGAAAATTTCAACCTAAATCCTACAAATATGCAATTCAGTAACTGAAAGAAAATTAGATAATTCACTGATTTCAAAATTGATTACAAGATGATGTACATTATATACGATGATGAAGTCTGCATATGGTAATATATTTCACCTTATCTTTTAAAATACTTAATAAAATTGTATTTCTATTTGTGATTGAAGAGTAAAATGTATTTCACACATACTACAAAGTTGAAAAATTCATGTTGGGTGAATTGTGCTTACTGTACTTTCTACCAAAATAAGTAATATGACTTCAAATATAACTTCGCGTTAATTTTTAAACAAGGTGGTTCGCGAACCATGAGTCTCACCTTATTTCGCCATCAATAAAACATGCAATATGACCTTTTGACCCTATATGTGACCCATCGCATCAAAATCAGACACAAGTCGCCAGAAAAGAGTCAAAGATCCCAACAAAACAATCCATTTTTAAAGGCTTTCCCCTAATCATTTCTATTCATCTTTTTTACAGATCATACAAGAAACATTGAAAATTCAGAAAATCAAGAAATAATTCCCCCCAAATAAGAAAGTTTTGATAATTTTGCCGATTTCCTCGACACTGTGCTTTAATTTGCTTGGCAACTTGTGCTGATTTCGATGTGGTGCATCACATATGACCTTTGACCTCACCATCCTCATCAACAAAAATGTATGTGTAATTGCTCACTGATCATTTGTTCCAAGTTTGAACAAAATTGATGCAGAGATAAAGAAATTCACAAATGTAACAGGCAATGTGACTTTCTGAAAAATAGATGACCACTATGTTTGACGTCACCATTCTCATCAACAAACATGTGGACTTACCCAATGATCATTAATGTAAAAATAAAGTTAAACAAACAACTTTTGGAAAAATGATGTACATGGGCTCATATCATTTAACATTTTGACCTCTAAATAATTGTTGACCTCACCATCCTCATCGATAAACATGAAGTACCGTATTACCGAAGAATCATTTGTACCAAGTTTGATCGCTATTTATGCAAATAAAAGAAATTATTGCAAGTTAAACTTTTTGTAACAGACCAACAGACAAAAAGAAAAAGCAGTTACTTGTTCTCTGCCCAAATTCTTTCAGGCGAGACAAAAATTAACAACTTGTATGTGTGGGCAACTTAAATTAGTACAAAGTTGCATACCAGAAGCATCCAACGATTTCAGCTTAACGATATCACTTCCTTTCCCAAATCCATCATCACTAGATCACCTTCAGCATCATTGTCAGTATAGTAACACACAGGCATATAACATATTTGCTTTTAAAATTCCTCTTTGAAATTAAGTTCTTACAACAGTCTTTTCTTCCTCCTCCATCATCTCAGAGTTTGAAAGAGAAGGATGCACCGCAGGAGCAGCCCATCTCTGCTCCAGGGTTATCCATAACCCTGAATGCTGATCTGATGAGCTCCTGATGGTAGTCTATCGTTGAACCTTTGATATACTCCAAGGAGACATCATCCACTACTACCTTAGCACCATCCCTCTCAAACACCCTGCATGGAAACAAGAATGGATCATTAAAGACTTGTCAGATAGACCTTTGGCAAGGTACTTTATATATATTTTAAGGAGACATCATCCACTACTACCTTAGCACCATCCCTCTCAAACACCCTGCATGGAAACAAGAATGGATAATTAAAGACTTGTCAGATAGACCTTTGGCAAGGTACTTTATATATATTTTAAGGAGACATCATCAACTACTACCTTAGCACCATCCCTCTCAAACACCCTGCATGGAAACAAGAATGGATCATTAAAGACTTGTCAGATAGACCTGTGGCAAGGTACTTCATATATATTTTAAGGAGACATCATCAACTACTACCTTAGCACCATCCCTCTCAAACATCATACATGGAAACAAGAATAGATCACAAAAGCTTTGTCAGGTAGACCTTTGGCAAGAAATTTATCCACATTTCCCACTCTCAAATAAAATGGTACAAGTGGAAAACATTTTTTTGTAGTATGAAGATTAATCATAACCTGGTATTGTTTGGTATTTTCATTTAGCAGGAAAAGCAGACTTTCTTCTTCAATTTTTTCCATCACATTCGGTGTTGTAGTTCTTGAGATATGACCAGTTTTCTACAATCAAGAAAAATCCATTTTTCGCACGCCATCCCATGCCTTTGTGTAGGTTTCGCATAATGACCATGAATTCAGCACTCCAGAAAAATAGATGTGCGTAATTTCGATTTGTTTCTCATCGCACAAAAGTCAGCATAACTTTTGATTTACTGAAGCAAATTATACAAAACAAAGTGCATCAGCAAGGAAAATCTTTTGGCTTTAATTTGGTACCACATAAACACATTATTTGAAAAGATTTCACACCTAAATTATTTTTTCCCCGACTGTACATTTTTTAAAAAACAGACTGTATAGGTACATTTGAGGATAATTCTCCTTTAATAAAAGAGTTCCGTTATGTTTCCTTGTCTACACAGGTGACTAATGACACTTCATCTTTACTTTTAAGGTCAAGACATGAACAGTTCCAGATGTTAAGCAGATGTGTCTCAAAATGAAATTACTTTACAGGGCCCTAAGCTAAGCAATATAAACAATTGTTTATATTATATGATAATCAATGTGACAGTCACAGTGGTCTTTTGTGGTATTAAACTGCACAAAATATGCATTAAAAATCATATCAGATGAAAATTTGTAGTTGCCATCTGGATAACAGAGGCAGGGCTTCAGCCAGGTAGCCATTGGCATCTGGGCAACTGCTTACATGTATTTCTACTCAAATGTTTGAATATATGTATTCATACCTATCATCTTCTGTCATCTCTGTATCCAATTCAAACTTGTATTGGAATCCTGAGCATCCACCACCTTCAACTAGAATTCTAAGAAACTTCTTCCCTTCTCCAAGATTGTGAAGTTGCTATAGTTTAATTTCAAAAAATATATAAAGTATATTATAAAGTATTCATATTTTAAAGATTGGCACATAATGAAATGATTATCAAAACCTACTCAACACAAGACTTCAAATGATGCTTGAGAATACTTTTCAAACTTATCAAAGAGAGTCTACTGTAGTGGGAAAGATGAACAAAATGATTATGACCATGTGAGCTTTCAACTTGTTTCCATTTGTTTTAGGAAAAGCTTAATATATAACAAGTCCACTGGAAAGGATTGGTCTTCAAATGTCCTCATATTCATATTGACAAAAAAAAAAAAAAAAAAAAAAAACAGTTTAAAAAATTTTCACGCCGAGCATTTTGTGCATTCTTATACATAAATTTCTATATGTAGTGCAAGTGATTCTCAACAGGAAAGGCTTAATTTTCTATCATTTTGGTGTTTCCAAGACCTCACACCACACAACAATTCTCATGATTAAATATCATGACTACAACAGTAATTCCTTTTCAAGTGATAACATATAAGATATAATTCAGTTAAAATTAAAGTCATGATTCATTATTTTCTTGCTTTTTTTCTCTTTTCTCTTGTCATTTGTTGTTTTCCAATTTTAACTGATTATCTGATTATATTTTCATACGTTTATGATGCAATAAACACACACACACAACAAGAACTGGATATGAAGTTTAGGCTGTCATTTTAACATAACATAGCCCTCCCTGTGTGTGCTTTTAATAATAATAATAATAATGTGATTTGTATTGCGCACGTATCCACTCTGTAGAGTGCTCAAGGCGCATTATCATATTATTTTCTAGGTAAAGCGAGGCTCACACGCTCACTATGGGAAGGATCAACGTGATAAAGATTTTTCTTTTTTAATTTTAAGTAAGTTACAAGATAAAGTTAAAAGATAAGAAATATCCGGCCAGGTATAGAAGAATTCGGGCAGCATTTCATGGAAGTAAGCCCTCTTTGTGCCCGCCATATATCTGGGTGTTACCCAGTGTACCACGCATGCGCCATGTGTGCGTATGTCTGAGCGTTTGTACATTTTCCTTTGTTACGCATACAAGGAGCATGCGTAGTACATTGGAAGCCCCCCAGCAATGGCTGCCACCATGACAAAACATCACCCAAACCAAATTCGTCTATACTCAGATGTAGTCAGTTCTACATCAATTTTATGTGAGTATCAATCTACAAATTAAATAAAAAAGAGAACACTTCAGAATGCAATTCAAGTTCCTCAACTTCCTGCCTACATGTATGTTGCTTGCGAGACATGGGCTGGTCAGTCTACCACTCCAGTAAATTCTTACCTTGACACAGCTATCACTGAGCTTGAGATCAGGTTGGGATGATTCCTTTACCTCTGCTCCTGTTGACATGACCCTAGGAGCAGCTCTTGATGCAGTCTTCCATGCTCCAAGTCTATACCAGAAAGAATAAAAAGTTTGTAGAGGTATAATAACAAAATGAATTCAATATATAGGCAAGCACTCTCCCACTTTCTCCCACAAATTCCTGGCACTAAATGTATAAAAGCAGTCCTCTGCACAAGGTCATTTTTTTTACTTGTATTTCAATTTTTGAATAAATTTTTACTTTTCAATAATACAAAATCCTAATTCTTTATGTAATTTAAGTAAGTTCTTCACCGACTTTTTCAGTTTACATATGCCTCCTTCAGACAGTAAAAGAATCAAAATAGAGAAATGACAATAGCGGCTTAGCCACTTAATAATTTCAAGGAAATTCACTCAAGGTAACCTTGAATTTTGTACCAAAGTTCCCCATATTAAAAGGTTTCAGATGTAAAGCATACATAATCACATCTTGATTTCAGGCGACGAGGCAATCTATTACTCTTTGGCAAGCTGGATGTACATGCTATCTTTCCTCAGCTTCGCTTCATCCAGCTTGCCTTTAAAGTTTATATAGTTTGTCCATCATCTTCACCAAATGGTAATTATTTGCTCATTATGATCACACAAGCGACAGAGATAGAAAGGCCACGGCGCGAAACCCAGCCTTTGATTTCACAACCCCTAGCCTTACCTACTCATAAAATTAAAAAAATTTACCTATCATTGATGTTATTTACAGTATGCAAGTGGACTGTAGTTGATCTTGGGAGGTAAAACTTCAAATGATCCTTTTATTTTATTGCAACAGGTCCACTGTGCTGTGTTGAGCTAGTCCTGTCTTATATCTTGTCAAATGCTCATGCATGAAATAAGGTCTCATTGTTTTTGTGACTTTTTCATCATAGTGCACGATCGATCAAAATTCTTCTCTTTTTTCTGTCTCCATCTTAGATGGAATGTTTCCTTTGCTTTGCAAAAGAATTTTATAGCAGAAGAGCATTAACTCAAAGTGTGTACGGCAAGCAGTGATAGTCAGGGCCCAACTCCTCAGCCAGACGTACCTGGTCCAAGCAAGGCTTGTCATCATCAAAAAGGTTCAGTCATCTACCTGCCATGCCTGCTATGCCGTAAGGAAGAAGAAGATACATCGCACTTTGTGGCTTCCTGCTCATTCTTTGATAGTCATAGAATAGATCTTCTAGAAAAGCTGAGAAGCAGGCACCTGCCAGATGAGACTCTCGCTCATTATGACCATACCAAGAACAAGTCATATAGGCCTACTCTAGCAGTAATTTTTCTAAGTTCTCTTCTCCTCCCTTCCAGAATTCATGAGATAGTGAACCATCTAACACTCAACTTTATTTATAAAATTCATGTTACCCGTATCTCTTTACTTTCCTCACACTGAACCAGCCCTGCACTGAGCAATGATTTATTTCAACACCGGTAATCAATATCTCATCAAATACTCTTAGCAATCTGCTGCTGATCTCCAGGATCAGGAGGAAGCGGAGAAGGAACAAGAAGAAGATCAGCAATCAGCATAGTCCTGTAGCAGCTCAACTTTCTGCTTTGTTATTTATGTAATTAGTGTTAAAGTTCCTTCACCTCAATCTCCAATTTGATCTTCACGCATCCGCATTCATTTCTGGCCTATTTTTAGCTGCGCGTTTTTCTTTTGTTGCGTCATAATCGCATGCAAATTCATTAGCTTTCGTGCGCGTTGCTGTCAACAAATTCTTGCGTTTGCGTGGCGATCCCATTCACTATTGTGTTTGTCGAATTTTGTAATGTATTTTTACCTTTTTACTTAATCATAAATTTATTATATTTGCAATCATTTATATTGTCATAAATGCAATTTATTAATGCTTCATATTCTTCAATTCATTCATTATTGACAAGCAGCAATTATCATCAATTTAATATTTTTGGCAGCTCATCTAGCACAAATATTTGGTGCTCTGTCATCGATTGTTTCTATTGTTTTTCTTATGCGCAATTCTTATTGGTCAATTCAATCTTATTTCCCATTGGTTGTTAACTTTGTCATTATTTTTAGAGAGTAAATTTCTAGCTTTTCTCGTCAGTCGCCTTTTGATCCTCTTCAAGGAAAGATCAATTTATTTTTGGAGCTCTTTTATTTTCAAGGCTAGGCTTTACAGTCCAGCCTTGTTATTTTCAATCTCTTTTGAGCTCATATTATTTCTTCACTTATTCATCAACTTTTTATTCAACTTCATTTTACTACTGTGCTTGGATTTATATTTTCCTGCATTTCATCAACTCATCACCCTACCTTGATTTTGTAACTTTCATCATATTTTTGCTCTTTGGATTTCGTCCTGCATTTTGACCGACTCACTGTGTCATCGGACATTTTCTATCCGTGATTATCTGGAGCAATTTACCATTATTCATCATTGTTACATCATCAACTCTTCATCTCGAGCGACTCACCGTCTCGTCATTTACTTCAAGTTTCATCTGGTCTTTACTCCGAGTGTTTTCGCCCATCGAGCGTCTCGTCATCACTCGTTTGTATTCTAAACCATCTTTGATCTTGAACTCAATTTTCAACGAACTTTTGGACTTCAACTTCAACTTCAATTCAGAGAATCAATTATCTTCAAAAGTTCAACTCTCTACTCTAGTCTATTTCTTATTGTCTCATCTGACTTTCATCTAGCATCTTCAACCAACGTCATCTTGAATCTAGATCTAGACTGAGAGTTAGTCCAGAGTTTCATCTTGGCAATACCATCAATTGCCTTGATATTTTAATAACTGTTTGCTGTCCTGCATTGACATTTTTATCATTTCAACAACCAACTTCAAACTCCACTTGAAGTGATGTTCTGTATCATCAGCAGTCGACAACCTCTACCAGTGCGAGAGACAACTCCTCCGGATCTTTAATCTACAGTCTTCTCTGGATTTAGTGATTTCGTCTCTACCACTTCAGGAATCTTTTTACTGCTCATCGAGATCTGCATTTCCAGATTTTTACTTCATCTCGTCATTTCTTCACCTTCGCGAGTAAGAGTTTGGTCTTGGATCATCTTCAATTTAGCTTTGTCATTGTATTAATTTAAATAGCGGCGGTCTCTCGCTTTATAAATAGACCATTTAATTAAGCTTATTAAAATATTTACTTATTTTATTGTGAATGTAACCAGGTGCATGTCTGGATTCTCATTTTCATAAACTCATATCTTTTCATAACATTGATTCTTTTTTGTGGACCTTTCACTTTGGAAAGTCGAAAGTGTCAAATAAAACTAAGTAAAAACTTGGAGAAGGAACTAAAAGATATTTTGTGACTTTGTCTTATTTCAGACCTTGTTTCTAATTTTAAGTAACCCTTTTTAATATTTGTTTCCAAAGTCCCATAAAATTTCAAAACTGCAATATCAATGAAACTCTTTAACCTAGTTCACTCCTTCTTTCGGCGATTCAGATTTGAGAATTTTGCTGTCTATTGAGTAAGTTTCCTCCGTTGATTTTGTGTAAAATATGACAAAATGTTGAATATTAAATAATCACATTTTTTATTATTTTGCGCAAAATATTACCCCAATCTAATTATCATCCACTCCATTAAAGGGGAAGCTTACCCTGGAATTTTATTGGTCTTAAAAAATGAAGAAAAATAATAGAAAAATATTAGTGAAAGTTTGAAGAAAATCGACCAAAAAATAGCGAAGTTATGAATATTTAAAGTTTTGATTGTGTGACATCACGTGCGAGCAGCTCTCCCATTGGTTGTGTATGTAAATTCCATAAATTTGTCTTTTTGTCATGGTTCTTGATAAAGGAATGGGTCAATTTGATATAGTCATGTATATGAACATATGTTTGATGATATATCGCCTGCATAGGTGACATAATTAATTTCTCTTGAAAAAAATGACATTTTATGGAATTAACAAAACATAACACATAGGAGATCTGCTCGCATGTGACGTCACAGAATCAAAACTTTGAATATTCATAACTTCATAATTTTTCGGTCGATTTTCTCCAAACCTTCACTCATATTTTTCTTTTATTTTTCTTCATTTTTTAAGACCAATCAAATTCCAGGGTGAACTTCCCCTTTAATAAAAATAAAAAATGCAAGAAAAGTCTCAAATCATGCCTGAATATATTCTTGAACATCTCACTTTTAACATAATTTTAAACTTGTGTGGAAAAACAAAACTTGTGAAAAAAGGAGAAAAGTGGTATAAATAATACACTCAAATTTGTGTAGAAGTTTTGATCCCCAATTTACTCTTTTCTTTTTAAGAGTGTAGAAATGTGAGAATAATCAACATTTTTACTAGGTAGTTGAGCTCTTGAGTTTATTATTTCCCAATGTATTAGTGTAAAAGTGTTCCTCTTTGAAGAGAAAAGCTTGAAAAAGGTAATATTTACAGGAAATATTGTTCTGCATTGCATTGAGCTCAATGCACGCTAGCAGCACCACTACGTGGGACTACTATCAAATACAGTGACTGTTTATAGGTGCATAACTACATTTCTATATAAATATTTTCACAACAAATGTATATTTTTACGTACCAATTATCCTTCCTTGTTGCCTATAACCTTTTTGGGGGGTCTGTCTCCACTCGATGTCATCAGAAAGGTTTAAAGTTGGATAGAACCGAAATAAATTCCGGTTTCTGTAGCGATGAATGCAATGTACTGCTTGCAATGCACTTATATAACTTACGTCTTATGAGGGCGCTGTGCGGTGTAATTCAAGGCCCTATATAAATACAGGGCCTTGGGGTAATTCGTGGAGTAAGTCGAGTAAGATTACTTCCGGTGATAGGCCATCTCACTACCGATCCATTCAAAACTCATTGAGCTTGACTTAGTTTTTCTCCAAAGCTGAGAGATTTATATTTAAAATTTTTTGTAATAACCATGTTAATGTTTTGCACATACATGTAGCAGGCCCCTAACTAGGATTTTTACGGGTGGGTTTGAAATCTGCAAAAGTGGACAAAAAGGTACATCAAACAGCTCTTCAAGCTTATCCGGTATCCGGATCCATGAATCGGACGAGTGCATGCACACACCGATATTGGAACTCTGTGATTTTTGGTTGATAAACACTGTGCTGTTCCTTTCAATTTTGCATTGATTGGATGGTCGTATTATGAACGGAGTTGGTTCGTGAATTATTACTACGAGTTAGGGAATGGGGAAGGCATTAAGGTAGTCGAGGTTCGACTTCAAGGTCAGTTTTGCGCCCCGCTAAGGTAAATTTGACGCCCCCTCATGTAATATAGGCCTAGACTGGGTATGAGAGACTGAGAAAGTTGTGCTGTAGAATCCATCAAAATCAGCAAGCATCTGCAGAATCAAGGGACAAAAACAGGACAAAGTTGCATGAATTTATGGTATAGAACTTTTGAGGTCTGTTTTGCCAAAAACTGGTACATTTTTTCTGGGAGGAATTCATCTTCAATTTTGGGAAGCTACCAGGTACATTGGAGATCAACTCTGTAGTCCCACACATCCATATTTGTGGTGACTCAAACTTGCAAATCTACAAAGAACAGAACTGACTACATGTACTAAGGAACAACTCAAGAAGCTGTCACAGGGAAGTACATTTGAATTATTACAGTGCATGATACATTCCTTTGGCAGCATTTACATGTCCTTTCCTGAGGTTTTTTCACAAAAGTGGAGTTTCAGTAAATAATCTCAACCACACTCCACAGACTGAAACTTTTTGAAAACAGCTCAGAGACATCCAAATTATGTTGCAGTAGACCTGCTTCATGTCAATCTATAGTATAAATTGCTACATCTTTCAGCATACGTGACACACGGAAGTCTATGGATATTGAATGGGGTGTGCAATAGACTTCTAGTATTTTGCATAGAGGTACTGAATCTCTTGAGATAGATTGAGGGCAGAATTTCTAGCAACTTGGGGACACGCTATACAATTCAGACATGGCTTCTGGCTTTACATCCCCTGCTAGCCCGATGAAGCTTAGACATTCTGGTACAAACCGATCCTCGTTACCCAGCTTGAACAAATCAAACACTGAGAAAAGAAATCCAGGGCTGAAGTACCAAGCTAAAGACAATGTGGGGAGCCAATCTAATACTCCAGGACAGACTAGATCCCAAACTAACAGCAAGAAGAAAACTACTCAACCTCCTACTCAAGGTGGAAAACGAGGGAGACCAAGTAATAAAATGAGCGAACCAACACTTTCCCAAAGCAATAAAAAAGAGAAAGATCCTAAGACTGGGAAGGACAAACTGAAGAGTTCAAAGAAAGCAATAGATATCGTAACTGGAGATGAAAAATCTACCACAAGTACAACTGATAAAAACATGAATAGAAAAGCCGACTCGGAAGTAACGACAGTGGTAGACAGACCTTGTAAAGACACAAATGAGGATGAATTAAGACTATACTGCAATGGTTGCCAAGATACACATGCAGAGATCCTGATTGAGTGTGAACTATGTAAAATGTGGCTCTGCCCACGATGTGCTAACCTCGAAACCAAAGTGATAAAAAACATTGGTAAATGGAGGACGATTCATTTCTTTTGTACCTCATGCGATATTGAATCAGTTCTCAAAACAAACATTCCATGTGTAGATCATTCCATGAAAGAAGCAGACTCATCTCATGGAGGAGAGCGCACCCTAGAAAAAGTAATGGACCTCGTACAAGATATTGAGAAGAGAATGGTGGTGATGCAGGCAGACACGGAGGAAATAAGATGGAAGCTTACGCATCCCCACAACACTACAAACCATTCAGCTGATAATAAGGCTTCGACACTGTCGACCCAACAAGTGTCTATGGAACAGACAAGACAACATGAAGAAACTGAACATGCGACACATGCACAAGACCCTTTCACTCCAATTCATGGGCTTAGACACACAGATGCATGTACATGTAACAGAAATTGCAGCAATATACCAAATAGTCGACCAGACAATTCCAGAAACAACAGTGAAATACTAGAGGAGTACAGAGATAGAGAACGTAGGAGAAAAAATATCATTCTACACAATGTTCCAGAGAGCAAAACCAACAGTAGTGCTCACCGACAAAGAGATGATGGTGAATTTGTTCAAAGGTTGATCTGCAATGCTCTCAGTGTTGAAGATGTTGCTGTACAGAAGACTGTCAGGCTCGGACAGAAACAACAGGACAAATCCAAGCCTCGAGTATTACTTGTTGTAATAGATTCCCCTAGAGAAATGATCCTGTCAAAGGCAAGGAAGCTGAAGGATCATGGTGACTACAATATGATATATATAGACCCGGATCGAACCCCAGCAGAGAGAGAGGAGCACCGGAAACTGCGCATGGAACTGAAACAAAGAAGACAAAAAGGGGAAGACTGCGTGATCAGGAATGGAAGAGTATCGAAGCGCCCCCAATCATCTGCTCCAAAATGCACGTCAACACCACAAAGGCAGCATACCACTTCAATAATAGAAGAGGATAAAGGGGTGACCTTGCAAGAGAACACCCAAAGTAAGAGTCGGGTCACTATCCCTACAGCCAACCACCCTGCAGAACAGTTGAGACAAAATCACACTGTACAGAACACTTCAAATGATGTACATGTATTCAGAGAACAATTAACACTTGAGCCAATTAATATTGAAGACAACCCTAAAGAAAAGAAGACACCAAGTCAAGGCAAGTCCATCACTGGGGAGGAAGTACATGTACATGCATATGTAGTACTGGAACAGACGACCCCCAATCCAGAGACGACAAACAATATTGAAGATGTGAATGCACCAGAAAAACAGAGGGCGCAAAATACAGGAATGCCAAATTCAGGCTCGCATGAAGACGTCCCTATTGAAGAAGAAACACAAGAGCACATGAATGGGAGTACAGGTAGTACTCAACCCCAAACACAAGTTCAGGACCCCAACAGTATGCAGCATGTACAAGTACATGTAAACCAAAATAACACACAGGTGCTAACAGAAGAAAAAGATACTACATGTACGGAAGATGATCAGCAACCGTTACTCATCTGACTAGAGAAGAGAATAAAGGACTCTTTAGATAAAGAAGAAAGAAAAGGGCAACATGACAAAACCGGTGAAGAATATGAGATTGATGACACAGAAGGAAAAAGAGGCTATTTAAGCAGAGCAGTCATCAAGATAACGAAAGCTGGAATTATTGATGAGGAGAGACAAAAGCTAGAATATAAAATGAATATACAAGAGGGTGTAAAGAACAAAAGCAAAATGATCAACAAGACGCCAGGAGAGGAGTTCAGCAAAAAGGAGCAGGAAACAGAAAACCAGAAAATACGTCTCTCAGAAATATTAACACCAAGGACATGCCTAGGAGCAGACAACCAAGAAGATGATGTCGTAGTCAGTGAAAATGAAACTGCTGTAGATGATACATGTAGCACGGAAGTACATGCAGGTACTGACCCCCAGAACAATATTCACAGAAAAAGAGGAAGTAGAGGAGTAAGTGAATTTGGGAACATATCAATAGTCATGCAACAAACACAGAGACATAACAGGACAGACAGATTAGTGTTGTACGAGGATCCATTCAGTAGAACATGCTCTGGAAATAACCTTAGAAGCAGAATTAGTCCAGATAGAGAGAGAACTGACGGCCATGGCGGAAGAGAAAATGTCGGACTTGCAGGGTGCAGTGGCACTAATCACTACCAAGTAAGTGGGACGACGGAAATTGTTGATGCTCAAATCAGCGACGTGACTGATGGTGAAGATGACGTCATGCTAGTGCCTGACCACTTCGATGCAGGACAAATGTCAGAAAGTAGTGATGCTATCATCAACGCTAACAATAAAAGTGAAGATGACGATATGATGGTGTCAAACCTCGTCCACGCAAGCCCAATGTCAGAAATCATGGATGCTATCACTAGTGCTAACAGAGCTATCAACACGAGATTGCTCTAAGCAAAATAAGACAAGACGTTTTCATCATCGAATGTGTAAATGACTGGAATGCACTCCCTGAAGACGTCGTCTTGCCCCCTCAGTAATGATCTTCAAGACAAGGCTTGACCGAGTATGGAAGGCAAAAGATTCTGCTCCCCATACGAGTAGAAGAGGAGAAAGAACACCCAGCTAGACAACATGAAAGGGACAGAGCAAAGAAAAGAAGGAAGATTACAGGCAGCAAACCATTAGAGAAGGAAGAAAACTGAGCTGGAACTGGAAACCTGACTGCTGAGACCTAACAGCATTTTTCCAGAATCTTGGGTAAAGGTAAAGGTAAAATTTTTTGAGATCACCGCCTGGCGATCAAAAAAGTACATCAGATTTTTTTTTCCCACGTTTAATAATGGCCGCGTGATAAGTGGGGGGGGGGTAAAAAAAAAAAAAAATCCGCTTCGGCCCTCAAGAAGAGTACCATATAACAGCTATAGGGGTAAGGCTCAAGTCGTTCTTTACATGATCTTTCCTTTTTTTTTTCCTTTTTAAATCAATTTTGAGTATTTTGTATTTTTTGATATATAATGATATATAAATATATAATTGATATTCTGAAGAGCTGCAACGCTCTGCAGGAGTGACTATCTAACGTTAGAAGAGGGTGAAGGGGCGTGTGCCCCCGGCGGCAATTTAGGGGGCGCAAAAAATAATATTAATAAAAGAAATAAAATATAATGAAAAGACGAAAAGAACAACAACAATAAAAAGAAGATGACACCGGTATGGAAACGACAAGGAAAAGAAACGAAAGAGGAAAAAGAAAAAATTAAGGACAAGAAAATAAGGACTTAAAAAAAGACTGACAGTTCAAACCAGACGTCATAGATGTATTTCCAAGAAAATTCCCTTTACTGTTCTCTTCTCAAAGTAGAAGAAATGTCAACAATTGTACGCTAGTCTTTCAGTTTCTACCAGTGATGGATTCCAGTAATACGATTATATTCATGTGGGTCAGCGCACAAGACATAAAGTGAATTAACGGTGTGGTCCGAGATTTGTTTTTAAAAAATGCAGATTTTCTAGGGTGAAGTTGATTTGCGACGACTCTTACAAATAGCGCCATAGCTGCAGCACAGTATACGCATTGGAGGCGCTTTTACTACGTACGTGACACGCATCCAGGACCAGCGGTGAGTTTCTTTATTTTCTATTTTCATAAGATTAATTACAAGAAAGATTTTTATTAAAGCAATAATGATATTTCACTTTCAAAATATTGCCCATTCTATGTCTATAATTTC
>CALNVZ010000174.1:19174189-19184253 GCA_940671915.1 Paracentrotus lividus
CTGCGGAGCGCGGGATCCGAATTTGCTGCATCCGAGAGGGTCCGATGATTGCTGCAATCTTCCGGGTTCAAAAGTTTTCACGTCAAAGACCTTCCAGTAGAGGAAAAGGTCATGAATCTGACCTTGGCTTGTATCATTACATAATCCAATTGATTGCGTTTGCACTCTCTTGCCGCTGTGTACACATAGTATGTATGTAGGCGATACAGTTGCTTCCTCTGTATTATTGTAGACGCAAGGGAGATTTACAGTGCTAATATCCTCCTTGTTTAGACCAGGGAGACCCCTGATTGCACAACATGAAGTATCTTATATTTTTCAACTTCCAGAGATGAAGGACCAACACAATAGAAATACAAGAGAAATTAATAGAAGAGAAGAGAAAAAGGGGAAGAAGACGGGCGGAAACAGAAAAGGAATAAAGAATAGAGAATTTAAAAAGATGAATTAAGGAAGAATCAACTCAAAGCTAAATTCAGAATGATAAGAAGAATTAAATATAAAGAGAATTCAGATGAGCCTAATAATATTATTGAACAGAGATGAAGGGAAGAACACACATAGAAATTAGTGATGGGAATCGAGAGAAAGAGGGAAGATGGTAACCAAAGGAAGGATAAGACAAAAGGATAAAACAATAAAAACAAATGATAAACCTAGATATCAGAAATTTATAGAGGGAGGAAGATGACAAGGATATTGAACAAAGAAGATATTTTTAGAATGATACAGATAAAATGACAGAAGAAGTTAAAACTACAAGAAGTGCATTACATTCAAGAAGATTTAATTGACATGAAAGGATAGAGAAATTAAATAGGCAAATAAGTATTGCCTTATTAATATGATAGAACGAGGAATAAAGGACACAAAAATGTAAATACCCATGAGAATATATTGAAAGAAGGGAAGAGGGCAGAATAGAGAAAAGAATAGCAAACTTGGAGAAGATGTTTGTTCTGAGATCTGAGGGCACGGACCGGGGTATAGGTGTGAATGAGTTCAGAGAGGTAGATGGGGGCTGAGCCAGAGACACACTTGTAGGTCAGAAGGAGAAGTTTAAAGATAATACGTTTATTGATAGGAAGCCAGTGGAGGTTCTGAAGGAGGGGGGTAGTTTGAGTTTGCCTACATGTAGTTACTCTTTCCGTGATTCTGGCTGCTATGTTTTAAATTCTTGATGGTGCTTTGGATATTATACTACCTTGTTAGCTGGAATGAAATTGAGTACATATTACAAGATTTCGTAGAATACTTATTTTATTTTGAGTAAATTTGATTGAGAAATAGCTGAAATATATAAAAAAAAACTTCTTTCCATTGACGTGGTTACACATGTACACCTCAATTTTACTTTAACTGCTAACTCACACGTAAATCCAAAAGGAGTGAGATTTGCCTGTATTTTGTATTTTGTACAGTACAATTTAGGTATAATAGAAGCTTGTTTATCTTCATAATATTACAACTGATGTCACAGGTCTGCATTTTACCTATCTTGAAATGAGAAATCTTTTGTCAAAATTTATCCAAACTAATTCTGTGTAACCAATTATTTAATCCACAAGTCTTGTTGGTACATGTACTTGTTGCTTGTTATTTACTCATAATGATATTAGTTTATTAGCCTATATTCTGACCACAAAGTACCAATATTTGGTTTTCAGTGGGCGAGTCAGCATTGTAGAAGGACACCACTTTGGGGTTTAAAAGTGAGTCATCTCGTCAATTTTGCGGTTTTTATTCATCATGTTAGACAATAGGAATCCCAGTTTATGATTAAATCAGAACATTTATTTATAATAAAAAAAAAATGTACATGACTCAGGGACGATGGCTATTGTACTGTACATATACATTGTATATGTACAAGTATCTGGCTCCCAGAAACTTACAACAATGTACTAATATGGCTAGAAATATTTGCATTTACATGTAGAAGTGAGGATATGTATCATGCCATAAATTTATAGAAACCAGTTTGACGTTTTGACCTTCAACTATCAAAAGACGCAAACAGAAAATACTGAAAACATTCATTCTGTACAGTACACCCTTGAATTTATTTGAAGTGATTGCTATCATGAAGGTTCTGGCATTTTACGTACATAAGTTATTAAACAGAACTAGAACATTGCAAAAATTTGTGTTTACTCTCAATTAGTAACTACATGTATCATGTGAATACAGGTCTCTAGTCATGTCTGTATGCAATTATACTCACATTACAATGGTGTGCATCTACCGTACATGTAAAACAGCTGCTTCTGTGTAAATCACAACCCTGTCATCGATTGCGAGTTATTTTTGAAGCAATATTGTTTTTAAGTAAGGAGAGATAAATAAAAAAAGAAAAACTCAAAAAAAGTATTCAGTTAAAAAAAAAACAACAAACAAACAGGCATTTATGAATACAACCTTTCAAAATAAACAGGGTCCTGAAAATCTAACGACACTGTACATGTATGAATGTTATGTTATCAAGTTCAGTATTAGTGTTTTGATTCTCTTCACTTTTACTGCAACAGTGATTACTATCCTGAAGCCTTTTCACCTAACCCAGCAAGTCTTATTAAAAACCCTCTGTTCTTGGACAGGAAGAAGAAGCAAAATTAGATTTTGAAGCGCTCCTACCTCGATCCAATCATACTGTAACTGACCGGACAAAGATCTTAATTGAAGGGTATGAAGCACACAATAGGCCCCAGTAACATGTCTCAGAGACATTCTATAGATGTACATGAGTATACATGAACATGCTCATGTAGATAGGACAGGATTGTTTCCATCAAGAAAATATGGTTTAATGTGCCAAGATAAAAGAAATCAACTCACTGTTTTAATAATTATGATACATTCATGTAGCCCTCTGGAAAAAATGTTGGACTCCCTTGTAAATTACCACTTCATTTGACTGGTGGGGGCTTAAATATATTTTTATTATTGATACAATAGGGCTAACCATTAACATTTTCGTTGGATTGCCATAGGCCCCATTTAAGCATGCAATCCACATGGTGGAATGGAGTTTTTATTCTATTTCAGGTGGCCTGGCAAAGTTTCAGGTGGCTTTTGGCACCGGGCCACTGCTAAATTTGAGGCCTAAACTATTTGAAATTGAAAGCAAAGTACAGCCAAGAAAAAATGTTCAAAGATGTTATTGTCATAATTACAATAAGAAGGGATAAAAAACTATGACCTAATATTACAATGAATATAATATGTTTAATAAGAGGGATGGATGAGATAAAGGTCACCATGACCTTCTTATATTGAGTATTCCCATGGTGGGTTTCTCTCTGTTTCCATAGTAGATAGTAGTAGCCAGTCAACCTGAAGCAGTCAAATTTTATAGGCTTGGACAGAACTAATCAACGTGGCATTCTATAACACAACCATCAACGATCCCCAGTCTGTAAGACCTTGTTCAATATCTCATATCCTTCCCTTTATTATTCTGCTTTCATTGCCAATGCTAACCAGTCACCCACACACGTTGCAAGAAGCTAAATGAAGTATTATTCAATCTTACATTGTTTTTTATACTTAAGGAATCTCCTCCCATCATGAATTTCAATGAAAAATGTGAGCGGAATCATGACGAGGTAAAAACAAAAAGCATGGTTGCACAGCCCAATATTTCCTATTTTCTTGATCTTGCCATAAAAAAGCAGCTGTAATGTGTAGTGCCCATATCTGGAATGTCCTTTAAATTGGGTTAGGAACATCCTTGGTATAGTTTCCTGTCTCATAATGAGCCTCTAAATTACAGAGAGGAAGAGCACGGCGACAATAGAGTCTATTATGGCCAGAAAAAAAGGATCGCTCATGAACTTCCGACAATTTCTTAATTTGACGTAATGGAAACAAGACAATGATTTATTTTCAACAACAGGTATACATCAATATCGAATGGATTTTCTTTCAAGCTATTTTGCTGAAATGAATTATGATATGATATTGGAATTATTATTTTATTACAAATTAAATCATGTTTACCTAAATCAGGGCTCCACATCGCTATAAAGGAGCATATTCTGAACTTACACAGATTTCAAAGTGCAGAGTGTAAACACAGATCTATCCATAACCGACCCCTAGGAAAACTGTTTATAGTGCATAAAAGCCCAGCATAAATACCAACATTATGACAGATGTATTGTAAAAAAAACAAACAAAACAAACAAAAAAAGAAAGAGAAGAGAGAGAATTGAAATGTGATATTTGCCAATATGTAATTTGTATACTGTTGTATAAAGCTCAACTAGAGTACAAAAATGAATTGTAAACACTCAGTTAAGAAAGAGTGCATATTGTACCATGTAAATACCACACCAAATACCAATACTGTAGTGTATGTTCACTTGTTGAAAGATTTGCGATGAAATCTTGAGAAAATATTGGAAAAGCCAGTACTAAAATTGATACTACATATATGGTGTAATATAGGAGTTGTCGACTATATGGCCAGCAGATTTTTGCACAGATTGGTTGTGAATTGCGGGCACATGCATGACAGGCTGTCAAAGATAAATATTGATGCTTTTCTCTTAGCCGTTACACATTTTGCTGCAAATTGATTTGGTACATGCACTTTGTAATGCTTTACATTTGGTATGAACGAGAAAGGAAACTGTTCAAAAGATTTTATTTCTTAATTGTTAGCAACTACTCAAGTATATCTCTAATATTTATTTAGCTGCCATTGTAAGAATAAACTCAAACATGAGGAGATTGTTAATGAGTCGAATAAGACATTTGGGGAAAATACCAAATTTTCAGGTACATCTAAGAAATTTCAGTTCAGTTGTGTCTCGTGTATCTTGTTGCTAAGGTGCACACAACCGAAGTATAGAATATCCAAAAACAAGTACAGTGTACCTAGAATTATTGAAGCACTGTATCCTGGTTATATTTTGGAGAACAAAGTACTTTCTTTAGAATGCATTACAGCTCCTTGCCAAATCAAATTTGTATAAAATACTCTTTAGTAATCTGGCTGACCTTGTTTTAGAAAGTCATCTATTCCAATATTTCCCTGCACCATTATACTTTCTTATGAACTCTAAATATCTTTCAAAACAAGCTGATATGTGGCAAAGTGTTGACTTAATGCCCATCTTAATAAAAAATATTGTGCATTCCTGAGTTTGTAGAACAAGTATGTTGAGACCTACAATGTATGCATACTTTTTAAAGATAATCTACATATAATATTTGTAAAATAAAGGGAAAGATGATCAAAAATTATTGTGAGCTTTCTTATTATTTCAATGTCATTTATCAATTTTTTTTTTTTTAAAGTCCATTGTAATGGATTGCCCTTATAATATGACCCAATATTTATGCCTACTCAAAACAGTTGAAAGGTAAGGGCAGAGCATTTTGTGTAGTCCCATACCTGCATTTCAGTGTGTAAATCACACATGACTCTAAGCAGAATTGGGTTAATTTCTTATCATTTTGGAGTTTCCAAAACCTTCGTGGAGCACACTATAATGTTCAGGTAGATACCTTTCCAAAGCGCTTTAAGACTGTGTCTTCCACATTTCAGTATCATGACCAAAACAATAATTTCACTTTAAAGAGCCATTTGAGAGGGAAGGATTATTATGGATGCCCATATGACATGGACATGCTCTGACAGAGTGTAAAGTGAAACGTGTTTATCTTAGCTGAAGTGCGATTCATATTTAAAGGATTTCTGTGGGGGCAGCGTCACCGATTGCGTCAGAATAAGGATGGGTGATTTGTCGACAGTCACGGCTGATCAAATCAAATCAAGTCAAACATGATATTTAGTGCTAGGGGGTGTGAACTACATGTACCCCTCTCATAATAAATGGGATAGTCTTTTTTTTCTTCTAATGTTTCTTTGATACATTTTTGGATTTTTGAATTTTTGATAATCTTTTCACAGCACTTACCATTGTTTAGTGTCACTCGGCTTGACTTAGCCAACATTTCTGCATTTTCAGGTCTTCTACATTCTATCAATTAGCATTGTGCATCCTCTTTCTAGTCATAGTAATGGAAATTTTAATAAAGATATTGAAGAAGTACTTGTAGGACTGCTAATTATTAATTGAATATCATTTAAATTGTGATACTCTTTTTTAGCACTGCAAGGAAAACCAGAATCCAGAATTATATAATTTTTTAGTAATTGACATGCCAGATGTTGTTCATAAATGCATGTGATATTGAAGTCTATAGCTTCTTGGAGTAAAAATTAGCTCAATGTTAATGGTCAGGATAAAAGGGGATTAGTCCATCCTTCCTTGCTCCCATGTACAATGTTCTTTGATTATTGTTTGAATTATTGTTACTTCACTAAGGAAAACATCAAAATACCATTTAAAATTGTGCTGTGATTGGTTGATTGTGCTAGAATTATTTTCCATCATGCAATGTGATTAAACTGTAGATGTAGGCCTATGAATTCTTCTGTATAAGAGATCCAAATTAGGGTCTATGTTACTGTTTGAGAGGAAAAAAATTCAGTAGCAACTACATGTAATTGCCTACTGTACTGTACATCATGTAAAGTTTGACTTTCAGTGTTCTGGTAGAAAAAAAAATATTCAGTGCGAGTTACTATGCTCTTTAAAGGCCCTCGCAAGTCGGAGATCATGGGGAATGCGCGTTTTTCTTGAGCTCCATTGACTCATACACAATCTACAGTGAGGCTTACGCAAGGGTCGGCCTACTGGGGATTAACATTCGGACAGCACGAACATGACGAAGTTTACCGAACTCAGTCAGTCAATAGGGCCAGTAGCTTCGGATTAGTTTATAGACTCTCAACGGGTCTCTTCGTATTAATTCAAAGAGAGGACTTGTATAATACTCCATTTCAAAAACAAAACATAGGTTAGATTTACTTCGGACTTCTGGTTAGTTAGTCTAGCCATGAAGGATTAACCGGATTATACTCCAGACGGGTTGGCGCTGAAGATTACGCAACACGCCTCAGGCTCTGATTGGAATGTTATCATTTCACCCGAGATAAGGTGAATTCCCCATGTTTTATCAATTATACGTCCCTTTAACAAGACAAATAGAAAACTGTTGCAAGCATTACAAATATTTGTTAATCTTTGACTGAATCAACAAAACTAGTATTGGGATTTTTCCCCAAAACTTGGTAGATGACTTGATTTGATATAACATTATGTCAATCATTTTCCTTATATCTGTATTGTTTGTACCTTGTATCAATTATAGGTATGATTTATTTGTTTAGAATTTTGTTTAAATTTTGGTGGTTTTGTGACTTAATTTTGGAAATATGTTGATTTTTACATTGAGCTGAAAGTAAAGCAAACAAATATCTGTCAATAATATGACATTTTCAGTTTCAATTTATTATTACTCAACCATGCAAATATATATGCAAAATAATTGTAACAATAGATGAAAAGATGCATGTACGTTCAAAAGAAGCATGAGGCTTGTATGTCCGTACAACATTACATAACATGCTTTAGAATTTACCAAGTTCTATTACGGTATGATATTTGGAGATTACATGTAGGAAAACCTTAAAACCAGTGGGCAACCGCCCTGCAGTTGGAGTTCCAAACCCTTATGTTTTTATCTTCACATTATTGGAAGTAGATACAGGGGGATGTGTGAGATTGAAGACTATACCCTGCTGCTAAACATAGCCATGGCTTTTATTACAGCTCTCAGCATGTGAAGACTCCCCAACGAATGAAAGAACGAACGAGCGAGTGGTGGAATGGCTTGCTGGCTGCAATATCTAGCCAGCAGTGTCACTGCTAAAGCCAAGCCACATAGACATGATTATGAAAGGGGCCCCTAGTATAAACTCTCTTTTTCCCTTCTCTCTCTCTCTCTCGCTCTCTCCCGTTCTACTGTGTACCCTGCCTAGATCTTGGCGTACGCCTTGCTTCAATCTCCCTGCGTTTACATCTGCATGTTACTAATACTATGTTATGAAGTATATATATATTTTTTTTTCTAGATCTCTCTCTCTCTCTTACGCTCTCACCCTTTCTGTTGTCTCTACTTTTATCTCCCAGTACACCATACGTTATTTTGCCTCAATTATTTCATTTTTCTCTTCCTCTAGTCTTATATGACAATATTTCATTTAATTTCTTCTTCAATTTTTATCGTCTTTATTCAAATGTATAAATGCTTATCCATTTTTCCATCCCTCGCTCCCTCCCTTTATCCCATCACCCCGTGCATCTTCCCTCTCTCTCTATGTGGATAAGGCCTACACTGTACATGTAATCAACACACAGAAATGGATTCACCGCAGTAGCTTGCATGCACTTGAAAAATGAATATTGGGTCGCGGTCTTTCGGACATGCCGTGCATTCAATTACTTGCGTGCATACATGTGCAGAAAGATAGAGAGAGATAAAGAAAGAGAGGGAGGGTGAGTGTGTGTGTTAAATTGAATCGAGAGAGAGAGAGAGAGAGAGCATGGGACAGCGTAGATTCATTATCTTGTTGGTGTGGGGAATCTATTTGGTGGCTGGGCTTTTGTTTGAAATGATTGGTTAATTGACACATAATAACTCTCTTATCCTTGGTTGATATAATCACCGATTCTAATGGGAGTCATATTGGGCTACATGGCAATAATTATGTGGTTAAAGCATCTCATCCATGGCGTTGATCAATGATCTGACTTACATGCCCTGATCTGCTCCGGGTTTGTATTTTTATTAAAGATATAGGGATCTTTGGTTTGGGTCAGACATATTTTTTGTAAATTTTCAGAGTATACTGTAGGGTTACCCGACTAGGGCTTTAAATTTACTATTTAGCAGTCGGCCAATCAGAGTATATGACAAGAGTTACTGTCATGAAAACAATTGTCCTTGTCAATTTGTAATGAAATTTCTGGCATTGTTCTGATTAAACAAGTGGAATCTGTGTTAAAGTAATGAAACTTTGGCGAATTTGGCCAGATATTAAAGGAAGACTCCAGGATGAAATTCAGATAATTTGAAATGTAGAGTAAAATGTTACGAGTGCAACATTAAAAATTTCATCAAAATTGGTTGAAAAATAATGAAGTTATGATTTTTTTTTTTTAAGTCTTCAAAAAGTCTTTTGGATAAAAATTCTGTGCATACAATTTTGTAGTCTCATGCATATTCAGTGAGCAAGCTGATGATGTCATTGATCCACTACTACTACTTTTGTATCTTATATGAAATCTTATTTATTTCATTTTTGTCTTTCCTATGCAAAGTTTCTATTCCATTCCATAAGGAGTCATCACTGTCTGTATATTCATGGAGCAGAAAATTTGAATAATTGTTCACTCTTCACTATACAAAAGAAGTAGTGGTCAATTACATTATCAGCCTTGCTCATTGAATATGGCCATGACGGACTATGCACAGAACTTCGTTATCGAAAAATACAAGACATAACCAGTAGCAATATCGTAATTTCATTATTTCATCTGTAATAATAGCCTCCCCCCCCCCCCAAAAAAAGTTAAGTGTATGTACTTGTTGTTTTTACTTACTATCTTTAAATCATCGACATTCAGCCTGGAGTCCTCATTTACTCTAAAGATGCCTCTCTGAACCCAGGTGAGATAAATGGGTACTGGTACTAGGTATTCAGAATTCCTAACAAGTTTGAGCATGTTATCGGCTAATAGTAGAGGTGGGCTATAGGGGGGTAAAAAAAGGGTCATGTTTCAGAACCAAGTTTGTGCTATCTTATTTGAAGCAGCTCATTGTCCTGATCGATATGCCACCAATTTTAAGAAAATCGGGTGAAAATTGCGACAGTGCGGGCCAAAAAACGATTTTGAGGGGGCGTGGCCAAAATATGCTGAGTCATCATTTTTAAAAAATTGAAAAAGCTGTAATTCTTTTATTAAAAGGGCTATAAAGATGATTCTGGTGTATATTTATATGTTTATTAGCCTGATAAATCCAATGGCAGTGTCAAAATTGCAAATAGTGGTGACGAAAATACAAAAAAAGGGGAATTATAGTTTTAACCCTTTAATTACCGGTAGGGTCTCTGAGGGTACCCCTAGACAAATTGCGTTGCCCAA
>CALNVZ010000174.1:19189356-19254218 GCA_940671915.1 Paracentrotus lividus
ACAGTAACAAATAGACACCACCTGACATGGTCAGCCTTGCTTATTAACTTTGATAGAATTCTTGTTTGAATCTTCTTTTAAAAAACCAGTAACGTTTTCATTCCGTCCCGTCGCGCAACTATAATTCGAGGTTGCCATGAAAACGAAACGTATTTCAATTTTTTTTTTTTGCAGATTGATACTTTCAAGTGAGCTCTACATATTAGTGAGGGTAAATGGCAGCTAAAATATAAATTTTTCTTTTTGTGGGCATAAAACTCTTTCAAATTCCGTCCCGTCGCGGTCCCTTATTTTTGGCTTTGACCCATTACTATTAGGAGTATGTACGTCCTTCTGGCACTCAACAAGTCAACTTCAATAGCCCATGTTAAGACTCACAGGAGTACTTGTCTGGAGTTTAACAGTATCAATATTAGAGAGGGTAGATCTAGGAATGTATGTACACACTGTACATTGTAGCAACAAATTACTACTTACTGTAATTGTAAAGTTGATTTATAGTGTGTTTCAAGGTTATATTTAATCAGGCCTAGTGGAAACAATGATTACTCAATTACTAGGCGTCAGATGGGGGTTAATGAGCGGGAGCACTGATGTTGTTTATATGTGTTGCCATGGTAAATGTCATTAATAAGTATCGTACAAGCATTTTATTGTCGCACATTTGGAGACTCTGTTGTTTGTAAGTTTTTAAAAGAAAATTTCAGCAGAACAGATATTTGATACATTTTTTTATATGTCTATACATGTATAATATATATATCTAAATATTCTTGTACATTGGATGTTAGTTTCAAACATTATACCAGTGTGTTGTAAGGAGCGGATGTCTGCTTTTGTTTATTAATTTTATCTTTGAATTGCACAGTAGGTACAGTGTACAGTAGATCTATATACTAGTAGTTGGAATGAAATAAATACTACATGAGTAGATCATGCCATAGTTTGCCTAAATATTTTAAGGAACATTCAGCTACTATAGTAATATATTCATCAGAAAGAAATTGCCAGGGGCTATTTTGAAATGTCAGCAAACTGTAAGGCATGTTTAATATTTTAACATTTTAGCCATCTGGAATATGTATGAATTTTTTTGTACCAACAAACCTGTTTTGGTTTTTAAAGTACTTGGCAATTTTTACTAAAAAAAAACACTCCCCAAAGGGCTTTTTGTTTAGATACATTGTACAGAGGCATCAAGATGATATTTATCTATTGTTTATAGTCTATGATCAGATTTGAGGGCACAAGATTATATTTCCAATATGCTTGATGGTAAGAGATTCATATTATGTTGCTACACACCCATCTCCCAGATAACATACGCAAACCCATCTCTACACATGTACATGGGCATGCACCCACCCCCATCTTACACACACACATACACACACACAGACGCTCAGTAGAGGCTAGGCGTACACATAGAGGCCTTCATCGTCTACACATGCCGCCTCTATTATACACATGTGCACTCACACACAAAATAATCGTGCACATAAAATCACTGCCACCGCCACCGCCGTTGCTGCTGCCGGACCGCATGCATAATAAGCTAGCATGTTGGTTTAGGCTATAGACAGAGCATAAGACAGGCTAGCAAGCGAGCAATTCACGGAATGCGTTCATCTAATAACTAACCATCCTCCTTGATCTACCACCTCCTGTATAGTCTACTGTCACATGTCAAGATGGCCACTTTACATGTGTTCACCTGATTTACATTCGCTCTAATCACTACGCATTTTACACTTTAAATGCAGTATGCTATTTCAATCTAGACAAGTGTACATGTTCCAAGAACGTCTTTAAGTTGTTCCCATTGCCAGCTTGCAAGAAAAGCCATGCTCTCGTTTATCTCTGCCTTTTTCAAGAATGATAAAATATTTTTCTTAGAAATTTCAGTTCAGAGATGAACTGAGTATCACCAGGTTACACTATATCATGTCTCTCTCTATGATGTGAAAATGTGCAATACTGCTTAAATTGAAGAATATCATGCCAAAAATTATCAAACCACCCATTAAAGAAGGGGGGGGGAGAAGATAGAGATATGGATGGATGGATGGATGGTGATGGATATGGAGATGAGGATGGATCAGGACCTCTCACGTCCCTGGATGGATGGATGGATGGATGGATGGATGGATAGACAGATAGATAGATAGATAGATAGATAGATAGAGAAGAGAGAGAGAGAGAGACAGGAGGAGAGACAGACAGAGAAAGAAGAGAGAGAGACAGGAGAGGTTGCCATGGAGGAGACAGGGGGATAAAACCAGATGGGAGGAAGAAGATTGATAGACTGTGGAGAGCATTAATGTGATGTCTGGGTAGAGATACAACAGCAGGAACAGCATCACCAGCAGTGAGATGTAAAGAATGGATGATGGTGGTGGTAGAGGACTGAGAGATAAAAGAAGCTTACCCTGGGCTCGTCACGTGGAGTGCATCTAAATACCAAGGTGACATCAGGTCAATGAATCCATACAAAATCTCACCCACATTTTGTTCACATCTCGTGTTTATTTATTTATTCCTTAAAGGGATTTAGTAACGTTCAAAAAACGAGAGCAATTATATCAAGTTAATAAAATTATATTGTTCCAACAGTAAAAACAACTACTGAAAGTTTCAGATCTAATGGAAGTCATTTACTATTAGTACCTTAAAACAGTGTAACAAACAATGCCAAGTATACAGCCGAACACCGTACCCTCTGCTGATAACTCACCAGGCCGCTAGGGACGGGGGACTGTACAACAGGAAATGGGTGTATGGGTGTTTTATAAACCATCCGGTGTTGGTTTATAAAATTTGAGTATGAAATCATTGATATCTCAAAGGCAAAGCAAGCAATTAGCTTGCAATTTTGAAGAGATACCAGACTGACCTAAGTGTTTATAATTATGTTGGCAAAATAAGCTAAATCAAATAAAATGTAATTTGAAATCATTCAATGTTACTGCATCCCTTAAGGAAGTTTAAGTATCAAAACTAATAATTTTCTTAGCTGTTTCTTTAAGGTTATTATAATTCAGAATGAAAACAAGATTTGTTGACCTTAGGACTTGTCGGACGTTTTATCCTACAAATTTGCTCCAGCCAATCAGATTCAAGCATTTCAGTAGCTTATAACAGTTTGTCGGATAAAACGTCCGACAAGTCCTTTGATGAAATGCCCCCCAGTTGTTTGTTTCCCATTTCTGTATCATTCTTGCATTGACTCTAATGAGTGCAAGATCGAAAAGCTTCAGTTAGCCATGTCTCTATTTCGTGCTCTATCAATTTGTTTACCATTGTAGTACATTTAAGTTGATTATTTAAACCAGCTAAATATAAGACAACGACCAAAAATTTACTGTGAATGATACGACATGCATCCTAGCATGCTATACTTGTATCTTGTGTGTTTTTTTTTCATATTTCCGTCCTTTCCCACTTTTCATGTAATAACTTTGGTCTTTTGTCTTATGCTTTTTGAAAGGTGTCAAGCTTGTGGCAGAGTATTATAACATATTCAAACTAATTTTTCATCCAAGAAACCTCTGTGAAAAGCTATTCAAGTAATAGATCTGCATTTGAAGCAATGGGAATCAACCTTACATTTAAACACCATTTGTTGCTATGCTTGGCAAGACTGGCAAGCCTCTAGTTGATCAAGAACAACCTAATTGTAAAGCATAATTAGTACAAAAAAAGTGTATTGTATTATACATGTATGTTTGCTATCTTCAGCTGATGTTGAAATGTTCATTTTTAAAGTATTGCACTGGGACGTCAAAGGTCTTCATATTGATTATATTTGAATCTACATGACCTCATGCAATCAGAGTTTCCATGTTGTTGACATTTGAGATATATAGATCAGAGCGTTCTAATTTTATGAAGCTCCTTAAAAATATGAAACATGTCATCCCTTTGAAATTGACTAACTCTTTTGGTCGGAAGCCTTCTGCAAATATTTTCCTTTCAAGATTTCCAGTGAATTTTTGTGGAAGTGTCTGAAAGAATGCCAATTTGAGGATTAAAATATGATTCCCTAACTTATGAACTTAAGACCTTTTGAAAGAAATATTTGATACTACCCAGAGGCACAAGGCCTTTAAAAGAAGCCATCCAACAAACCAGCATGCAGGCTGGCAGGCAGGCAGGCAGGCAGACAGACAGACAGACAGACAGACTAACGTACTGGCTGGCTAATGAAAAGTGGTGAATTTAGATCAGGTTTCTCAGCAAGGCAGTGGTAATTGGCTAAATGGGGCGGTGTTGATGCGGACTGGCTCAGGCCATCCCTTCCCCTACCTGTTACATGACTTCAATTTATTACTGTGGCGTCTAATGTGCTTTTAGCCTCCGCTAACGGGGAACGAAAAGGAGAATCTCTGTATATTTTTCTCATATCTCTTTGTGATTCATTCACAGGTGAATCTATTGACTCAATATGAAGTGATTATGTCATATGATTAGAAAGTGCAGCCAAATTGGATTTGAATTTACACAGACTTTATTTATTTTAGCAATCAAAATGGGGGACAACATACATAAGTCATTCTTGAAGTGAATTTTATTATCTGGCTGATGGGAAAAGCAAAAGAAATAATAGCACATAATACATCTTTTTTCACATCTCTTTATGTTAATATGTTTTCATTGGGTCTCATTTACATGTATAATATTTTGTTCTTGTTATTTGTATGATCTGCCACTGATAATATGTTGACACCTGTCCATTGAAAATTTTCTGGAAATTTTGGCTCAGTTGAAAAGTCAAATCCCAAAATAGAATGATGAAATAATGCACGCTTTCAGGAACATGCAGACATGTGTTTGTGATGACATACATGTGCTATGCTCATATTTCTCTTAATTCGCACATATGCGTTGGCGTTTACAGGCTGCATGTCTGCAAGGTTTGTGACACCATGAATGTCACTCCTTTCTCTTACTGGGTTATTGCTCCTCTCATACATGGCGGGATGGTCCATCCAACATAAAAGAAAAGAATGGTACAACTGTTACGTAGTTCTTTCCCTTAAAAGAGTGGATGCTTAATTTGACACAGGTAAACATACATATGTTGAAACTGCATGTTCTTTTTATATAATATTTTGTTGACATTCATCATCAGGTGGCATCCGTCAAAGCAATAAAAATATTTTGTTTTCTCTTCACCTTTACGGACAATATCTGAAAATGAACGATAATCTATAGGTAAAAAAGGACACAAACTGCAGTTTTAATGAAAATTAACTGATGTCAAAAATATAAGCATGCATTCCTCAAGGGTGAAAACTGTATAATAATAAACCATTAGTACCATTCTCTATTTCTTTTTGTTCTTCTTCTTTTTTTTTTTGTATGATGGGCCATCCGGCCATATGTGGTGGGGCATTATGAGTATGTCAGTCAACTCTGGATAGGATTTCAGTGGCAGATACAGGAATATAAACTAGATATAGGTACTGAAGGGAGCTTGTGGTGTAAACCTTACATTAGAGGAAAGATATGCTTACAAAATCATATGTTCAGTCTGTATAGTTGATAAATATATGTTTAAGGGGGTGTCTTCCTCCTGCGCTTTCTGCTGGACACTAATTATGAATTGATTACATTCTTGTTAATTTTTCAGCAAAGTACTGGTATTTGTATATTGCATGAGACTCATTTTTAAAAGCTTTTACATTGTACATGTACAATGTACAATATGTTGGTTTTTGTGAAGGGCAAATTTTGATAACATTCATTATTTCTATCTCTTAATCATGTGAATCATACACTGTTCAGGTTTCAATTCAATTCAATTTAGTCTATGTTGCAATAAATATACATAACATAACAAAATTGTAGTCCAAGTATTAATGGTGTCAAGTTTACAAAATTAAGAAGAAAATAGGAGTCAAATTGATAAATAAGTTGAAAAGGAACATGTAATTATAAATATTCTTATGCAATAACATGTAACATTATTCTCCAAAATGTCAATACTTGCAGCTGTTTCAAAGTTGTATAAATTATTTACCATCTACAGATCAGAGATATATATCAGTAGCTTATTATTTAGAGAATATAATTAAACAATGTGTTATATAAAAAATGCTTAGTATTAAAGATTGGAGCATAACATGAATCCATAGGGAGCAACCAGAAAAGTTGTAAAGCATTTCTTTAATTGCTTCTTAATATAAAATAAACCTGTATCATATGAGCTAGTTGTAGAACTGGACTGTATTTATTACAATCAACATTTTGTTGATACGTATATAAAACCTGAGGTTAAGTGATGGTTTACCCAAATAACACAAACTGTTTTTGCAGAGTTTACCCCACTTTCAGCACTGAACATTAATGAAAATTTGGTCTGCCTCTTCCAGTGCAGGTGGTCCCATAAGTATTATGTATTCAGGTTGTCCTTATTTTGCAATTGTTCATTCTTGTGTGGTTTTATTCGATTACAGGGTAAAGAATCATATTTCCTTTATCATGTTGTCCTTAATTTATAGACAATGCAATTCTTTGTTCTGTTCTGTTTGATTAACAGGCAAGACCGATGAGACCTTTTAGTGAGGTTGAGATGTAATTACAAACTACAAAACATTTCAAATAATGACTAGACTGAGTTCTACTCTCTTGTTACCATAGTAACTTACTGTAGTCTAGGAAACCACTTGTTACATTTGAGATGAATGTTGGATTGGCCTTGTCTGTATTCTACAAATGTGAATGATGTGATTACTTGTTTTGAAGAAGGGAATTCTACGTAAGATTGGTTAAGGAGCCATTTTTTTTCAGCACCACTTTATAGATTTTGAATAAGGTAGGCGTTCTGCATATATACGCAGTATATTTTGCAGTGTCAGGTATAATTTGCAAATTTCATAAACTGGTGAAAATAAGACATTAACACAATATCTGCTGAAAGAAATAAATAGCGATATTTTAGGATTTTGAAATATAGCACAACCATATTTGCATATTTGGAATTTTTTTTTTAATGTCTAAGCTACATGTATGAATTGATTTAAATGTTCCAATCGTTCTTGATGGATTTTTTAAAACTTGATGTACATGTACAAGATAAGGGCAGTTCCAAGGTAACGGAGTGACATTCAGAAGCAACATTTCAGCATTAAAACAAGTCTATCATCCATACTTTAATCTTTATGTACAAAGAAATGGTTCATGACAATAGCTGATGGTACCCTCTTTTCAAAATGATAATTTTTTTTATAGTGATCCTCTTAATTAATGAGATATGAATATTCATAATCATGGTTACGGAGTGATGCAAAATGGACATGCATATTTGAGCAAAAAACATTTTGCTTAAACTCTGGGAAATTTAAATGGCTATCACAATTTTGAGTTATTGATTGGATTCTATGTTATTCTAGGTATAATATGCCACCGTGCATAAAAAAATTGGTTGAATATTTTGTTAAGTATGACCTAAAACTTGAACCCATGTCCGGTTACAGAGTGACGGTTACGGAGTGACATCTGGTTTCCTGGTCTTTTTCGTGAGGAGAAAAGCATTATAAAGAAATATTAATACCAAAGTTTGTTGGAATAGTCCATGATAATTACATTAAGCCCAAAAAATTGGCAAAAAGTGACTAGATATAAGAATTAGAGGCATTTAAAGCCCCATAGTCCCATACGTGCAAATTTGGGTTTGATCAATTATTCAGCGCAAGAATACTGAATCGCAAATTTTTAAAACTTAAATGATTGGTTGTATTGTAAAGAAGCCTTTGTGGTAATTTCAGATCCTAATTTGCATTTTCAAAGGCGCAGCGGCACATTAAAATTTCAGCTCCATGTCCTGTTTTGCTTGGAACTGCCCATAAATTATTTTTTACATAAAGTTCATCTTCTACTATGTAGCTGTGTAATGTGATCAACATATCTGACAAAAAGGATTATACAAATGTATGTGTAATATTTATGAATTCAATATATTCCTTTCAGGGTGTGGAGGACATGATTATTATATTAATGCACTTTACGCAGTATAAAAAATCAGTCAATATTTTACTATTGTACGGTTCCATTTGCTCTGGTGATAGTTGCTCCACTGTTAATGCCTTAAACTAGTTAATGATTAACATCAAAATTGGACTTAACCTAACCCTAATCCTATTTAATTGTAAACCTAACATAAAACCTTAACTATATAGATTGATTAAAGACTGGAGAAATTGTCACTGGAGCAAATGGTGGTATGAAAATATAAATGTACTCCTGTAAGAAGTAGAAAATTTTGAGATATGATGAATGTGGTATGATGTAACGTTATTATAATGTATTCGGCAAAAAAAAATAAAAAATGAAAGACACAGTATACAAATGATTAGGATTGGCATGGCCGTGATATGTACAGAGTTTTTCCTTAATGCTGTAATAGGAGGTTGGTAAGAATGTGACATATTTTCCATCTTTTAATCATCTCTTTATTTGCCTGCCTTTGAGTGTTTTTGTTTGTGTCTGGTTATATGTATCACACGTTTTGACGATGCCTATTTCTTCCTGTTTTTCGCCCCAGATTGACCTGGAACCCGCTGGGAAGGTACACGTCATCATTGAACTCCAGGGATCTTCAGAAGGTGAGTCTATCGTAGCACAGTTAGCTTCTTCTTTTTTTAATGCGTAGGGGGGAAAGTGCAAGAGGGAAGGATGTGGGATTATCAATTGCATGGAGAGCAAGGATGCAGTGATGTTTATTAGAGGAAGGGGGTGCAAGGGGGAGGAAGCAATAGGGAGTTTTTGAACAAAGACGACGCGTTGCCTGAACTAGGTTGAGAGGTAAATAATGGAAGTTTTTGGCTAATAATTACAATAATAATTGTGGCTTCTTCAGGGTTGACTCACAAACTTCTCTCTAGTTGTTACATCCCACTGGTCTGCCGAGACAAAGCATTTCAAGTTCTCACAACTTCCCACCAGCACCTAGAAGCAGCGTGAGCATCATGCATGAAGAAGCCACTATTATTATTAAAATTATTCATCAAATGTTTCCACTCTTTACCTCTGAACCAGTTCAAAAACTCCCTACCATAAAGTCAGTGATACTTCAGTCACATGATCAAACAAACTGCAAACCTTTTATAACTTAGCTATAAAAGACGGTGCAATCTTCCTTCAGTTTATCGCTGGACTGATATCAGTGCACCTTGGGTTTGAAGACGGAGGGTTGAGGAATGGGGAGGAGGATTTGAGAGTGGGGTGTGAGAGAGTGTAGTTGCGAAGGAGGGTCCCAGTTGTGGAGAAAGGTGTAAGGAAAGAAAAGTTATGAGAGGAGAGGTTTAGTTTAGGAACATTGAAAATTATGGGTTAAGGGAGGGGGAGGGGCCAAAGATGGGTTGTGAGGTGGAAATGATACCTTTATTTGTAGTGAGGTAGAAAATTATAGCCTATATTAATTCATGTTGTGTAATGCCTCAGTAGTACTTAGCTAAAAGGTTGCTTTGATGTTCTCAACACTCTTTATGTGGCAAAAAGAACAATCTAATTTAGTTTTGGGTTCACATGAGACAAAGTCAAATAGGCACCTCAGCCAAGATATGTCATACTCCTCCATTGTTTGGTTAATCTGCTATCAGAAATGTTATGCTATTTCTTCACAGTTCATACTGAGGCATCAGATTTCAAGGTTTCTTACTCTATATGATACCAGTTTAGTCTGCATGTTTTTATTTTATATTGTACTGAGATTCCAGGAGAGTGATTAAAAACTCGTGCCTGTGTATAAGGTCAAAGCTTTGCATAATGTAGAGAAGGTAAAGGGATTGGGATCGGCTGATGAGGAAAGCCTCTTTATCCTGGAATCATCAGTTGAAGATCATTTGGGGAAAAGTGAAGTTGATGAACCATTACATCCATGTCAGTTATAATCCAGTGGGTGGATCAGATAGGGAATGCAATGAGGTTGGGTCTATTAGGTCATCTTCTGAGAGCCAGAAGGCATTAAATCAGTGTATAAAGTAATGAGTTAACACCCTTCTGGCTCTGAGTGGCTCTTTCAAGTGTTGAAAGGTATAAAGGATACGTAATGCCTTGAGTGTAAGAACTCAGATGCACACACAATGGAAGGTCTAGTTCTTGATAGGAATTGAGACATCTTATGAGAGGGCGTGTGCCCCTTCTAAAGAAGATCACTCAGAGATACAGGTGGGATATGAAGAGAAGGTTGATGATATACTCATGGGGGAGGTTTGGTTTATACATGATAATGAGCTAGGTGATTATGTGGATGGCACAATTTTTAATTGCAGTTCATTTTGTTTTAATGCTTCCAATGTCTACATGTCTCATAATATTAAATGCCTCCAGGCATGTCCTTAATATTGTAGTTCTCTATTTTGCTTAAGGTTTAAAGTTTACAGTTGCGGATCCAGGATTTTGAAATGGGGGGGGGGGGAGTCTAAAAACTGTTGATCAGAAGGGGGAGCTGAAAAATATTCTGTACAGTTCAATGAGTGTTTTTAAAAATATAGGGGGAAGGGGGCATACTCCTTGTTGCACCTCCTGACCTCGGTATTTGCTACCTTAGTTTATAACTGGGTCTTGATTACTTAAGTCATGAATGTTAATTGATCTAAAGGGTTTACTTTAAATATTTGCAAGTGTCCCCTACACACCTTAATAGTAATTTGTATGTATGATGGGATACATGTAGTTTGCAGAGCTTCCAACTGCGTTAATTGGGACCTTACAGTACATGCAGTCACCACGAGAGCAGAAAAGTAGTCAGTCCCGAGTTTAGAACACACTTCATTTTAACGTGGGTGACAATTTCTGGAAGGCAGAGGCAGTGAATAATCTAGTTCACATTCATGGCTAGTGTAAGCTGTCCTTCTCATCAACAACTAACAGACTCATCAATATTGTAACAAGTTAACATGAAGTGCATTCACAACAAATGTGTCATTTATCTCTCGATTCATTTCTTTAATCTGTGAATTGTTTTTCTCAGTATACAACTGGATATAATAAACCATATAATTTAATCGTTATAGCTACGTTACTGTATAATTTGAAGTTGTTTCTCAAATAGTTCTGATAGACATTGTTACAAGGAACAACCTGAAATGGTCATGTTTTTCACATGTTTTAGCATTGAAAATGACAGGAATTAAATTATTGTCTCGCATGGCTTAGCCTTTACAAATGATATTCATGTTGGCACCCATGTTATTGCTGTCATGAACCTCTTTAACTTCATGATATCAGGGGGTATACAAGTTTGATGCTAGTATGCGTGCCTGGGAACAGAAACTATCCGCACTCCTCCAAACACGCTCCACATAATTACAGCAATCCACTTCTATACAATGACAGTGAATGTTAACGTATGACGCCTGCCAATATACACGGATTAGCACAGATTTGTTGTCATGGAAATGCAACCAACGATGTACTCAAATTCGATTGAGATATATTTAGTTGCTACAGGGTGCTTGTGATTCTTGATATGGCTTGTGTCTAATAAACTGAATGTCAGAGCAGTGAATTTATAGTGTTAATCAGGACACTGGCCCCACAATATGACTCTTTCTTCACTCTAATTGTTTGAATTGATGTACAAAGTCACACATTATAAAATAATCCATATTCATGTATTAAACTGGGACAGTGTATTAAAGGCTTGAATGTGTGAATATACCTTTAAAATCATTCAATTACAAGTTGATATGATTTCAGGTTAATTATATCAATTACAGGTTAATTACATATCAGTTACAAGTCATAATATCATTGAGGGTTGTACAAATATGGTACTTTTACAAATCATATCAATACAGGTACATGTATGTTTTTGATCTAGGCCTACAATGTTTGCAATATTAAAAAGTCACACGATTAAACTACAAGACAAAGCCAATCATGTACAGAGAGTTAGACGCTTGAATTCGTAAAAAAATATAGATACACCTTAACTCCGATTCAACTAATTCGCGTGCTTATAAGGCAGCCCGCTGGAGCTGGCTTAGAATGAGCGCGATTCCGCTAAAAGGCCTCGTAGTTGTCATTTTTTATGACTATTGAATGGACTTCACTTAGTTCCTGGACGAATATTTCCCATCTCGGTAGTCAACCTATCATCTAGCATTTCCTCATCTGAAAAAATGGCCCTCCAACCACTCCTCTACTGTCTGCAGCTTATCCTCCTAGTTCATTTAGAGTGATCAGGTCACTCTAATAAAGAGTTACCAGTTTACTCTTTTCTACAAGTGAATTATGCCACTCTTACATTAGTGAATTCATTTAAAAGATTGGTCACTCATATGCTCTTTCTCTTTTAGAGTGGTTTTCACTCTTCCACATTTAGAGTGTAGGTATGCTAAACTGTAAAAACTGCAGTCTAAAGAGGGGAAATTATCACTTTTTTTTCTCAAACATGTAATAATTTTATGAATAACATTTTCAGGGTTTGCTTTTGATGCATTATTACATGTACATGCTATTGACAGCATATACAATGGGCCCCCCCCCCATCACAGCTCAGATTTGCAAACCTCCACAAAGTTACTCAATTATATAATAAAAATATTGCCTAGTTGTTTGTGGATGTCACCTTCATTATTTTGAAGTCACTTCCTGTTTTTTGCTATCCAGGAAAGCCCCAAATTTTGAAAGATGGTCATTTAAAAACAAATTATGACACTGCAATATAGTCAATGTTATTTGTTAATATTTCATGTACATGTGTGCTTACTGTCCTGGATATTCGAGAAGTTCAACATAGAGGAAATATCGATATTCTTCCTTCAACTTCCGCAAGTTCAACTATTTTAAATCAAATGACAAACAAAACTGTGTTCTTGTATTTAGAAAAACTTTTACAGTTACCATAAACACCTTCTTGCTCTCAAAGATCATATTTTTTAACCAGTTTTTTTCTTCAGGATTATCTACAAGTTTGAGGAAGGAAGGCCTGTAAAAATATGAAAGCTTAAGGTCTTTTGTTAAATCTTGGATAGGCAGAAAATAGCACATTTAAGAGGAAAACGGATCCTAGATACTGAAGTACACTTGTACATGTATATAACATGAGAATATTTTTAGGGAAAATACTTTTTTGTTTCCTTATCATTATTTTGCTTGTTTAGTAATTTGGTATAGATTCATTCTGGGGCTCTGGTTCCTGAACTTTAGGTTATCAACCACATTATACAGCTTTCTAACATATTGCATATGGATATTTTCACCGTGCACAATTCATTTTCAAACTAATAATTTTTGTCTCGCCCATTGGAGGTGAAGGCGAGACATAGGGATCGAAATGGCGTCTGTCAGGCGTCAGTCTGTCCATCACACTTTACTATGTAGTCACAGGTAGGCGAGACACAATCTTTCTGGCATAAATTACATAAATCAATCAAACAATCATTTGGAAGGCCAATTTTAAGAGAAGTAAAATCACTGCCAATAGTGGGCATGAGATCTGCTCTTACTGTCAAATTCAAATTTTCACAAATATTCAACATCTAAATAATAGGTGTAATGGTGCAATTGCTTGTTTTCAGATGTTTCATAAGAGATCAATGTGGTTGAGATCATTGAATCATACCAAAATTATTACCAAACTTTAATGCCATTTCTTTGCTCTGAGTGAACCAAAGCAAGACGACCCACAAGTACTTTTCTTCCCTATTCCATGGACGTTACTGTGGAAGAAGAAATTGGGACGCACTTAAAAATGGGATATTTGACAGGGATGTTTACTAGTCTTCTCCTGTGTCTACACTCTAGGGCAAGTAGGCTTCATCAGGGATGGCAACTCAGGCAAATTCAATTTCCATTGATGCATCGAGGTCTCTTCTAATGAATTATTTGCTCTGTTTGTTTCTTAATCTTGGCGGCTCTGACAGCAGTCTGGCTAACTACCCAAGAAGTTCATGGCGTGATCCTGTATTTCCTTGCCTCATCGGTCGGAACGGAAGAATTTAAGTCATGGGATCTGTAAACGTGCAGAGTCACTTCAAAGACTTGATGACTTTGCCTAATCGATAATGGGATCTAATTGTATGTGCAATGAGGAACGTTCTCTTCCCCAAGCAAATTAAAACTGTTGCCATGTTTACCATGACAACATTCAAGATAGTCCATTCAATGTCTTGTCACGCACATATGCTTCAAACATGCATTGAATGAAGAAATGAAGAAAAGTCTTTGCAAACAGATCTTTCATTAAAAAATAAGGGAATCAAATATTATTATACTATATAGCATAATTCATCCTAAATAGATGAATTTGGGTTAGGGGATTGAATGCCCTCATTCCGTGAGTGCACATTCATATGTTAAACAGGACAGTACAAACTGAATGCCCTCGATCCTGCATACATACAATGTTCTTTGCAGGCAGGTCTTGGGCATGCATACACTCCCTCTATCTTATACCTCAGCTAAAATGCCAAATGTCATCCCCATTGAAGCGGGCATATATGTGCCAAGGGCTTGTTGCTTTCTGCAATAGCATGTTGGTCTACTCCATAATCCAAACAATTTCAAGAAAATCAGAGTATCTTATTAAATCTGTATGGAGTCATAATAGTGATATAAATGTATGGCCTACATGTATCATTGAGACAAATGATGATGTGAAAATGAGTGTGGGTGCAGTTAAGATTAAGGGAGGGGTGAATACTGTATAAGCCAATATTTTCGCGTACAGATATTTTCGCGATTTCGGACTAATTGGGGAAATTCGCGAGAGCAAAATTTCGCGATTTTGGTGATGACTTCATTACTATAAATAGCCTTGTACTGAAGAGGAAATTTTCGCGATGACCGACATTGTACATTGTACATGTACTAGTGTAGTTTCAACAAAATGTTAATTAAAGCTGTTAAATATGAAGAGAAGATTGGGAAGATTGTTAAAGAAATCTCATTCATTTTGTTGTTGTTGCCTGCTTAATTTTTCATATATTTAGATTTGTAATGAAAGGATTATGAAACGATGCAAAGATGTCAGTTGAAATGGACTTGACAAGGGGGTGGAGTATGGATTGAAGATGATTTTAGACCAGGTATCACCAAAGGGTACATCGATGGAAATCTTATGAAACCAGGGTTGTATATTTAGAAAACATTGCCTTGTATTTAGCCTTGAACAAGTACCATTGGTTCTTCTTCAACAAGAGTCACTTCAAACAGAACCTGCTGATGCATTACATTCTCTTTAGGTCTTGCTTGAGGCTGGAATAATAAATGTGTTAACACAGTGACTCAAGACAGTGGTTCGACACTCAAATTGTGTTGGACACTACAATTTTATGTTGTGTAAACAGGATCGATGTGATCCGCGAATCAAGCTCAACATGCCTGTTTGGTCCGCTAGGATCGCAGGTTTTGATCCGGAAAGTTCTACTCTGTGTTGAACTCGATAACCTTGAGGTCAGTGGCGTAATTCAGCTAACGTCACAACAAGCAATACTGACACCCCGCTACTTCCGTTCATGATCTGGCACCCGTGTTAAACTCGCCTTTTTTGTTCTTGATAGACATGATCACAGGTTCACTCTTTGCAGTGTTGCACCTTTTCTCAGGATTCGAAAAGCGAGCTGACACTGTGTAAATGGAGTGTATTAAAGTTTATATGCCCCTTTCATATTCACTTCAGTAGAAGTAAAAGAGAAAATTCCTCAGGATTTATTTGTGTAGGGGAAACCGGGGATGGAAGTTACACGGTCAGTTGTTACAGTTCTCAGTGTGCTAAGCTGGAACAAGAGAGGATGTGCTAACTGGCATCTATATACAGCCTACACATAGCTGTGATGAACTGCCGGTCGTGAGGTTTCTCCATTGTTTTATTAAAAAGTAAATCAACAAAAACCATTTTTTTACAGTTCAAAGTAAATTTTTGACAAAAATTGAAATTTGTAATAGCTCTTACAACTGAAGGCACATGATGATAGTCTGGTATTGTAAATATAGTACATGCATGTCACTAATATACCCCCTAGCCATGCCGTGTAATTCTGCCTAATGACTGTGCTACAGTTGATTTCTGTGTGTAAAATCACCCATGGGGTAGGTTGTTACAACAACCAACCCCATGTCGATGTAACAACTTACCCCAATTACATTACATATGTAAAATTACGTTTTGTCTCGATTTTCAGGTGTTAATATTTTTATGTTTCTATTATTACTTTTGTCTATTTTAGAGCTCTACTTGATCTACTGTTAACGATGTCAAGAAACTGGAAAGTTGAAACATAAGTATGGTATAAGACATTTACACATTGTCAACTTACCCCGTATGTTTACATATTGTAACAATTTACCCCGTATGGTGTAACAACCTACCCCGTATAGGTTGTTACAAAAAAATGTCTTCACTAATTAAGCTGTAGTTAATCAGTGTTACATGTTTTCAAGTTTTATATGCCTCTGGTTTTAGCCAACATAATAGGCTAACTACGAACCCAAGATGGAGTGCGTGAGTTCTTTCATTAGAATTATCTGGCCCAAAATGTGAATTTTGTAACGTCCATCCCCTATAATTCTTCTCTTCTCAGAGCTATTACAGACCTTACGTGAGGTAAATCAGTCTAAACTCTCATGGGTTTATTTTACTGGTTATGCCCTTTCACATTCACTACCCTACATGGTAGAGTTTTGAAAAAAGTTATACCCTTTTCATATCCACTCTCAAAGAGGAGTGGGTCCGAAGTCAGCTACATGCATGCTATCCAAAGAGGGTTGTGTCCAGGTGTCCCTTTCATAATCAGTTCAAAAGAGGATTGGGACCAGACATTTAAATATTAATTCCCATAGAATGTACAATCCATATGAATTATACCCTTTTCATATTCACTTCGGAAGAGAGTTGAGTTGAGGATAAGTTACAATTTTTTTTTTTTTTTTCCGAAGAGGGTTATATTTGTAATACTTTCTGCCTCTTTCATACTTGTATTAATTTCCAAAGAGATTTAAATCTATAATTCCTTTCATATTCATATTTAAAACAAGGAGGGCATGGTCATAACCCCATAACAAATGAAACGGTTTAAGCATCACTTCACTCCTGGCTTGGACTCAAATTCTCCGTCATGAACACGCTACCTTCTTGTAAGGATTGCATGTGTGGAAACTATTCACATCAGATATGAATGATATGCGCATTATTTGGTGAGGATCTTTATATTTCCTCATGCACTGTATATTTTACAGCAGAATAGCGGTATAATGTCAGTAAGCATTTAGAGAGGTATATAACCTAAGGTGTAAAACCGTGAAAGGAAATTTGTACAGCTGAGAAAATGTACTCTGGCAGCTTAAAACATAAAATGTCACATTATTTTGGCAGTAGATCAAGTAAGAAGAACCGCTGCTAGTCACTTCAGACTTGACAGTACATGTAGGTGTACTTTATCAGCTTGAAATTAAGAGTTATATGAACAGAGTGTTTCAAATAAATTGTGTGAAACTTTTCTCTATTTTTAAAAACCATTTAATCAGGAATCATTATGAAAAAGTGATATATATTGATGATATTGATTTTGATGATTTTTGCATTTAGATCAAAACAAATAGATGTCAAACAATTAGGCCAGGTACATGTTAAATGACAATGCGTATTCGGCCTGTACCAGCCACCACGCATCTTCCTCAGACTGTTGTGTATTAAAGATGTATCATAATTCTGACGAACTCAGTCATGCTAGTGAAATGCTGGATGACAATGTGAATGTGGATTCAGCCAACGCGCATCTTTCTCAAAGACTGTTGTGTATTAAAAATGTATCATAATTCTGACAAACACCGTCATTCTAGTGAAAAGTTGGATGACAATGTAAATGTCACTTCAACCACTGAGTAGCTTCCTCAAAGACTGCTGTGTAAAATTCATCATAATGTTAACACACACAGTCATTCTAGTGAAAAGTTGGATGACAACGTGAATGATGCTTCAGCCACCAAGCATCTGTACTGCATAAAATAATGCTAACTCACTGTCCATCCAGTGAAAAGTTGGATGACTATGTGAACATGGCATCTGTCAGCCACAGAGAATCTCCTTTGAAAACTGTGTAGAATGCATCATAATGCTATTAACACAGTCAGTCTAGTGACATGTTGAATGACAATGTGAACGTGGCATCTGTCAGCCACGGAGCATCTCCTTTGAAGACTGTGTAAAATGCATCACTCTCTGCGCTCTGCTCATCGCACCGTCAAATGTGAATGCCTTTCTGCTAGGAGCATGCATGACCGACTCCAACATCAATCTCTCCAGACATTGCAATTGGTTTATACCTCTCAATGCAATTTCATACCTATTTCAATGCTTCTCTAATTCAGTTACGCAAAGTCAATCCCTGTGCGTGGGGGTATTTCATAAGGTCATTATTGCCGAGATAGATGTATAAATTTGAAGGGATTGCATTGTCTAAACAAGGGTAGATAATGAAAATCTCAAATCATGCAAAATATGTTTTGTTGCCAACCAGTCGAAAATTATTCTGGTTTTAGTGTCATCAATGGATGTCCTTGTATTCAATCAACTGCCTGCAATATAAGTAATTGACTGACATTATAGTCATGCATTATTAATCTTTAATTTTGATAAAAAAATAACAAATTATTTGTTTGGATGTTCAAACCAATTTATCGTCAATTTATTATTTTTTTTTTTATGACAGTAGTTATGATTTCTGGTAACTTTTTTAAAATTTAATAAAACTTATATTAGTATAGACTTCATATCAGTGGCCTGAACTGTGGATTTATAACGCTGGCTATTATCAAAGACAGAAATTTACCACTTGAGCAACTATATGCCTCTTGTACGCAATACTTCGTGAAAAATTTGTTAATTGATGGAAATAGCTGAAAAGGTCATTCTGTTGTGAATGTTAGACATTGATCGAATCAAACATGATGAATCAAAGCTGCTCATTCGACATCACTAGCTTCTTGTATTAATCTTGTTTTACCTGATGCATGAATGTTTTACCACATTTTGATATCTGATTCAAATATTTTGTATTAAAAATCTGTACTTACCATGTAAGGTACCTTCCCAAAAGTTAAAGCCGCGGCCCGCTGCGTGAACGCCGCACTGCGGGCAAATAGGCAGAATATACCGTTCCCCTAGTATTATTCTTCCATTGACTTAATTATAAAGCGCCGCTGTGCGGCGTTCACGCAGCGGGCCGCGGCTTTAACTTTTGGGAAGGTACCTAAGGGCCAAAACATTGTTGAAAATGAACAAGTTGATTAGTTAATATAAGTTTATTTGGGGAGGGGGGTGGGGGAGGACTTTGATTTTGATAGGAAAGGTTAGAAGGATAATTCCTGAAAAAAAAAATTATGAACATACAAATTTTGCTGTGGAAATAAAAAACCACAGTTCATGATGAATTATTACATAGGAATTAAATATTCATTTTGCACAAAATATGAACTGGTATTGAGTCACGATGATATGAGCCAAATTTATTTCTTTGCTAATTTCATATTTCCCCTTTTATATGTCTTGCCTGGTTCCTTTTATATAGGCTATACAGTCTGTGTCAAAAAAAATGGTACAGTCGGGGAAAATATAATTTAGGTGTGAAATCTTTTCAAATAATATGTATTTGTGTTATCAAATTAAAGCCAAAAGATTTTTCTTGCTGATGCGCTTTGTTCTGTATAATTTGCTTTCGTAGAACAAAAGTTATGCTAAATTTTATGCGACGAGGGACAAATCGAAATTGCGCACCTCTTGTTCTGGAGCGCTGAATTCATGGCCAATTTGCAAAATCTAGACAAAGGCATGGGAAGGCGTGCAAAAAATTTATTTTTCTTGATTGTAGAAAACTAGTCATATGTCAAAAAGTACAGCACCAAATGTGAAGAAAAAAATTGCCAAAGAAAGTCTGATTTTCCTGCTTTATGAAAATACCAATCAATACCAGGTTGTGATTAATCTTCATACTGTAAAAAAATGTTTTCCACTTGTACCATTTTATTTGACACAGACTGTAGGTTAGAAGGATACTTCTTCCTCTTGCAGTACATGTATGACTTTGAGTTTCTAAGTCTACATGTATATGTGTTTTTCATCTCTTCCTCTCTTTTCTCCCTCCCTCCCTGCTTCCCTCCATACATTGCCCCCCCCCCACTCCATCTTCTTCCTCTCCCTTCCCTGTCTTCTTACCCAAAACCCTGTCTTTCTCTCCCTCTCTCCCCGTCTCCCTCCCTCTCACAATATCGATTTCTTAATGCCTCTGAACTTTCTTATTATCTTTCATCCCAACTCTTTCATTGGTTTATAGGGAAGATCTTACCGGGAGTGGGAGCTAATCATAAATTTCATTATGGACACAGACGAGACCAATGAATATTAAAGCTCTCCCAAAGGGCAGGTATCTCTATCAGCTAGCTAGAGATTTATTAATTCACATACATTTGGTCGATTCAGAAGCATGAAACACATGCGTTCGCCTGCCTCCCTCCATGTCGTGACCGAGTAGCATACAGTCTGTGAGTGTGTGGGTATGTGGGTAGGAGTGTGTGTGTATGTGGTAGATTATAAAGCCATGGTTGCATGTCTCTAATGTTAGGTTACTCACATGATAATGTTCAAGCTTCATGAGCAGATACTGCTTAAATTTTACAGTAAAATACATAGATTGTTGTTTCTGTTCAAAATGTAAAGGATTATCACAATGTATATTGTACTTCTCAACATATTGCCACACCCCACTCTTTTATATTTCTTGCACAGTATTTATTTGAATTCTTCTCTATCTGTATAAGCCAGAGTTTTTGTGGTTTTGGATTAAATGAGGAAATTTACAAGAGCATAACTTTGCAATATATGTGATGATTTTATAGATTTCCTTAATTATTGTAGTGGAAATTTTCCTGAGGACTGACTCATAAAAAACTTAAAAAATATATCAATTGCAAAAATAACACTTATAGGCATACATTGTATTGTGATTACATTTGGTCATATTCAAACTAAGTGGGACATTTAGCTGAAATTTCAATGTGGCACTGTGCCTTTGAAAGTGCAAATTAGGATCTGAAATCGACACAAAGGCTTCTTTACAATGCAACCAATTATTTAAGTTCAAACATTATGGCCCAAATTTACAAAGGAGGATTCTGCAAAACCCACGGATCCGTGGATCCGTGGGTTTTTTAATCGACGGCTCCACGGATCCACCAGTTTATGATTCACCAACAGTTGACCCAAATTATGACGTTTTATGACACTGTGGATCTGTAGATTCAGTTGAGTCCACCTTTGTGAATACCATATTGAAAATCTTAGGTCCAACCCTAGGTTAAACCCGGGGTGGAAACCATGGATTTTGCAGAATCCACCTTTGTGAATTTGGGCCTATGTGATCCAGTTTTCTTACGCTGAATAATTGATCAAACAGGAATTTGCACATGTAGGACTATGGTGCTTTAAATGCCTGTTTTTCTTATATCTAGTCACTTTTTTCAGATTTTTTTTGTTTTTATGCCTCCGCCACCGAAGGTGGTGCCGGAGGCATCATGTTTTCGGGTTGTCCGTCCGTCCGTATGTCTGTACGTCTGTACGTCCGTAGGTCCCGTTTGCTCGTTATCGCGATATCTCAAGAACTGTTTGAGATATGAACTTGAAACTTAGGGAGAGTATGTATCATCATAGAAATACGATGTGAGTAGATTTTGGAGTATGTAGGTCAAAGGTCAAGGGTCACAGAGGTCAAATGGTTAAATTCCATGTAAATAAGTTTGTTATCGCGATATCTTGAAAACTAGTTGAGATATTAGCTTCAAACTTGTGGGTAGTATGTATCACCATCACCATAGGAAGATGATCTGATTAGGTTTTGGAGTATGTACATGTAGGTCAAAGGTCAAGGGTCACAAAGGTCAAAATGTTAAATCCCATTTATCTCAAGAACCAGTTGAGATATGAGCTTCTAAATTAGGGGTAGCATGTATCATCATTGGAAGATGATATGATTAAATTTTGGAGTGTGTAGGTCAAAGGTCAAGGGCCACAGAGGTCAACTTGTTTAATCCCATTTATCTCAAGAACCAGTTGAGATATGAGCTTTAGACTTTAATAGGGGTAGTATGTATCACCATAGGAAGATGATTTGATTAGATTTTGGAGTATGTAGGTCAAAGGTCAAGGGTCACAGAGGTCAAAATGTTAAATTTCATGTACAGAGTTGTGCCATATGCCAATGTGCTATATATTTCTGATCTGGCAATGGCGGAGGCATATATTTCGACCGCGCGCGTTCGAGGATTCATCTTGTTTACTCTAACATGGCATATACACACAGGTAATTTCGATCTAGTTATTTACTTGAATTGTTGCATTTAAGGCACTGGTCGTGTCACTAACGTTTAGGATGTCATGTCAATCATGACACATAGAGGTGGACCATTTTCCACAGAGAGGGAATGATTGATAAGGACAATAAATGTCAAGAAAGGTCACTACTCATGTACATATTCATGTACATATACCATGGTACCCTTAGAGATCTACTTCCAAGGCACAAATCCAACCATAACCAATGATGGTCAGAAACTGATGTCTTTTTGTTTTTTTGTCGTGTCACTCACGCACTGGTTTTTAATCATAATTTCCAGGACCAATTGTCAAATTCATATCCAACTAGTAATGACACATGCCACTCCTACATTATACATAATATGGTAGTCATGATCCATTCATAACCTACAAGTGCAAAGATATGCTCATGTTTGAATATGACCACTTACAAAAAATGTCTGTTTTGAAACAAAAATAAGAATGAAAGTTTCACCAATTCTGCATTTCTATTCCTGTGAAGAGATGTGATGATGGATCATGTTGATGACCTTTCAAAGGATAGGAGATCAATCATATCACAAATTTTCATGGAAACTTCTTGATAAACATGTTGTTTTGCTGGAAATTATTATTTTGTTAAAAACCAGCTTCGTATCAAAATTGTTTTTTGGGTCCTTTGCAATTTATTTTAGTCAAATGAAATCTATGTGTAATTCTTAAGTTCACTTCGGTGATTTTTAGGTTAGGTTTTGGTTACAATCTGTATAATTTTCGCTTTGATATAGGACAGGTAATCTAAAAATTCTAGGAGAGGATTTTCACAGCTTATTGTTTTCTCTTTATCTCTTTTGAAACCAGAGCCCCCCAAGGAAAAAGTGTTTAGGGTACGAGAAAATGCAGTTCACAAAAGACGAGGAGCTGTGAGGAGACGAGTTCACCAAGTCAATGGTCATAAATTCATGTCCACATTTCTGCGCCAACCCACATTCTGTTCCCATTGTCAGGACTTTATCTGGTAAGTTTTTTATTAGAATATTTGATTTTTAACTACTTGTTCAGCAACAGCCTATAGAGCGATTTCACGTGACGTCATCATCTTCCTGCCGGCCATTGTGGTGGGCACGCTATCATTGCCCACCATGGTTACGTATACGTATTGCTGCACTAAAGGAGGTTTGAAGTTACTCGAGAAACTGTACTTAATTGATATCGTAATTCTACAACAAAATCATGGGAAGTTTCTGTTCAGTTGTTGGTTGTGGAAACAGGGCAGGAAGAGACAAAAATCTTTCTAGCGGCTGCCTGCAGCAATTACACGAGCGAGAAGGAGGTATTACTGCGGCGTGCAGAAGCGCGACTGAGGCCAGTAGTAGTCTTCGCCGTGACCACCCGCCCCGCCCGGTCCGAAGTAGGAAGTGTGTAGTTCGAGCTAGCATGTCGGAAAGATAACTCAGGCGGATCGAGCTAAAAACCGCAACAAAAAAAATCACTGTGATAAAGACAATTATTATGTCACACATGTCGATTTCCTACCTGAAATAAAATGATATGAGCACGCATCCGAATATTCTTTGATAGCTCGAAATTCTGATTGATTGCAGCAAGCCATTCGTAGTAGGGCCTACACTAACTATACACAGCCCTGTTGCCGAAGGCGACGGGTTCGCGACGGGGGCTGGTCGGTTTTGACTTGCCGACGAGAAAGTTCAGATTTTTTTTCTCCTTCGATCTCGCGTAATTTCTGCAGGCAGCCGATAGTAAGATTTTTTGTCTCTTCCTGCCCTGTATCCACAACCAACAACTGAACAGAAATTGCCCACGATTTTGCTGTAGAAGTACAGTATAGTTTCTCGAGTAACTTCAAATCTGGCTTTAGTGCAGCAATACGTATACGTTGCCATGCTGTCAGTCGATTTGTATGCCTTCCAAGATGGCCGCTGCGCAGTGTTGCTAACAAAAATATGACGTCACTGGGAACGCTCTATAGAAGTCAAAAATCTGTTTGATTCCTGGTGGTCACTACAAACATTCTTCTTTCATTGCAATGATGGACATTCAAAGAAAATTAGAGAAAATGTCTCGGGTAGGGATTCATGTTCGTGAGATATGATACATTATTACCTGTATGAGGCGTTTTGGAGACAAGATATAAGCGCGTATTTTGTCTGCCTGATTGATTTGGATAAAAAAAATTACGTCACAATGGCTCAGTGGTACGACAACGGGCCGTAATATTCATACACTCCTACTCCGCGATTCCCTATTGGGTTTGTGTACAAAATTGTCGGTCCGTAATATCCATATTCACTGGTCAGGGGTCCTACGCGTAGTTCTAAGAAGATGATGCGCGTTAAGGTACAAAGAGTATAGACAATGGATACGCACAGAAACATTATTGCGTCACAATGGTTTAGTATCATGTTAAAAAAAAATACGCGCCTGAATAACTACGTCACAGTGGTTCAGCTCAGAATGCTGAAGAAAAGAAAAACATCCCAAGAAAAAGTACCCAGTTTAAATCAAGCAAACTTATTTTAATATCTTTAAAATGTGGCTAATTGGGGTTAACAGGTAATAATAATAATATTGACTGGCTTTACCTTCAGGAGATACCTCCTATATTTCCCCCACAAGACCCATATTGCCCTCGTCTTCGACTCGAGGCAATATGAGACTTGTTTGGGAAATATCTGCGGTATCTCCCTCAAGGCCAGTCAATATTATATAAGTATTTTACTTTGGATTTGGGCAAACGTTATGTGGACCAGCCTATTTATAAACACTTGTTGTTTTTCCCCCATATCTCATATTTTAGTTCATAATTTCTCAAAATAAAAACTGAGAAGTTCTTTATAGAAAGAGTAACTGGGCCAAAATCATTTGCTACAGCTGTCACATCATTTTCTTCTCTGTATTTGGACCAGCCTATTTATGTACACTTGTTGTTTTTCCCCTATATCTCATATTTTAGTTCATAATTTCTCAAAATAAAAACTGAGAAGTTCTTTATGGAAAGAGTAACTGGGCCAAAATCATTTGCTACAGCTGTCACATCATTTTCTTCTCTGTAGTTGCGTTTATTTGTGTAATTTTAGTCTAATATGTTTATTTTAGATTTCAATTACATTGGTGTATCAAGAATAGATAATGTTGACATTTGCCCTTGTGATAGATGTATACATGTAGACCTATCTAATCAGACCTGATCTAATGATTAACACCGGACCCATCATACCCTAAATATAAACATAAAATTAAACCAATTCCAACCCTAACCTTAACCATATCTTACATAAAATAATCCCCAGAGCATTCATCACTGGAGCAATTGCTGTGTCAGCCATTTTCTGTGTGCCCAACAGATGAATATTGTCACCTTATTCATGGCCCTCTTTTCATAGTTATTTGCATGATATTGATATTAAAATTGTAGGAACTAATTGTCCCCGCCGAACGAGTTCGAGCAGGGGACTATGAAACGGGCTCCGTACGTGTGTATGTGTGTGTGTGTGTGTGTATGTATGTATGTGTGTGTGTCCGTCCATCCGTCCGTCCGTGCGTCCGTATGTGAGTTCAATTTGCTACTTCCTTCGCATTTTTTCATTGACCGATTCTCGATTCGTTGTGCTTTATAATGAAGATAGCACTAGGTGATGGCTACCAAACTTCTTCACAAAGATTTTGACCTTTGACTTTGACCTGATTTTTTGACCTATATTGTTAATTGGCTACAAAATGCTACTTCCTCGCTCATTTTCATTCCGATTCTCGATTCTGTTTGCTTTATATGATAGCATAGGTGAGGGCTCAAAACTGCTCTTCACGGAATTTTGACTTTTGCAGCACTTGACCTTTTGACCTCATTTCTTCACCTATACTTGTTCATGCTAGCATCTACTCCTTCGCCATTTTCATACCGATTTCGAACGCGTTTGCCTTTATGATAGACACTTAAGTGAGGCTACAAAAAGTTCTCTCACGAATTTTGGACTTTTTGGACCTCCGACTTTGACACTTTGACCCTTGATTTAATACTCTATGTACATTGGCTACAAAATGCTACTCCTTCACCATTTTCTTCCGATTTCATTCCGGTTACTTTATGAATAGCACTAGGTGATTGCCTATCAAGACTTTCTTCACCGAATATTTACGACTTGCTTGACCTTTGAGCCTTTTATTCTTTACGTACTATATTCGTTAATGTGGCTAGCAATGCTACTCTCTTCGCCATTTTTCATCCGATTTCGATTCCGTATTGGCTTTATGTGCATAGCAACTAGCGTGAAAGGAACTTATAACAAAAACTGTTGTCAGCATAACGAATTTTTGAATTTTGACTTCACCTTTGGGACCTTTGGTACCTTCAATTTTAGCTTATTTTGTACGCTTGGCTAACAATTAATTGCTACTACACTTTCACCAATTTTCATGACCGATTTTCAAACATTCCGCTTGGCTTTATGTGATATGCACTTAGGATGAAGTGTGTAGAGCTAGGCAAAACTTCTTCACGAAGAATTTTGACCTTGACGCTTTGGACCTATACTTGTTTAATATGGCCTAGCAAATGCTACTCTTAAGCCATTTTTCATTGGCCGTTTCCGATTCCGTTGGTGCTTTATGTGGATAGGCACTGATGGTTTGAGACTACGAAAAGTTCTTCACAGAATTTTGACTTTTTACCCCTTTGACCTTTGACCTTGAATTTGACCTATATTGTACATTGGCTACAAAATGCTACTTCTTCGCCATTTTTCACCCGATATTGATTCTGTTTGCCTTATGTGATAGCACTGATCGTGATATAATGGGAAGTTTACATTATCGGCGGGGACATATATTACGCATTGCGTAATTTACTAATCCACTTGTTTTCTAATGGTCTAGAGCATGAATTCATTGAGGCATTAATGGCACGTTCAATGAATTATTACTCAATAACAATTTCACATTGAGCACACTTGCTGAAAATGAAATGAAGCAATATATTCATGTGAAATGAAGCATAGAGCCATGTTTATCATTATGAAATGATCATTATTTTTTTGGAATAGAGAGGTTATCACTCTCTACCTTGCATTAGTTGATAGGAAGAGATAATATTCAGTGCTATTTACACCTGGATTATGATCCTATTGCTATTCCCTGGTGATAGTGGGGATATAAGAATTCCATGACATTTGCTCCACTGTAAATTCCATGCATTAATCAAAAGACTTACTTCAACCCTGGACTTGACTCTATACCCTGCCCAAAACCCTATCCCAACCCTTACCCCAACCCTGCATCTTAGACCCAAATTAAGTCTGGAGCAATGGTCTCAGGAGCAAATGAAGCAGTATCAGCGGTCATGGGATGGTAGTGAGAGTGTAATGATATAGGAGTTTAGAGGAAACCATCCCAGCCAGTAGGTGCTTCCAGGGAACTTCTTCATAGCATGATTAAATGTTAGCATTCATCAAGATAATTCCTAATCCATTAGTGGGACTCAACATTGACATATATATATCGGGTAATAATTCATGGCGAGAGGCTCATACAGTGGCATAGGATGGAGACGTGCACCTTGTTTGCAGTCGACCTCTCACGTACATGTACTACGCTATGAGGCTCTCTAGGCCCCCTGCCTGAAGAGATTCTCTTGCCGTTGTTTCCCTTTCCCTCATTTCTTCTTTCACAGGGCAACGCCGAAAACCCATCAATTTCTGTCTCTTTTGCCGAAGATAGATCACCTTTAGAAGTCGGATTGGGGCTAAAAGCTCTTTAAAAAGAAAAACTTTCATAGTTTATCAGTATAAGATTGATGTCAGGGTATGGGTCTTAAATGAAGCAATTTATCGTGGAAAGACTGTCAGAATGGACATAAATTTAGTTGATAGTGTTTTGTTGTATGTACATAGGGTGGCTAAATACTATGCTGTAGTGCGCCACAAAGTATAAAATTACGAATAGGATATATTCAATCTCAGTCTGTAATACACCTACATTAATTGTTTTCAGAATCATACTTATTTATAATTAAGGTGATTTTGAATATATCTACTCTCACTCTTTCTTTATAATAATGATTGTTTTTAATGACTTGCATTCGGAATAAAATGTAAAGACCATGTTTGGTTTTGGATCTCATAACTCCAATGCACTATTGAAGGGACTTTACTCGACATCGTGCATGTATGCATGATTTGTGCTAAACAGACACAGAATATTGTGAAAGGCATTATTAACGATGCACTCAATCTTTAGTGAATGCATGATCCTATATAGGTCTGCTTGTGTTGTCATGTATTTATTAACACTAAAAAAAATAGAGAGCTTTGATAAAATATTGTTCTTTCTGCCTTCCTTTGGGCATATGCTGTTAGATTGGAATAATGAAAATGTCTTTTGTATTTACTATAGCATGTGCCTGACTGCCTATGAATTGAGTCTAATCATTGGGTGCTACCAATTGAAAGATAGTTATCAAATTACCAGCTGCTTTGTAATTATGCACACAGGTCTCATTTTTGCCGACTTTACTATCCCCAAATATTAATCAGAATATGATAAAAGAGTTCTTGTCCTTCTACAATGTAGATAAACACTAAAGCTTCATCAAGCGATGAAAACAATGTAATTGTGTTTTTTTTTTTAATGACCAGTGATTGAAGAAAATCTTTTAGACATTAATTAATACCTTGAATTTTATAAGGAATCATTCACTTGACAATGTTGATAATGATTACAAAATGTGTGCTGAAATTTTATACTTGAATGCAGCATTTCTTTTGAATTTCTGTGAAGTACATCAAATACATTCTTGTCATAAATTTGAAGTGAAGACAAAAAGACAGGTGGGAGCCCTGTAAAATTTTTCAGTAACAATTGTACATGCATCTTGCCTGGAACTTATTATTTTTCATAGCAGGCAATGTAAACAAAGATTTAAATTTAAGAATAAAAAAATTCAAAAGAAAGTGATCAAGGAAATCCATAGCATATTGATATATAAGATGTATATAAGTTGATTAAATGAAACGTCATAGCTCTTGAAAACTGACAATTCATTTTTCAATTTAAGATGTCATTGATTGACATATATTTTCTCATCGCTGCACATTTTCACGGCTTTGAATTGAAACACTTCACTGTTTGCAATCATCATGACATGTACATGTATGTTAATGTTGATCTTGGTTAGATGTAGATACATTTTTTCATTTGTCAAAAAGAAGTACAATTTCCACCAACCATAATAATAAATCAGAGATGCCACTTTTCAGGAAACTATTTACCCTACATTTTTGTGGTCTTATTTATTTTCAGCCCTTTTAAAAAGCTTTCTTGTCCAAATTTGCACACTTTTTTTTAAATTATAATTTTAAAGGCTCTTGATTTCCATTTTTGAAAGATACGCATACATACATGTACACCCACACTTTAACATACATTTCCGAACATAGGAAACCAGATGGATTTACAGAGAGGACAGTTTATATATTTTTTAAAAAAAGATGCTGCTGCATAAAACCACACCCTAATTCTTATATAACACCGGTGTAGTAAAAAGCCATGTAGACTTATCTCAATCAATTTCTACATGTAATAAATCTAAAAAGATTGGAGAAAGAAAGAAAGAAAGAAAGAGAGGGAAAAAAAGATAAGTTTATGGGGAGGTTAGTTTTACCACATAGAAATTAAATGACCTTACCTTGAATGCTTAGCAAATTTGATTTCATGATTGTTTACAATTTACCCTATGAGAACCTCTTTTCATTATCATTTCTTGTATGCGTGTTCTGCCCACATCTTGCCAAATCTTGCCTTCTTATTGTGCCTCTGGAGACTCGAGTGTGTGGGAGGAGTGTTCTATCTTTAGACATAGAGTCTGTGGCGCATAGAGTTGCCTCGTAGGGCGCTGAATATATTTGACAATAACATACAAGCATTTTCTTTCTAAAAAGAATTTAAGCTGTCCTCATTTTCTTGCTTGTGAGATGCAAATAGATGTTGCTAATACCTGAGGATGCTGATGGAATAATGCAATACATACATTCAGTCAAGCAATTTACATATAAACAGGATCTCAATGCATCTATAATGTTATTAAACATATCTTGGGAGTAGTCATTGTTGCATCTGTTAATTGGTGTGAATAATGCTTCAGGCTATATTCTCAATCTGTTTTTAATACAAATCCTTTATGGAAGGGGCATTAGAGTATCTTTATTGCAATACAAAATAATAAATAATGCCTAATACCTTGCTCTTTTCGCTTGTTATTTTCATTCTCTCAAAACATATAAAATCTGACAGATTTAAGAATGATTACATGTAGGAAGAAAAATTAGAAATAAATTAAATCAAATATAGAATATCAAGGAAAAAAATGTGGCGTGTGAAACCAACAACCAACTAATTTTGAATGAGCATGGGTACGGTTGTGTTAACGAAATCATATAACTTTGATTGTGTGCGCATGAGATAAACAAAATCAAACGCTTTGCCATGTTATCTATTGATAACCAGGAGATACATAATTTGGGTCATAGGCAATTAATAAAAAGAACAATTACTAATGACTGATTTCCCTTTCATTTCCTTCCACTGTCTCTCTCTATTTCTATCACTCTAGGGGTTTGTATCGTCAAGGTTACCAATGTCAAGGTAGGTACCATCTGGATTTGTGTTCTTTTTGAAAATGAATTGTTTCACATCTCATGAAGATGTAAGTTCCTGTTTAAATCTCAATACATCCATTTTTTTTTTACATGGACTGTGCGGCTTACTCTTTATTGTGTGGTTCTCTGATTATACAAGCATTATGAAAAAAGAGGGGGGATTCAGGTTAAAGATATAACACAGTTTTGGTTTTTTATCCGTGGCACGGATAAAATTCAAAATACAATATCATGAAAACAGAAATGGTATACATAAAACTTTTTTGGGGGTAGGTGACATAATTATATACATAGGTATTTAATAAAACATCAAATTTTCAAAATCATTTAATACATGAGTTGAAAATTCCCATAACTATGTTATACCTTTAAGCTTGAATGTTCTTTCAAGAACTCTTCTTTTTTTTGTGAACTGTAAATTGAATTGTCTAGAAATACAAAAATTTATGTTTCCCAATCAAAAATTTTATCAAATGGAAAGAGGGAGAAAAACAACTTGATTTTAATTAAATTTTCATTTCTACCTTAAAGAAAATTTACTTTTTTCATCTTAAAGTGATGCAGAGTCACTCCACCATGTTGTTTGTAATCTTTGCAGGATGTATTCATACAGGCTAACACCAGTCTCAACTATTTCTCTCTTCCTAATACAGTCTGTACAGTTGTTGTCCACAAAAGATGTCATGAGCAGATCATTACTCGCTGTCCAGGTCACAAAGATGAAGGAGTCAATGATGTAAGAAGCATCTACTTACATAATGTTACTTTCTGCCTCATGTTTAATATGGTTCTTGCAGCGCAATGCATGATGGGACAGTATTCTAGTACAATCAGCTGATTGCTGCGTGTGATTATGTTATTATCACATTGAGAAAATCATATTTTTTGTTGTATTAGTTGTGTTGATCAAAAGGTATCATCTTTGGTAAGAAAGGATATATGTGTAAATTGTAAGAAGTTGGTGAAAAATCAAATTTTTAACTTAAATTTACAACATTATCGCACAGCAGTGGGCGCTGCAAGACAGTAGATTGTACGAGAATTCTGTCCCTTCATGCATTGCAATAAACGTATTGCATGAATTCAATGACTCATCAAGCAGATTTCAAATTATCTACTTCTGAAAGCCAGAAGGATGTAATATTTCCACATAGCTTTAATACCCTTCTTGTTCTAGCAGTAAGGCTAAATGTGGGAATCAACACATATTAATTACTAGGAGCCCCTCTAAATGTTTTGTAATGGCCCAGTCACATGTGCAAAATGCATGGCCAGCGCACAGAAAAACTAAAAAATAAGCTCTGTTCGTCGTAAGGTAACGCGTATGCAGCTTGTTTCTGGCTGTCTACACGAATGACCCACGCAGGCACAGCGCACAACCAGCGAACTAAAGAAGTCACTTGACTTTGCGCCCCCCCCCCTAACCATAACATAACCAGAACCATAATAAACACTGGTCACCTGTTAGCAGTATCACTGGTCAAGTTTGGAGTAAGACCAGAGATCTTTCTTGTAGAATGCGTGACTTATGGCAATGACGTCATCAGTTTAACATCAGGGGCCGCGGAGCGTTTTTGAAAGTGGAGGGGCTGGGCCGAAAGTGGGGTGGGGGGGGGGGCTGAACATGCTGAAAATTACAAATCTATGGTCATTTTTGCGTTTTTGTACACGTTTGCTGAAGAAAGGGGGGGCTGAAGCCCTCAATGTACCATCAATATTAGGCACGTCGTTTGGAGAAATCTGCAAGAAAACTCCACATTAATTACAAGTCATCTCTACATTTATGTTGGGACAAGAACAGTAATAAAAGAAGCATTAGCATTACATGTAGGGTAGGCCTACACTATGAAAAAATATATATACATACAAAGAAATCTGTATTTTTCCACAAAACTGATGTCAGCAGAGTCGCCATAAAATGTGTTTTTAAAAAAAAGATTTATCTGTTAATTTCCTCATTGATTTTATGGGATAGAAGGGCAAAATCAGAGTTTCTGTAGCTTAGCTGAAATATTAAGTTGTAAAAAATGTGTAAGTCCTGATTTATGTTTTGTACCTTTCACGTAAATATTTGCAGGAAAAGAAGTAAATTACAATTTCTGTAATTTTACAAATAAGATATGGCAACTCTGCTGACAGGATTTTGCTGTAAGAATACAGATATTTTTTTTACAGTGCACTGTAAATGTGTTCAACGCGTGGTCTGCGTGTATCTGGCATTGGCGCAGCATGCTCTGCGCACGTCTAGCGCCCTGCTGGCGTTTACATCCATGCGTCGAGCTCGATGCAGATTTTTGTGCATGCTCAAATTTTCAGATGCATACTGCGCACAACGATGAATCAAAAAGCGTTCGTCTAGCGCGCTCGACGAGTGCTCGAAGAGTGTGGGCTACAAGACAGCGCAGGACGACGCATTACCCAATATTGCTACTTTTTCTGAGCGCTGGCCATGCGTCGTGTACATGTGACTGGCGCATAACATGTCGGTCATAACTAAAATTCAATCAACTGCATGATACTCTGATTAAGAATGCAAGTAGTTTTAATCCATATGAATGAGATTCATATGCTTGTAATGAACTGCCTTACCTTGATCACACTCAATTATCGAAATAATATAATAAATGAAGGATAAGTGACAACCTCGATGACACTCTGAATGACAGTCTCAATGACAAACCAATGTGGGAGTGAGGGAGGAGGCCGGATGTTCTTCACAAGATGTATTACCCACTTATATTGACCTACTGTTTACATACAAGTAGATCTTCTATTGCCTCCTTATATCATGATGAAGAGCCTTGCTACTTGACCATGTACAAAGTACGAACGTGTACTCTTTGAATGAGGTGATGAGTATGCACTAGGATGGTCTCTTGCGTGTATAGTTCATCCACCAGGCGAATGCAGCCATTATGCAGTAGCATGATGGGCATCTCGCATGGTGAGCATATTAGCTGTTAGAGGCAGAAGGAAGTTGTTGTAAATTGTTGTTGTAAACGCTTTCGTGAATAAAACCCTGTATGTATTTTACAGTGTATGTAAAACATGTAGGCATACATGTAACTTGAGTGGGCTTTGGAGAGGTCATGACCTTTAAGCATACTCTGCAGTACTTGATACTTTCTGTATTCGTTAAATGATACTTTATTAAAATGGTTGAATCAACAATTAGTTTCTACATATGTACACTAAAGTTTGCTCCAGATTGTCGACGATAATAATTAGTGCTTAATTAACATGTACAATACTATGCTAGATTTTTTGGTATTATTTTATTGGGGGGAAGGGGAATTTTGAGTTGTTATTTCAACCCTATTTGATAATTTGATTAAAACTGTTAATTTCATTTTAACATCGCTTACCAGTGGTGAGATATTGTTGGGATTCATCTTTTTTTTTTAGGAACCCCTTCAAGGTAAATCTATGAGAAACTAAGACGAGAAACTAGGAAGAGAATGCGTATGATAAGGTCACAACTTGTTGTGTGTGTATTTACAAGTTGGTGTCCTGCAGTCTGCCTCAGGTGGCTGCAAACTCCAGTGATAGACTGCATTTCATCATAAATTCATTTCATGGCTGTTTAAAAAAGTGCATGTATTCACCTAGTCTAACAGCAGTTGGTCTAATTCTCCATTGGTCTAATGCCACATGGGCTAACCCATTGGCCCGTGATCTAGACCGATGACTGGAATTGTGCTATAAGTCGGAAATTGTACGAATTTTGGAACGAGAATGCAATGTTGGTTAGAATTCACAGCATGCTTCTCTATGAAGAGTCGGTGAAGCAGTAGTCTAAAAATATAAAGTCGGTCTGCGATCGCATAAGTTTATACAGGAGACTGGATTTGTACAAAAATTTGAATCGTAAACCAGGGGTATGGGTGGTTTAGAATTCAATATGGCTTTGCAAGTTTTATGTCGGAGGAAGCTAATTTGTCACTTTTATCGTCATCTTGAAGCTAAAAGTTGTCCAAACTTTGCTAATATTTGGCTGCATTATTAAACATTCCATAATTATTTGATGTAGGTTGAAAGTATCAATGACACTCGATATTCAGGGCAAGCAGCTACTGACAACAGATTGTTGCGTCAGGATTTCCGGGTTATTCCTGTATGTACCATCGTTCTAGGATCGTGCAGAAGGATTACAATTGTACGTCTTTAGAGTTTGGGTTCGTGCAATTTGTATTTGTGTCGTTCCGTTTTGCAATCTTATTTTTTAACTTCATACAAACTCAGTCTTTGGTCCAGAATACAGGCCATTTGGTCTATCAACAATTTGGTCTAGTTCTTACTTGGTCTAATTGTAAATATGTCTAAAAGCCAAATGGTGCAATTGCATTTTCTTCTACTGCACAAATGAATATTTGGTCTATTAAAAGTTAAATGTTACTGGAATTGACTAAGTGGTGATAGGTCAAGTGGACAATCTATAGACTAACTGGACATGACACAAAATGGGCATTAGACGAAATGCCAAATAGGCGAAGTGGTAATTAGACGAAATACCATGTGCGATGAGACCAAATGGACATTTGTCAAAGAGGGTTTAGACCAAGTGGCAATTTACCTGTATGAGTGCCTGAAAAAAAACGAGCACCTCCCTGGGCGCGATGACAGATCCGACACAGAGCTGTGCACCGCAGACATACGATCGGTTGTGACTAGGATGAAGGAGTCTGTTTGAGGTTTGTTTGCTTTGAGCCCTCGGAGTCAGTGCCTGGAGGTGAATGCAGATGAACAGTTGGTGAATCTTAATGAGGGTTTGATAGGAAAACCAATCAAGGAATAACAATGCGATGACCATGCCGATAGAATGCCTACCATTGTTTCCTGCTTCAATGTTGACCGCAACACCAACCGTTGTATTCCTTTCAATGTTGACCACGATATGGATTTTATCCTTGGATCATATTGTATATTTTGGTGGTTTATTAAATCAATATGTAAAACCGATCTCCACCAAGAATTAGAGAATATCTTGAAAGCTGTTCATTTTCTATAGTCGTGAATAGAAATTGGATAGCAACTTTTTGTGCTTTTCTGTTCTTCAATATTGAAAATTTGTATCGATGAGGAAGCTAACTCAAATTCGATTCTTGTTCAAAATATGTAAACTTGTTTTGGAAAGTCTCAATGGTTAATGTCTACATAAGTGGCCGATGTCTTATGTGTACAGGACATGTGTACATATGCAGACCAAATCATGACTAAAATCATGGCAAAATTGTGAAAATGAATTTGCAATAATCAAAAAATATGAATACGAAGAAGATCTTCATAAATTGATCGAACGGTAACGCTCATTGTCGGCTCTCTGCATCAGCCTATAAACTGACTCTGAACAGACTCGGGTTGGAATACTTATCTCGTCTTTCGGATTTCTAGGTTAAAGATCGGTCCCAGACATCTGATTGCTACACATCTGTCAAAAGCCAATCAACCAAACGATGTTTCTTTCTCACAAACTTTGTTTCATACATGAAAATTTAAAAAAAAAACTCTAAATTTTTTTGTTTAAGGAGAAACTTCTTAAAAGTTTGCCTTCAGATAGATGACATAATTCTGAATGGTCAAGATTGTGTTGATCTTTAAGTCAGTTTTGAGCCAATTGATACTGTGTACATTCTTCATTGTCTGTTATTCTTATGTTTGCTCTCTCTTGTTTCTTCCAGGTCGGATCACAGCGATTCAATATCAACATACCCCATCGCTTTTCCCTCCACAATTTCCGAAGGCCAACATTCTGTGATCATTGTGGATCTCTACTATATGGTCTCTTTAAACAAGGCGTGCAATGTGAAGGTAGGTTGCTGGGCCTTCTGTACATATCTTTCATCTAAAACTTGTTCATGGGCCTTATGTACATATCATTCATGTGAAACTGGCTGGCAGACCTTATGCACATATTATTCATGTAAAACTTGTTGACCTTGTAAACATAATGTAAAACTGGTTCATGGGCCTTATAAAAGTCTTTGATGTGACTTATGCACATATGAAACTAGTGTGTAGGCCATATGAATATATTATTTGTAACTTTAAAATGCTTAGTTGAACAGACCACATATAAAAAGAATGTAGTGTTGAGTCTTACATAGACACATCTTTTTTATTATATGATTATTTTATTCATATTATAAAGGACAGTTGATGAATAATAATAAGTCTACACTGATTGGTCAGAAACACAAAGGTGGATAAATTGTGCTAAGTGCTAATTAGATGTTATCTATTATAATTATAAAAATCAAGTCTTGGAATAAAAATAGTATTTAGAGTAAAAAATTGAAATCTGAAATGTTATACATTCACATCTCCATTAGATAAGGGGTCATTCCATCTGGATTCACCCAATGGTTTACATCCTACCGTCTCAGAATTCGATCAAATTTGGTACACATAAAATTTAACATTGGCCTTCCCATGAAACAAAAAAAACTAGCGTAAACGGTCCGTTGGTTTCCGTGCTGTGGCCCGCCCTTTTTTATTTGTTTTGGCAAAAATGGGTGTGACCTTCCATTTCAACGGCACAATGCGCCTGAACTGGTTGACTAATTTTTGTGAAACTGGTACCATTCGAAAGGAAATTCAAAGAGGAATTCAAAAATGGTATAAAAAATATTATTGGAGCAATTTAAAGTGCTATGACCTTTGACCTTTCCTTTAACCTTGATTTTGACCCCAAGACGAATAATATTTTTACTTGATTTTTATGTATGTTAATTGTCAATATAATATTAACATAACATGTAAATATCTAGGATGATATTTTATTTCTTCACCTTTAAAAACTCTTTTAACTGTAATTTACAAAGTTACTGTTACCCCCACATAGTGATATTTGTGTTGGTAATGTGTGTACAAGTCTCCATTATAGGCTTACTTGATTACTTCCAAACTGAAGTTAAATTACATTCAATTAAAACAAGAAACTAAACTTGTCAGGTAATAAAGGAAACATTAAGCACAATTATAATGTGTACTTGTATGTAGACTACATTTGCTTATGAATAGAGACATTTGTTTATAGCCCTTTTGATTGGGGTGCAATAGGTATACATACAAATCATCAGAAATCTGCGGTTTTGACAGAAACAAAATGCTTCCTACATGTAGTCAGCTCTACTGTCCCAACCTGGATACATCCTTGAGATCTTTGAAGCATCAGCAACAGATCTGGATTACTTTATGGTATTTGATTGTAAAGTTACTTCAGTTTGAAAGTATTCATGTATAATGGAGTCTTGTACACACATTACCAACACAAATATCAGTATGTGGGGGTAACAGTAAATTTGTAAATTACATTTAAAAGAGTTTTTAAAGGTGAAGAAATAAAATATCATCCTAGATATTTACATGTTATGTTAATATTATACTGACAATCAACATACCTAAAAATCAAGTAAAAATATTATTCGTCTGGGGGTCAAAATCAATTTTAAAGGAAAGGTCAAAGGTCATAGCATTTTAAATCGTTTATGCTAATTTTTTTTTGTTTCATGGGAAGGTAATGTTAAATTTTATGTGTACCAAATTTGAGCAAAGTCTGAGACGGAAGGGTGCAAACTTGCACTTTCATTGGGTGAATTGGCATGGAATGACCCTAAGGTAATATTCTAGAGAATGGATAATGTCTACATAAGTGACTGTCTAGTGCTATATACATATGTAAATGTTATTTATTATAACAAAAATTAAGTTTTGGTGTAACAATACAGTTTTTATTAAAGGAAAAAATTATATCTCAAATGTGATATGTTCACATCTCCATTAGATATGGTAATATTCTCATAAATTATTTGTATGCATTTTACTTTTACGAATCTTACCTTCTCCGAAATTAGCAAAAGTAGCATGCATGCAAAAAACTTGTTTTACAGCAGCGTTGCCAGATTCCAAAACTTAAACTTATCGTACCAGGGACTCAGAATGATTGATTTTTACAAAAGTACATGCAAGATTCCATAGCAATTTGCAGAAAAATCCACCCCAATTTTGGTGATGGGCTATAGGTGCGGAATCAACAAAAGATCCCATGGAACTTTAATAAAAAATGTGGTTTAACGCTGGCAGATCAGAGAATCTTCCATGATTTGGTGGGGGCGGAGCCCCCAGAACTTTGAGGCATTATGTGGTTTTATCAATTATTTTTCACTGAGTTCGCTAATGAATTAGTGTTATCTGATGAAATGAGTCATTATTATCATACATTCACCATTTTTTGCAATTGTTGATCATATATCGTACAGAGGGTATAAATTGTCATACAAATTGTAATTTCTAAAAATCAATAAGTAGGTTCAGAAAGGAAACAAATCTAATAAAAGATTGATGTTGTTTTTATCTATCTCTTCATATTCTCTCTCCAGTCTGTGATACGTGTCAGATTAAATCATGCATGTGGACTGAAATTAGGGCACTGTTTTGTTCATCACCTCATTTTAAAGAGTTATAAATCTAGAGGTTATAAATCTAGAGCAATTGTCAACAAGCCCCTAAAAAGATTGGTACTGTTGCTTTTGTTTTTGTTTTTATTGTTTGTTTTTTTTTTTAATGAAAAATGGTTGTATCTTACAATCTTTAAATTGAATGTGAACAGACCTTTTATTTTCTTCCTTCTATAAAAAAACCGAAGCATTTAAAGTGCCCTGAAAACTAATATTGGGGGATTTGGCCATGACAACCAAAACAAGGACTTATTGGGGGGGGGGGTGGGGGAGAAGCAATTTTTACTAAATCGCTTTTTTTTCTATCTTCGTCACAAATTTCCTCTTTTCCACTCTGAATCTGAACGCTGGGCTGCATGCAGCCTTATGCAAAGAAAAACTGAAACATGAACTATTTTTGTACGGCAAATTGGTGTTGCCATGGTTACTATTCTGTTGTGACGTGTTGCACCTTGAAGGTGAGTGTACCATAGAAGATCCCTGGATACTCAGAGCTACACAAATGAAAAGAGTGAAATGAGAGAGAGATTTAGACAGACACAGAGAGGGAGCGAGAGAGACAGACAGATAGATGGGAGAGGAGGAGGGGGGGGGAGCGAATAATAAGTTAAGGTGAGGGAGTTGAGAAGACAAAAGTTATACCTTATATTACTTGAGAGAGCTACAGCAGGAGAAGAGAGAGATGGGTTTTTTATTCAGTTGGAAAAAGAAGTTGTTGAGAGAGACATAGAGAGTGGTAGGGTTCAATTCATACAAAGACTAGATAAGAATTGAGAAGTAAGAGAAGGATTAAGAAATAGAATGAGCAAAGATATAGTGGTATTAAACAGAAAGAAGAATTCTTAGAATGTTATATGATGCTCTGGTTATAAATTAAGCAAAAGATCTTTTCACTATTGGGAAAAAACATCTTGAAAACGTCCTTCCCCTTTTCTAGGAGTCTTAGCACTGTTTTGTCAAATCATTTGTAAATTTTGTAATCTGACTTTTCGTCTTTTGCCAATCGGTCTAATTATTTGCAAATAGTGTAATTTACCTTTTATTCTTTAATAAAACTCACAATTAGAAAAAGACAAAGCGTCCTTTGCCCCAAATCAGGCTACCGGTAGGTGTTTATGAGAGTAAATGCTAGGCACACCAAATATTGATTGATATGTACACTGTGTTTTTCTTCAGGCCGAGTATTTATGGAGACAACTCTGTATAACCTGCTTAATACCCACTTATTGTCAATTACGATTATGGTATTTGAAAACCGAGACACACATCTTTTCTTACTCTTTAAATAATTCATGTATTTAACATAACCTGACTTTGCTAATATTTACAAAGATATCTTTTAGCTGAATCCACGTTTATTAATAAGTGTACACATAAGTAATTTGTGAAGATGAGATTTTTGCTTGTACATCATGTATTCTTATTTTTCCTTTTACTGTACTATAATCATGTAATCATGCTATGACACCATTATGAGTATTAACACCATTATTATTTTCATACAACCAAAACAAGCTCATACTTTTCTATGTTCTCTTCACTTCATTTGCATTAACAGTGTGTAAAATGAACGTCCATAAAAGATGTAGTAGAAATGTGGCCAATAACTGTGGTGTGAATAACAAGGAAATGGCAGACATTTTGAGGGAGATGGGTGTTACAGGAGACAAGCTTTCAATAAAGAGAAAAAAGGTAAGCTCAAACCCAACTCAGATGACAAGAGTTTAGTCATTTTGACCAGTCTTCCCAAAGTACATTGTGTTATTAGCTTATTGTGACTTAAAGGTATTATCATATTTTTTATGAAGACGGAGAAGAACATTGAAAAGCATCACTTCTTGTAAATTTATGCATAATTATGCTGCACAGACATTCTTTTAAGACACTTTCCCATATATATTTTTCTTTATAAAGGTTTTTTTTTGTGTGAATTACATGTACTTTAAAATTGAAAAACAAATATTTTCTGTTCTAATTACCATTAAAAATACTAAGTGTATAATCAATTTTTTTTATTAAATAAAATTTTAATTATGAGATTGTCCTGCATATTTTTAATGAGTTTCTCTGCACGTTTATTTGGTGGCAGAATTGTTACACTTAATGCGATGGTCATAAATGGTCGTACATGCATCGTGCACCGCTCTACGTGAAATTCATGGAAAAAATCTATATCGCACGCACATTTTTTCAGACTGCAGGAATCACAGAAATTTGCCTTTGGGACACAAACGATCAATTATGACCACCGCATTAGTTTGTATATTCAAGTACATAAAAACATATCATTCTGTCACAAAACTTACTGGGTTTTTTTAAATTTTTTTTAAATCATTATTATTATTCTGATTATTATTATTTTTTTTAAATTTATATTCAGAGACTTCAAAAAGATAGTTTACTGTAAATATTGCCTTTTAGAAACATAGCAATTACATTTACAATTTTGTTTTTACCGAGCTGTACTAGTTATATTTAGATTCTTATCAATCAATCTAATAGATTAGAATTCGAAAACTTTTTTCTTTTTTGAAAAATAGGATAGATTTATTTGTGCAATATATTATAGATGAAGCTTTTCTTATTGTCATTCATGTAACGGTAATGTGATGTTAGTATTATATTGACATAATGGAGGGGAATCTATTCCTAGGCAATTGTCAAAGAATCTGGAAGCACCTGCCCAATGTCAACAATAACTGAAAGTTCCATCGGTTCTGGAGAAGGTACATCGATGTTAATCATTACCTGCATTCCTGCACCTTATATATAGTTACATATTTGAGTATATATTCATATGTATTATCACACCTACATTTACTTTGCACAGCCATGTGTCTTGTCAGCCTTATGTGGGTTTTCTCCCTGTGGGTTTTTTTTTTAACCATTTGTAATTAGAATAGTTTGACAGGTGAATGGATAGCTTAGCTTCTTATTTTATCTCCCCTTATTGTTTGCTTGTCGTATGTTGATTCACTCACCACATATTCTCTTTTTAGTTCAGTTATAGATTCTTTTCGTTTTACTTGGTAATACCTAAATTCTTCAAACATGGTGGTAATCAATTGTCATGTTGTGTCTCTTTTTTTGTATCCTCTGTCCACCCCCTTTATTATCCCCCCCCTCCTTTATTATCCCCCATCCCATTTCCACACCCTCTCTTTAATACATGGAATTATCCCTCATCCCCAAACCTTCCATTTTAATGAATATAAATTACTCCCACCTCACATCCCATCCCATGCTTTGTCCCATGGAACGTCTTTCCACCTCATCCATTGGCTTAATACGGTCGACCCCCACCCCCTCCTTATCATGTCACTATATCTGTCTTTAATTGCCAAAAATTTAAATTCATACTGGCCCTAATTTTGCACTACCCCTACTCATGTATGTTACGCATTTCTCAAAATAATGTAACCCAATATTGGATTACAAATTTATCCTTCTACCGACAATCACAATTATCAACTTGAATATCTTGTTTTTAAAAAATAAATGGAAACGATTACCACCCCTACCTGCAAATATCCTTGTGTCTGGCTGCTTTGTCTTTTTGCATTATCAATGTTGCAAATAATATTGCCCTTATGAATGATTTGTATGTCTTGAATGAATAATGCTTCCCTTGAAATCCTAATGTCACTCTGGATCATTTTAAAATAAATAATAATCCATAAAAATTACAAATTATGTTGTCCTGCAAAAATCCAAATCCTTCCCTTTACCCAACTTTTAACCCTGCACTCTCTAAAATACCCCTTGGTCCAAAACTGTCCTCCTCTCTTTTGCAACCAATATAGTCCTCTTTCGAAATTCGCAATCGTCCTCCTCTCAACAACTCCAGATCTCTCTCGCTCTCGTCGACGCCCCTTTTGCCGGAGCTGGAAGGTACCTCCAATCGTCATTCGGCATTTGCATGTCACCAACCTTATAGCATGCACCGCTACCTTGATCAGAGTACGTAGTCATTGAAAAAAAAAGGAAACATAAATCATAGGATAATAAAATGGAAAATGAAACTAACTGAAGATCCATTAAGATAAATGGGATGTTAAACTAAACCCATCAAAGACATTCATAAGAAGTCTGTCTTAAGTCACAAAAGAGCTGTTCATGAGCACAAATATTTTTTTTTAAACATCATCAATCATTAAAAAAAAAAAAAAAAAAAAAATTGGCAATGAAAAGTAAAATGCAAAATAAAAGGAAGCCAAAGACATGCATGTATCATTAAATAAACACACAATTTTAATCAAAAGCACTTATGAAAAAAATTTAGGGGCTAATGTCAAACAAGAAAAATGGACCAAACTGGACTAGAATAGTGATTTTACATTTAGATTGAAGATGTCTTTTTGAAATAAACAAATCTCAATAAGAGAAATAATAGCATCTACTGAAACTTTAGACAGTTTTTAAAACAAATTTCAACAAATTAGAGGGCATAAGAATTCTATGATTATTACAGTGTGCCATTATTGAAATTCATGAACGTCTACAATTTTTGGAATTGCAAGCATTCAAAAAAAAAAAAATGAAATAATCAATTTATTAAGAGATTTATGCAATTTTTTTAAAGTCTTAAAATGATTGTACGCCGAATTAGAAAACAAGAACTTTCTCTGTCACTCTTGACTTTGAAAACATTATTGTACAAATGTATACTCATAGCCATTAGGGTGTTAATTCATCTACTTTATGAAGGTTTATTTCCTTCTGGCTCTCCCATGAAAGTATTGAATGTGTTATACTGAGTGAGTCAGAAAAAAACTAAACACAGAATATTGTCTTTACAAAGGAAACTAATTTATGAACCCTAAAGTATTATACATATTTGGAATCTTTGGTACCATTTTTGTATGGTATGAGTTCATGCTTGGATAAACATAGCATATTCTTTACGAGAAGGTAAAAAGCGACTTGTGCCAAGTTGGGGTGAAATTCTAACACCTAAAACTACCAAATACGCAACTCCATCTTGATTAAAATGACATAACTTTTTAACAAAAAGGTCTTGAGCAAAATAACTTAGCAAGACTATTTTTAGGCCTACAGGTATCAACTAGATTCTGCATAAAATTGAGATTGATTTATCAAGTATTCCGTGAGTGAGCACACATCAAAGAGCAAATGGTCATTTACAGACCTAAAAAGGACTTTTAATACTTTCAAAAAGTAACTATTTTGTATTTGACGTGTGTTCACTCATGCTCGAATCCACAGATCTATCTTTTGTTTTGCACATATTGTAGTAGATAGTTGTAACAACAACTTTTAAAAGTTATTTTGCTCAAAACCTTTTATTTGAAAAGTTATGTTTTTTAAAATCAGGATGGAGTTGCTTATATTTAGCTTTTTCTTTTATGATTTCACCCCCACTTTGGTACATGTCGCTTTTTACCTTCTCGTAAACAATGTGTCGTATTTATTCAAGCGTGATCACATACAAAGCAAAAAGGGTACCGAAGATGCGGAAGAAGTTACTCTTTTAAAGCTGGTGTATAGTTTCGGGAGAAAGAAAAAAATTAATTTGGATTCACAAATAGATAAATTATGAAAGACTGAATCCAATAACAATGATAAAGCAAATTATAGTACTTTAAATCTTGTTTTAGTGTCTTTATTTCATAATATAAGTATAAAAAAGATAAGACGGGGACCTGTCTCAGGTTAGCGCTCACGTGGAAAACCAATGGGGATTCTCTTGTGTGGGTGTTACACACAGATCTTCGCACTAATTCATGCCGTAACCTCCGGTGTGCGAACGTCTCAGCAGAGGTCTAAACGGCAGTTAAATTACGCTTCATTCAAACATTTTCAATAAATTCATCGGAAATGATGAAAGGAATGTCACAAGATCTCTCACACATATCTTTTAGTGCAATGTGGACAACGTGTAACCACATTTGATCGGTTTCGTGCCAATTCCTTTTTTGTTACCAAAACTATACACCAGGTTTAATATATGTGTAATAATTGGGGGTTCATAAACTGGGTTTCTATTTAACCACAATTTTCTAAGTGTTTAGTTTTTTCTTTACTTACTAGGTATAATGGGAAAATTGATATGTTCATCATATTAGGGAGGCTCATTATAATAAATCATTTATCTACGTCAAGAACAGTTTTCTTTTATGTGAATAAGTGAATTGTTTGCATGAATTTATGTGGTGTTCTTCATTATTTATGTTCCCTTGTGTGTAGATATATTATGCATGATTTGTTATATATTGTTGCAAGTAAATGTTGGAGTAGTTTGGAAAGAAGTCATCTCTCTTAAAGGAGAGATGTTGTATATGATAGGATTATTGTTGAATATTATTTTGTTGGTATTCATCATGTTCGAAATGAAAATATGGTGTGATACTTCTTGTGTGTTAGGGTTAATATATCAGTGTAACCCAATTCCAAATTAGAAATATATATTTTACATGTATTCAGCAATTGATTAACTAGAACATTCTGTAGGGATATACATGTAGTCTAAAATTAAAAACAACTCATTAGTTTTATAAGTATTTTTTTCTTTTTTATTTATTTCATTTATTTTTCACATATATAGAGCTCATAAAAGTGCTATGGCAACAGTTTCTAGGATGTTATTTCTCAAAACATATTGGAAAAATATAAGTGTTTGGGTGCATTTGTTGCCTGATATGTTTGTTGTTTAGTGTGATATGTCTTCAAACTAATATGAAAGTGTATGGCATTGGACCCATACTAACTTCACAGATTATGTCTTTGTGCCAATAAAGAGTTTATCAGTTTAGTAAAGGATCTCTTTCTTGTGTTTTCCATGATTTCTCCCTTATCTGTCATACTCTTTATTCATTTGTGTGATTTCACTTTAATTTCCTAAAACTCTCAATATCTGTTGCTGCTTACTTTCATCTTATTGTCTCTTTGTGTCAATCCACCTATTTTCTGATCATGCTCAATCTTTCCTGTTATCCTCAAGTTTGCTTTCAACATTTGTTTATTTTTCATTATTATTTTCTTCTCTTTATTTTGTCCTAATTTAACATACTTGTTCCATCTGCATCATGCATTTTCATATCTTGCCTGCTTTATTTCTCTCTGCCACACCTCCCAAACAAAAAATTAAGCAATCTTGTTAATGCATTCATTCTCTAAATTTCTTGTATCACCTTTATTACTGTGATCATGATCCATTCATTTTCCCTCAAACCACTTACTTTTACACATTTATCTTCATTTATTCATATTTTATGCTTTCTTTGGCTATTAATGGTGCTGCATGTAAATAATTACATTATTATTTCTACTCATACACTCCTTTCATCTTCTTTTTATTATTATTTTTTTCTTTCTGAATTTCATCAATGATTAATCACTCTGTCTTTCTTTGTTCTTCTTTTTCCATCTTGTATTTCCCATCAAATTGTATCCTCTATATTTCCCCTCTTTTTGTATTCATTCCATTTTCTCTATAAACACTTTTTACTTGGTTAATAATACTCATCCTTTATTCTCCTCTGTTCCTATTCTTATTCATACATTTGAATGTCTATTCCTCTCTTACATGCTTCTCTTCCACCCTTTATATATCCTGTCCTTGCCTTTTAAAAAAAATTGTTCATGGTTATTTTAATCTACCATTTGCTACTTACTCCGACCTATTTCTTGTCTCTTCCATGACTTTCTTTCAACCTAATCCCATTATTGTTTTAATATCCATTCCATGCAATTATCACTTGCATAACAAACACATTGTCTTTTGTTAATAACATATTTCCTCTGTCTTCTACACTGTTCTGAATACTGTTTTTTCTACATCTGTCATCATTTATAACCATATCTGTATATCTTCTTATATCTTGCTCCTCTCCCCACCTCTCTCTGTACTTGCAACACACTTTCTTACAACAACAACCACAAAATCTTGCTTGTATCTAACTGGACTAATCTCATACCTCTGTCCTTGTACATGACCCAATGGTGCTATAGGTACCAGTAAGATAGAAGAGATGGGTGAAGCGACGGGCAAGCTAACGCTAGGAGACAGTAAGAGCCACGTTGGGTCGGCCATGCGGACGCAATCACTACAGGAAGAACTAGAGAGAAGACCAAGCAAACGCTACAACCTGGATAACTTTACCTTCCTCAAAGTGCTGGGTAAAGGCAGTTTTGGCAAGGTGAGTTAATATGCCCAAAGATGAATCCTCTCTCTCATCAGACTGGGTTTGGGGAGGCTTACAAAGAAAATTGAGCTGTTGGTCCCTACATACTGTCAGTGCATGTTTTCATGTGTCAAGAGGAAACCCTGAAAGATTCATTTACTAAGCATCGTCATTACATGCTTCGTAATGAGTAAAATGTGATTATTTTACCTTCATATATAGCCTGCAGTATTTACTTAAGTTTACCAAGGAATGCTTATGAATACGGTGATATTCATTCATTAATATCTTGGCAATTAAACAACCAATTAGCTCCAAAGTCCCATATTCTATTAGGACTTTTTGTCCATTACAAAAATTCTGGTAGGATTGAAGCTCAAGCTTTTTTTTACTCACTAATTACTCCATTAGGCTTTTTTTTTTTTTTTCATATTCTTAAGATTAATATCATCAATATCAGGAATAAAACTCTAGTTACGAGGCGATTTCTAGATTATTTTTTGTGAACATTATTTAGAAAAAAGAATTGAATCTCTCCTGTGACTTGATTTTTGTGTGCTGTGTTCACTTGATAAGATGCTATGTGTTAACATCAGTACATAAAATATCTGTTGTTAAGGTAGTGTCAGCTTTTGCAGGCAAAAATATTAAATTTCTAGTTTTTGAGAGGATATAGTAGTATACCAATGACTATATCTTCCACAACATGATTAGCTCAAATGTGTATGTTTGTCATTATATTGCGGATTATCAAAATTCATTCCTATTTTTTTTCGAACCTCGAAAAAATAACCGTACGGTGCGAACCGCTGACCGCTAGCGCAGAGAATAATGCACGCTGATGCGCCGTGTGTATATTGCTGTGTGCGATCCGTGCCGCACGCGCTGTAATATCAGCGATGTTGATGGAGAGCTGGTCAAGATTGGTAGTCAGACTTTCGTTTCGTATTACTGATCTAGGCAACCTATGACAGTAAGATTGAATAGACAGTATAGGTCGATCATATTCTACAGTTATGCCAAGTTGCATTAGTTTTCGCAATTTGTGAAAAAGGCTGATACTACCTTTAAGTGACTCAAATTTATGAATGTTTCTTTCCTTGGGAACTATATTTACAGGTTATTTCACTAACCTGCTCTTAATGAATGAACTAAAATACTTGGAATCCTGTACTTATAGTTGAGTGCATTTAGCCGTACATGATTAATTCCTGTATGTTCTCTTTTCAATTAGTTAAATGATTCATTGTTTATGTGACAATGACTTGCCTCCTTAAAAAGTGAAACCTAGCTTGCTTCCTGTCATACATGTAGTAATTCATAGAAATTGTGCTTAAATAGTTGAAGTTTAGTATAGGAAGTGAAGTAGGCTGCTACTGCGAGTATATTATTATTATTATTATTACTTTTATTATTATTATTATTATTATTATTATTATTATTATTTTTTCATTTGACACCTTCAATACATAGAATCTATAACACTGGTGTAGAGCATCAACACACTTTCTTTTGTTATTGGGGGGATGATGAATAGATCATCCCCCTACAAACAAAAGAAATGAATGCGTGTCTACGCCCGTGATCTACAATACAATATAATGATAATGTGATACAATAATCAACAAATATACATGTACATGCAGTACAAATAAGTTGACACATCACTTCTATAGGCACTTATACACCTGACAAGGCAAACTGGAAATAAAAAAGATTACTTAAAAATCCATGGCCCACAGTACTTCTTCCTGCACCCGATCAAATGCATAAGTGATGAACATCAAACTGTGAATTACAATAAAGCAAAATATTTCAAAGATTTCAAGAGAGATATAGAGCAATCATAGATGGCACTCTCTCTTCAATATACTGTGTTCAAATCCTACATTATTCACTGCTTTTGAATTGAAACAAAAACAATTATTGTACATGTAAGTCTCACATTTTTTTTTTGTTTTAAATATAAATATATAATGTCTTGGCATTACCAAACAAGTATATGTGGTGAACATATGGCTGAAGCCTAAAGCAAAATCGAGTCTAAGCTGGATAAAATGCCAAGTCATAGGTGACCAAAGAGAATCAATTCAGCAGTTTGTCTTGATGTAATGGTTGTGGTTGTTATGGAACCAATATCAACAAGGTTTGATGAAATGCTATGCAAGGAAGTGATGATGAAAGAATGCTTCTGATTCTCCTTTTTGCTGACAGGTCATGCTCGCTGAGCGTAAGGGAACCGATGAGGTGTATGCCGTCAAGGTCTTAAGAAGCATGCTATTATCCAAGATGATGATGTAGAGTGTACCATGACAGAGAAGAGAGTCCTGGGCTGGCCAATCGTCATCCTTTCCTCACCTCGCTACATTCCTGCTTCCAGACCAAGGTAAGCACTACACAATCACTCTGGTCAAGAAGGACAACCTTGAGGGTGTTTCACATGGAGTAGAAGTAGTGGTCTCACCACTCGAATGTCAATTCAAGGCTGTAGCTTCGTTCCCAGCCACTGGCACTTACATGTATGTCCCTTGAGCAAGGCATTTTATCTACATGCTTGACCCACCAGAGGTGATAAAAATAGGTACCGGGTAGGATTGCGAATGCTATGTGGTTCGCTTTAGCATGTGTGCACCTAAATGCCGACCATCTGGATGCTCCTGAAGGAGTGGACATGTGCACTGTAAAGTGCGGGATCGTAAACTGAATCCAATGACCGGGTAGTGATATACTGTAAAGCGCTTTAGTTTTAACAGGCAAAGCACTTTATAAGAAACTTATATTACTATTATTATTATTATTATTATATTATTATTATTATTATTATTTATTATTATTATCATTATTATTATTATGGTTATTGTTATAGAGTATTGCATGAGTTAAAGTTGCCACTTAAAGTCGTAGTTGCATCGCAATGATCAGATCACACTCAGAGGAATTGCTTTAATGAAAAGTCTGTCAATGAGATTGTGTTGAATACAGGATGTACTTGGAATGTACGGGTGAGTGTGACTTGAACTTATGAGTAACTCTTTGTGAAACACCCTTTTGGATGCTGTTTTACTAAGCTGTTGTAAAAGTTAGACATGGGCAGCTCCCAGCAAAACAGGACATGGAGCTGAAATTTCAATGTGCCGCGGTGCCTTTGAAAATGCAAATTAGGATCTGAAATTACCACAAAGGCTTCTTTACAATACAACCAATCATTTAAGTTTAAAAAATTTGCGATTCAGTAATCTTGCGCTGAATAATTGATCAAACCCAAATTTGCACGTATAGGACTATGGGGCTTTAAATGCCTCTAATTCTTATATCTTGTCACTTTTTGCCAATTTTTTTTACTTAATGTAATTGTCATGGTCTACTCCAACAAACTTTGGTATAATTTTTCTTTATAATGCATTTCTCCTCACGAAAAAGACCGGGGAAACCAGATGTCATCCGTAACCGTCACTCCGCTAACCGGACAAGAGTTCAAGTTTTAGTCATAATTAACAAAATATTCAACCAATTTTTTTATGCAAGGTGGCATATTATACTAGAATAACATAGAATCCAATCAATAACCAAAATTGTGATAACCATTTAAATTTCACACAGAGTTTAAGCAAAATGTTTTCTGCTCAAATATGCGTGTCCATTTTGCGTCACTCCGTAACCATGATTATGAATATTCATGTCTCATTAATTAAGAGGTTCACTATAAAAAAAATTATCATTTTGAAAAGAGGGTACCATCAGCTTTTGTCATGAACCATTTCTTTGTACATAAAGATTTAAGTATGGATGATAAACTTGTTTGAATGCTGAAATGTTGCTTCTGAATGTCACTCCGTTACCATGGAACTGCCCACATGTCTTTTACCAACGAATTTCATATGAAGTGTAAAGAAAAAAAAGAAGTTTATCCTGATGTTTGAAAAAAATTTATACACATGATTGAGAATTCCATTTGGCTTTCCATGTATTCAAGTTAATGTACCCCTAATCATGATGAAAAATCCCCTATATTCAACACCCATTTAAAAAGATCACAGGAAGACCACCTGTGTATAAATACCATCTATAGAAAGACCACATGTTGAGAAAACCTTGATAGAAAGACAGCTTGTAATGGTGGTATCTCACTTTGCGGAGACATCTCCGCAACGGAAAAGAAAATATCGTCTCTGCGACGGATAAAAAGTATTAGAGATGCCTCTGATACTTTTTTCCGTCGTGGAGACGTCTTAAAGACGTCTTCACAACAATTTTTGAAAGTGTCTTAAAGCCATTTCAGAACCGTCTCAAAGTAGTCACGAATCTACCCCAAATTAGTTTCTGTGATCCCTGCAACTCATTAAATGTGGCGGGGACTGAGGAGACGTCTCGGAGATGTCCCGGAGACGTATCCACGACAAGTTTCAAAACCGTCACCAAGCTGTTTCAAAACAGTCTTAAAGTAGTCCCAATCTGTCTCAAAGTTGTTTCCGCGAAGTGAGATACCACCTTTAAGTAAGATCCCCTGTTTAGAAAGACTGCCTCTATAGAAAGACCACCTCTATAGAAAGACTGCCTATTTAGAAAGACCACCTGTATAGAAAGACCACTTTTAAAGGAAGACTCCCTGTAATGGAAGACACCTGTCTCGAAAAACGACCTATTAAGGAAGAACACCTATTTAGAAAGACCCATCCGTTTATAAGAGGTCGGTTAAATGATGGCCGTGGAAACGAGCTCGGACCGTATACAAAATGAAAAATATGTATTTTGCAAATCTAAGATACTGTACTGTACAATTTTTGTTTTACTTGTTTCAATAAAGTAAAAAATGTCTTCTGCGAAAGAGGTATCCAAAATAGATATTGCCCCCCCCCCTTTTTTTTTTAGGGGGGGGGGGCCTCAGTCTAGACAAGCATTTGACATTTCAATTAGCAACGCCAAGTCCTCTGAGATTTAGAATCGGAACTTTAAACATCTGTGTAAACAGGTTACCATGTATATGATGCACATGATGGTTCTTGCTAATGTTGCTTGGAGGGGTGTTTACATTCATTTAATGGCTTCCAGTATTCTCTGAAATAACAGAAGTGTTATGTTGCAATCGCCTGTAGTTTTCTCTGTACCCATTTCCCCAGGTTAAATGTGTGTAAAAAAAAAAAGACATAAAAATGAGGCAAAAACAATGTGATGGTAGCAGTAAAATTGATAAATGGTTTCTGCTCAGTGAGGCAGTAGGTATAATTCCACTTAAGAATGATTTATAATGTAAAATGCACTAGACCTTATAATTGAATTTCAGAAGCTGAATTAAGTCTTTTAATGCCAATGTAGCAAATACATGGTGTATGCATATCCATTTGCGTTGCCTCCTTTACACATGAGTTAAAAAGAACAGAAAACTATTTACAATTTGAGTGATTATTGCACTAAATGTAATATAATAGTTACATTACCAACCAACCAATGAATGAACTATTTGATGTGATGTATGTTTGTTATGTCCAATTTGATGTCAGTCTCGTCATTGTTACAGAAGTATTGCTCGTGTTTTAGTCTGTGATTGCAATGCGGGAAAGAAATTAAATTATACACTTCTCCCTGGAAAGTAGGCCAGCCACTATAAAGGGCTAGAGACTGATTGTGACTGGCCTCATATTGCATTGAATGGTAGGATTAGCACACAGCTTCTTGTGACAAGGTTTTCTCATTACCTCTGTCTCAGGGGAATAGGGTTCATGAGGTAGATGTGGGAATCTAGACTAATTTCACAGTCCTAATTTTGTAAGTTAGATTCTCAAAACAGTCCAATCAGTAAGTGTATGTAAGGTATCCTCCTACATACTCTTGCTACAACTACAAGAAGAACATCAATGTTGTCTCTGCGTGAGCTGCGCAACATCAAAAAGAATTCGTATCAGGACATCTCCCCCGGAGGACAACTCCCCCGGGACAATTTCCGGAGGACAGCTCCCCCGGAGGACATAGGGTTAGGGTTAGGGTTAGGGTTAGGGTTAGGGTTAGGGTTGTCCTCCGGGGGAGTTGTCCTCCGGGGGAGCTGTCCTCCGGGAATTGTCCCCGGGGGAGTTGTCCTCCGGGGGAGATGTCCTAGAACCAATTCTATGTAGTGCTAGAACGAAAAGGACATATATCTCATTTCATTTAACATTTTTATTTCAGGCCCATCTAAACCTTCAGCAGACAGTAAAAAGATTAAAAATGTTGATGTACAACCTGTAGACAGTAGTAACACTGTCATTTATGGATAGAATGTTGAAATTAATTATTATATAATGATTTCTTATCCATTAATGAACACTCGATCCTTTCTAGAATGGTAAGATTTTTTTTTAAAACTATCGATTTAACTAAAATATTGCTCATTAGTGCTTAATCTCTTGAATTATCAGATTTTTCTGCCAGATTGTCATCAGCAATTCTGTAAATCCACAAATTTTTGTTAAAATTTCAATTTGATTAATCTCTTTTAAAATAAGAGGCATTAATATATTGAAATTTGATCATGAGTGAAAGCCCTGGATGAATGCTCATAATATGTTTTAATTTGAAACATATGGTGAAACTTACTGCCTTCAAACATTAGCATTAATATCCTGTAAGATTTTAACATTCATCTCTTTCTCTGTATTTCTCTCTCTCTCTCTTCTCTCACTGCCTTTATTTTCGTCTCTCTTTGTCGTCTCTGTTTATCTCTCTGCCTATCTTTCTCTCCCTCTCTCTGTCTCTTGAATGTGCAGGACCGATTATTTTTTGTTATGGAGTACGTCAATGGTGGTGATCTAATGTTCCAGATCCAGAGAGCCCGCAAATTCAACGAGCCACGTGCCAGGTTCTATGCTGCTGAAGTCACGTTAGCGCTAATGTTTCTACATCGGCATGGGGTAATATACAGGTAATTATATCTCCAGGTTTTATGCTGTTTGTAAAGTAAGTCTCTACGTGATTGATAGACAGAAAATGATTGTGAATTTTACATGCAATGGCTAAGTAAATCTGTTCTCTATATCTTTGATAGAATTCTAATCCAGAGACATCTGTGATAATGATCATAATCTGTGTCAACATGTTACATACATATCATTAATGTTTCCCCAAGACAGTGTACAAACATGTCTAAAGAGACAGACCACTTGTTTGTAGTGGTTACTTGGTCATTTTACCTTTTCATGTGTATTTATTGATATATTGGATTATGTATTATTTTGAAGTTAAGAATAGACTACATGATTTTCAAGAACTCTCTTCAAGACATTGTTGGCCCGAAGAAACGTTTCAGTTTATGTGCATTCCAAATACTAAATTTTCCCATGTGAATGTTTGTTTCACTGAGGCCTTAGGCTGGGGTGAAATAAATCTGCATGAGGAATAATGTAGTATTTGTGAGGATAAAGAATAAATAAAGTTCATCAAGAATAATAAATTGCCTTCAAGTTTATTTCTAGTGCTAAAAGCCATTATGCTGTTTGTCATTGCTGCGCTTATCCATTGATATTAGCTTGTGTGCATCCTTGTAATGTGCATGCAGATACATCATACAAGATTCTCAATCATTCACTAAACCAAAATGTTGCACGTCACGTGACACCATTTCAACCAATCACAGCTTGTTAACAAATTGCATGCTCCAATTTTTTATTTGTAAAATACTACCACTATTTATGAACAAAAAATACTTGATTTCCTACAAATGTGTTGTTTTTTGTGTTCCTCCCAGGGATTTGAAGTTAGACAACATTCTGCTAGACATGGACGGTCATTGTAAGCTGGCTGATTTTGGTATGTGTAAGGAAGGTATCTTAGACGGTCGTACCACTGCAACATTCTGTGGAACTCCAGACTACATAGCCCCTGAGGTGAGTCAAGTCAAGGAGTAGGTGTAGGGTTCAAGCCTTGGCAGAGCAGTAATTTCCTATGACATGGCATCTATCTACATTTTCCACTCTGCCCCTGAGATATGTATGTAAAAGTATGCAAGAGTATATTTACATGCTTACAATGGTGTATGCTACAAACATACTTGTCTATAGCATTGACAGGTTGCATATTGCATCGTATAGCAATGTGAAAAACTGAATGTACGGGAAATGTTTTGATAATTGATTTTTATTTCTCATCGTTAGATTTGCAGTGACTGTGTGTGCAGTCATAATGTAAATTATATTGGGTGTCAAATGTTTTCTTTATTGCAGTTTTTTTTCCAACAAATTATAGATAAATTCATCCCAGAAAACACTCCAACATCATTATAACTCTTTCTGGTAATTATATAATGCAATCAAATGTTATTGTAGAGAGCAATATTAATTAAGAATTTGAATTATGTAAAGCTTTCATTCTAATGACTAAACTGTAAATTTCAGATTCTACAAGAGTTAGACTATGGTCCATCGGTAGACTGGTGGGCGCTGGGTGTGCTCATGTATGAAATGATGGCTGGTCAACCACCGTTTGAAGCAGACAACGAAGATGACCTCTTTGATTCCATCCTACACGATGACGTCCTCTACCCTGTATGGCTCAGCAAAGAAGCAACGTCCATCCTCAAAGCTGTAAGTAGGGACTAAGGATTTAAAGTTGTTCAGCTACAGAACGTCTGGGAGATTATAAATTTGTCTCTTACCTTACCAGACACTATTAGCCATTAAAATCAAAGTCACTTATCATTCTTGGGCCCATAAGGTGTGTGACTAATGTATAACTTGGACTTAACTTTAAGGACCCACATATAATCACTCCTGCCTGGAACATCAAGCCCTTGCTATTAACCACTAAATCTTCCTAGCCTCTCACCTTCTCATGACTTCAATAAACAAAAATTAGAAAGAAATCCTCTACTCTAATTTCTGCCTTCTATCTCATTTCTCCATTTCTACTTTCCTCCATTCTCTCTCAACAGTCTTTTTCAGGACTATGCAATTGTTAAACAGTAAATTTCATCACAGTATCAAAATCCATCATGGAAGCCTTTACTTTCAAAGACATCTCATTTAATCTCTGTCATATAAATGACACATTTAGACATTTTTCTGCTGCAGAGCAACATTTAATTGTTTCATTGTTCCAGGTTTAATCAGAGTTATCCCAAATCCATGTTATGGAATGAAGACTTGCTCTTTTCCAATATAAAACCAGCTTATTCTGGTCTTATGTCATATAGTTCACATGCAGTATTGTACATCTTATAGTAAGATGCAGTATGAATAACGAGTTATTATCATATTGTTTTTCTTCAATAATCATTATTGTTCTTATTTCTTGGTACAGTTCATGACGAAGAATCCGAGCAAGCGTCTTGGCTGCATGGAGGCTCAGGGTGGAGAGAGAGCCATCTTATCACACTCATTCTTTAGAGAAATCCACTGGCAAGATCTAGAAGAACTTAAAGTAGAACCTCCATTCAAACCTAAGATTGTAAGTCAACTCCTAACTTTACCTATAGATCCAATGCGACTTCACAGCAATGTAACTTATGGTGGCCATAACTGGGGAGGGGGGGGGGGGGGGGGGGGTCCTTATAGGTATCAGCCAATCCACAATGAGCTAGGTGTGCGTATGTATGCACGTAATAATTTTTTCTTTTTGGCACATACTGGAAGCCCCCAGCTACGGCCGCCACAAGACAATACATCATCTAAACTGAATTTGTCTACAACAGGGCTCCCTCTGCTCTTGAAATGTGCAGGACTGATTATTTTCACTTAAAATACTTCAAATACTTTCACCTGTAACATGGCTCGAGACTGCCCTTGAATGTACAGGACCGATTATTTTCTCATCCAACACTTTTACCTATGACAGGACTCCACACTGCTCTTGAATGTACAGGAACAATTTGGGGAAATTAAGATCAGATCCCATGCATACAGACCCCTGTAAAAAAAATAATTAAAAAAAATAAATAAAGAAATATTATGGAGCTCTGCCCTCAATATAGCTTTCAAGTGTCTGTTGCATTCACATGTTCCTTATTATTATGTATCAATAGTTGTATTCAAATTTTAATTGGTTTCAGGCTGGACAATCCATTTTTGTTTTCTGTGTAATTTCACTCTGAGGTTTTGTTTTTGTCTTCCCATTTGTGCATTTTGAAATTCAATCTTGTATTCTTTCCTCTATGCCTTTATATTGCATCATTTCCTTTTCAATTAATTAATCATAAACTTAAGGCATTTGTTAATCTTGTGAATCCCTGCAGAAAACAAAGAAAGACTGGAACAACTTCGACACAGACTTCACTCGAGAGGAGCCCAAACTGACACCCATCACGAGTAAGATCGTAGAGTCCATCAATCAGAACGAGTTCAGTGGATTCACTTACACCCGCCCCACTGCTGAGGAGACCCAGGCAACTACTACAGACATCGACTAAGAGGCTAGCTGGCAGAGGAGACATTATCTCTTCTTCTACTGGGATTATATGCAATAGACTTGAGGAGAAGGAGAAAGACTTGAGAAGGTTTCAGGAGGAAGATGGCATCTTGTTAATGCAATGCAAAATATTTGTCAATTGATGTGAGGAAGTCAAAGTCTACACCAACCCTCCAAGGTGGTGCAATGGAAATCATCAAATACTATTTTGCTGATGTTCAGGAACGATGGCACATGGGCTGAATTTGGATTATCATGTGATGGGAAGCAAGAAATGGATGTAGACGATACTCAGCGAAAGCAAGTGTTTTTAATAGTGTATGAAAAAATGTTCAAACTTTCTCATCAGGCAGGAAATGTGTGTGCTGCAATGTAACGGATTGAAGCATGATGATAGCCTTGAATTCAGCTGCTGATTGTTATTATCTCAATGGGATGACCTTTGAACCCATGGCGGATCATGTTTGCTTCAATCCTGCTTCAAGTATTGGTGATGATATTCCATGGTTAGGTCATACATAAGATAAACTGTGGAATGAAATACATGTGATGCGTCTTTCTAAAAGAATTAGATAAATTGGTCATTTTGTTAAAACGAATTGATCCGTGTGAAGCGGATCCATTTGAGATCAAGCTAGATATACCATGTGCAGTATACCATCTTGTTTTTTTTTTGTTGCTCTGGTCAAGGAGCATACTAACATTCTTAATATGATTTCCTTAAAAGGATTACATGTATTTAACAGTTTAAAAAAAAGATATTTTGACCATTAATCTACTAATTACTCTGTACTACTGAAAGTAGACATGTGCAATGAGAATCCCAACAACTATTAATAGTGGCTGAATAGAAAAAGAAAAAATATGATAGCCTTTAGCCTTTTCCATTTTACTCAATGAAGAAGTATTGCCAATGTTTAAGAATCTCCTACATGTTAGTATCTGTCAGACAGATCTACCCTGTGCAATTTCTATATAAGGGGGTCAGGAAGGGTTGGCTATGATATCCTGGTATTAACTTTGTGCCTCTACAGGAGGTCTTGCACTAAACAGCACTATCAAAATTCCCTTTTAGATGCTCTGATAGTTGTTAATTCAATACCGTTCTGTAGTCCATGTGTGCCAAAAAACTCCTCAAATAATTTGTAATTTAAAAACCGGTAAGATAAATTCTTGAATTTAAGATGATTATGGTATTGTTGTAAAAGTAGCTTGCTCTGCTGGTAACTTAAGATAACAACACAAACTAAAATAGAATGAATTGTGCATTGAGCTCAGTGCTCCAGGGTACCTGGGGGGCACTTCATCAAAAGACTTGTCGGACATTTTATCCGACAAATTTGCTCTCAGCCAATCAGATGCAAGCATTTCAGTAGCTTATAACAGTTTGTCCGATAAAATGTCTGACAAGTCCTTTCATGAAACGCCCCCTGATCATCATGTCGTGTGTTGAGGGTCCATTCACAGAATGTACTTGGTAAAAGGGAAATTTGTCCAGCATCTCGCCTCTTATGATATTGTCATAGGATTATGCATATTCTGATAACTCATGCACATTCATCTCAGCCAACTGAGATTTATGGTGGTTTTATGAGATGCACAGAAATGATTGTGAATTTTACATGCAATGGCTAAGTAAATCTGTTCTCTATATCTTTGATAGAATTCTAATCCAGAGACATCTGTGATAATGATCATAAATCTGTGTCAACATGTTACATACATATCATTAATGTTTCCCCAAGACAGTGTACAAACATGTCTAAAGAGACAGACCACTTGTTTGTAGTGGTTACTTGGTCATTTTACCTTTTCATGTGTATTTTATTGATATATTGGATTATGTATTATTTTGAAGTTAAGAATGACTACATGATTTTCAAGAACTCTCTTCAAGACATTGTTGGCCCGAAGAAACGTTTCAGTTTATGTGCATTCCAATACTAAATTTCCCATGTGAATGTTTGTTTCACTGAGGCCTTAGGCTGGTGAAATAAATCTGCATGAGGAATAATGTAGTATTTTGTGAGGATAAAGAATAATAAAGTTCATCAAGAATAATAAATTGCCTTCAAGTTTATTTCTAGTGCTAAAAGCCATTATGCTGTTTGTCATTGCTGCGCTTATCCATTGATATTAGCTTGTGTGCATCCTTGTAATGTGCATGCAGATACATCATACAAGATTCTCAATCATTCACTAACCAAAATGTTGCACGTCACGTGACACCATTTCAACAATCACAGCTTGTTAACAAATTGCATGCTCCAATTTTTTATTTGTAAAATACTACCACTATTTATGAACAAAAAATACTTGATTTCCTACAAATGTGTTGTTTTTTTGTGTCCTCCCAGGGATTTGAAGTTAGACAACATTCTGCTAGAACATGGACGGTCATTGTAAGCTGGCTGATTTTGGTATGTGTAAGGAAGGTATCTTAGACGGTCGTACCACTGCAACATTCTGTGGAACTCCAGACTACATAGCCCCTGAGGTGAGTCAAGTCAAGGAGTAGGTGTAGGGTTCAAGCCTTGGCAGAGCAGTAATTTCCTATGACATGGCATCTATCTACATTTTCCACTCTGCCCCTGAGATATGTATGTAAAAGTATGCAAAGGTATATTTACATGCTTACAATGGTGTATGCTACAAACATACTTGTCTATAGCATTGACAGGTTGCATATTGCATCGTATAGCAATGTGAAAAACTGAATGTACGGGAAATGTTTTGATAATTGATTTTATTTCTCATCGTTAGATTTGCGTGATTGTGTGTGCAGTCATAATGTAAATTATATTGGGTGTCAAATGTTTCTTTATTGCAGTTTTTTTTCCAACAAATTATAGATAAATTCATCCCAGAAAACACTCCACATCATTATAACTCTTTTCTGGTAATTATATAATGCAATCAAATGTTATTGTAGAGAGCAATATTAATTAAGAATTTGAATTATGTAAAGCTTTCATTCTAATGACTAAACTGTAAATTTCAGATTCTACAAGAGTTAGACTATGGTCCATCGGTAGACTGGTGGGCGCTGGTGTGCTCATGTATGAAATGATGGCTGGTCAACCACCGTTTGAAGCAGACAACGAAGATGACCTCTTTGATTCCATCCTACACGATGACGTCCTCTACCCTGTATGGCTCAGCAAAGAAGCAACGTCCATCCTCAAAGCTGTAAGTAGGGACTAAGGATTTAAAGTTGTTCAGCTACAGAACGTCTGGGAGATTATAAATTTGTCTCTTACCTACCAGACACTATTAGCCATTAAAATCAAAGTCACTTATCATTCTTGGCCCATAAGGTGTGTGACTAATGTATAACTTGGACTTAACTTTAAGGACCCACATATAATCACTCCTGCCTGGAACATCAAAGCCCTTGCTATTTAACCACTAAATCTTCCTAGCCTCTCACCTTCTCATGACTTCAATAAAACAAAATTAGAAAGAAATCTCTACTCTAATTTCTGCCTTCTATCTCATTTCTCCATTTCTACTTTCCTCCATTTCTCTCTCAACAGTCTTTTTCAGGACTATGCAATTGTTAAACAGTAAATTTCATCACAGTATCAAAATCCATCATGGAAGCCTTTACTTTCAAAGACATCTCATTTAATCTCTGTCATATAAATGACACATTTAGACATTTTTCTGCTGCAGAGCAACATTTAATTGTTTCATTGTTCCAGGTTTAATCAGAGTTATCCCAAATCCATGTTATGGAATGAAGACTTGCCTCTTTTCCAATTAAAACAAGCTTATTCTGGTCTTATGTCATATTAGTTACATGAGTATTGTACATCTTATAGTAAGATGCAGTATGAATAACGAGTTATTATCATATTGTTTTTCTCAATAATCATTATTGTTTCTTATTTTCTGGTACAGTTCATGACGAAGAATCCGAGCAAGCGTCTTGGCTGCATGGAGGCTCAGGGTGGAGAGAGAGGCCATCTTATCACACTCATTCTTTAGAGAAATCCACTGGCAAGATCTAGAAGAACTTAAAGTAGAAACCTCCATTCAAACCTAAGATTGTAAGTCAACTCCTAACTTTACCTATAGATCCAATGCGACTTCACAGCAATGTAACTTATGGTGGCCATAACTGGGGAGGGGGGGGGGGTCCTTATAGGTATCAGCCAATCCACAATGAGCTAGGTGTGCGTATGTATGCACGTAATAATTTTTTCTTTTTGGCACATACTGGAAGCCCCCAGCTACGGCCGCCACAAGACAATACATCATCTAAACTGAATTTGTCTACAACAGGGCTCCCTCTGCTCTTGAAATGTGCAGGACTGATTATTTTCACTTAAAATACTTCAAATACTTTCACCTGTAACATGGCTCGAGACTGCCCTTGAATGTACAGGACCGATTATTTTTCATCCAACACTTTACCTATGACAGGACTCCACACTGCTCTTGAATGTACAGGAACAATTGGGGGAATTAAGATCAGATCCATGCATACAGACCCCTGTAAAAAAAAATTAAAAAAAATAAATAAAGAAATATTATGGAGCTCTGCCCTCAATATAGCTTTCAAGTGTCTGTTGCATTCACATGTCCTTATTATTATGTATCAATAGTTGTATTCAAATTTTAATTGGTTTCAGGCTGGACAATCCATTTTGTTTTCTGTGTAATTTCACTCTGAGGTTTTGTTTTTGTCTTCCCATTGTGCATTTTGAAATTCAATCTTGTTTTCTTTCCTCTATGCCTTTATATTGCATCATTTCCTTTCAATTAATTAATCATAAACTTAAGGCATTTGTTAATCTTGTGAATCCCTGCAGAAACAAAGAAAGATGGAACAATTTCGACACAGACTTCACTCGAGAGGAGCCCAAACTGACACCCATCACGAGTAAGATCGTAGAGTCCATCAATCAGAACGAGTTCAGTGGATTCACTTCACCGCCCCACTGCTGAGGAGACCCAGGCAACTACTACAGACATCGACTAAGAGCTAGCTGGCAGAGGAGACATTATCTCTTCTTCTACTGGGATTATATGCAATAGACTTGAGGAGAAGGAGAAAGACTTGAGAAGGTTTCAGGAGGAAGATGGCATCTTGTTAATGCAATGCAAAATATTTGTCAATTGATGTGAGGAAGTCAAAGTCTACACCAACCCTCCAAGGTGGTGCAATGGAAATCATCAAATACTATTTTGCTGATGTTCAGGAACGATGGCACATGGGCTGAATTTGGATTATCATGTGATGGGAAGCAGAAATGGATGTAGACGATACTCAGCGAAAGCAAGTGTTTTTAATAGTGTATGAAAAATGTTCAAACTTTCTCATCAGGCAGGAAATGTGTGTGCTGCAATGTAACGGATTGAAGCATGATGATAGCCTTGAATTCAGCTGCTGATTGTTATTATCTCAATGGGATGACCTTTGAACCCATGGCGGATCATGTTTGCTTCAATCCTGCTTCAAGTATTGGTGATGATATTCCATGGTTAGGTCATACATAAGATAAACTGTGGAATGAAATACATGTGATGCGTCTTTCTAAAAGAATTAGATAAATTGGTCATTTGTTAAAACGAATTGATCCGTGTGAAGCGGATCCATTTGAGATCAAGCTAGATATACCATGTGCAGTATACCATCTTGTTTTTTTTTTGTTGCTCTGGTCAAGGAGCATACTAACATTCTTAATATGATTTCCTTAAAAGGATTACATGTATTTAACAGTTTAAAAAAAGATATTTTGACCATTAATCTACTAATTACTCTGTATACTGAAAGTAGACATGTGCAATGAGAATCCCAACATATTATTATAGTGGCTGAATAGAAAAAGAAAAAATATGATAGCCTTTAGCCTTTTCCATTTTACTAATGAAGAAGTATTGCCAATGTTTAAGAATCTCCTACATGTTAGTATCTGTCAGACAGATCTACCCTGTGCAATTTCTATATAAGGGGGTCAGGAAGGGTTGGCTATGATATCCTGGTATTAACTTTGTGCCTCTACAGGAGGTCTTGCACTAAACAGCACTATCAAAATCCCTTTAAGATGCTCTGATAGTTGTTAATTCAATACCGTTCTGTAGTCCATGTGTGCCAAAAACTCCTCAAATAATTTGTAATTTAAAAACCGGTAAGATAAATTCTTGAATTTAACCCTAAAAAGACTGGGGGGGGGGGCTCATTCAGCCCCCCCCCTCGACATTTTTCGCGATAAATTCGCGACGCGGAAAAAAAAATCGCCGAGACTCCATGACTATTTCTTTTAAGTCTCGCGCAACTTTTGAGAACCAAATTTTGCGATGCCCGGGTACGCGGTTCCGAAATTACGTAACATTTGTAACCGTGCGTCAGACCCCAAGTTGCTCCAATACGTGATTTTGTGTACAAATCCAATGCAAATTGTGTTTTTAGCCAAAATCATAAATGTATCATTATTTTTTCTTTAACTGATTAAAATCAATTAATTAAAGGTTGTTTATAGTGTCACCAATGATTTCCATCGAAAAAACAATAAAAAACAAAAGTCAAAAACAAAGAAATACATAAGAAATTTTAAAAACAATAGAATACATAAGAAAAAAATCTTGATACAAATTTTTTTTTACACACATTTCACCAGAAGCCTACAAAAGAGCCTGTAAACTAAAAATTAGCACTTTTAGAGCTTTATTTAATTAATTAGAGCAAATCTTAGATTTTATGCATAAATTAGCATAATTAATTAGTGATGAAATTTTCGGAGAATATGACTCTTCAGTTTTGGAGAGGATGCCGCGGGTAACGCGCTGCCAATTTTTGGCGCGATCGCGCGCTCAACGGCCGAGATCTTAGGGGGGCTGAATGAGCCCCCCCCCCAGTCTTTACGTGTGTCAAAATAGCCCAGTCTTTTTAGGGTTAAGATGATTATGGTATTGTTGTAAAAGT
>CALNVZ010000174.1:19261099-19299055 GCA_940671915.1 Paracentrotus lividus
ATTAATTGTATCAGTGTTGATTTACTATTTGGTTATGAACCTTTTACTTTTCTTGTAATCCCTGTGAATAATTTACAGAAAAGTTATGTTGAGGAATCAGTTTAAAGAACCTTGAAAAAAGTTTTTAAATTCATGTTTCACATGGATTCAAATTCAATGAGTATTTTCCCCTCTTCTTTCAAAGGGGAAGAACTATACCACATGCCAAGCTAATCACAAAGTGTATGCTTGTATTCCATTTCATGAGAATATCGTTTATTCTCATAACAATTTTAAAGAAGATAATATCCTGAACTATTATTTTTTATTCACTAGCTGAATGTAAACAACACTCCAGGTTGTTTCTATACAAGTCATGTTATTTTTCTTTTCTTCTTGTATCTTTCTACTTTTTAAGAGGCTGCAACAATTATTAACGCAAATGTATGGAGAAAAAAAAATGTGTGCAATCAAGAATATGACTGAAACTTCTTTTTTTCTTTTTTTTTGGAAATATTTCAATCATGACATAATGTATAAGCGTTTGTACTAAAATTGTAACTAACAATACTTTGTAGGGTCTGTAGTGCTTAATATAACAAGATTGAATGGGGTATAATTTGTTCCTTGATTACTTGTGAAAAGATACGAGGCAATGTCTACTTGCTAAACGTATGTCTTCACATATTTTAGGGTGATTTTTATGAAAGAACACCAACATAATGGTTTCTCTTCAATAGCAGTCCGCATTTGTAAGAGATATGAGTAGTTCTCTTTGTTTAGTAAATAAGGGCGGGGCAAAATTTCACAAATCACTCTGGTTTTTCAATTGTTTATCATCATTGTGTTTTATAAAGAGGGTGAGTTTTACTAATCAGTTGATTGATTTTTATCCAGTGGTATAAACAAAAAGATGTGTACAATATTGGTCTTTCCTGGGTAAAATGTGTACAATGCTTGTTCATACATCAATGTCATAATGTTATGACGCACATTACTTAAAATGAAAAACAATGTCATGGTAGTCTTGAAGACTGTAGTTAGATATGCCAAAATATGTACATGTTGGTTTGTGTATTGGTTGTTGTTCAACCAATCAAGTAGATATATATTTTAGCTGTTAGACTAGTGATTCAAGGCCAATGAAGAAGATCATTCTGATCAACGTAAATCATCAATTCAATGTGTTTTTAGTGTTTGTGCTATAAATTATGAGAAAAAAAGAGAAATGTGTACATACATCATAACTTTTCAAGAGAAATATTGTGTATTGTCTAGCTTAACTCGATATCAAGTGTTCAGATAAACTTATAGTCGGTATGTTGATTTGAATGAGGATAATTTCCTTGATTAATCTTGGGAATCATCTATTAATATCATTGAGTAGTAATTTTGTCAGTTTAAAAACTGGATTGGCTTTGGGCTTTATTAAGCAACGTGTGGTACAAACAAAAATAGTAACTCTTCTATTTTTTCATTTTTCATTCTGTTGTAATTATGGTTTGTAAAATCGTATGATCATCATTGATTCGGTCTTTTATGCAATGTGGACAAGCAAGAAATGGTTTTGCTATTGCCACAAGGTGCTTGGCAGTAGCATACCGCTTTTGTTTTGAAATTTACAGACTTCGGACTTGTGACCTTTTTTGCCTTAGTGGACGATATGTTTCTATGATTCATATGCAGTTAGAAACCTTGTGTGCTGGTGACTAGATAACAAAAATGTTGTTGATATCCTATACAGTGTAGAAATTACTTGGAAAAAAAAACAAGACAAGATTTCTTTAAAATATTTACCATGACATAGCAAAGAGATTAATAAAGAACTCTGTCAAAGTCCTTGCATTTGTTGTATATGTATTGTAGTTTTATGAGAAAAGAAAAGAAATAAACAGTTGTTGCACCACATCTGTACAAATCAAAGCCAACATGTTCAATCTCCTTTTGTTCTGCTGTTCAGAGATTGTATATTATCATGAATGATTACATTCAAGAGAGAAAGAGAGAGATGGTCAAGAAAAATAAATGTGGAAGAGACTGTTATTATAAACGAATTAAGGAGGAGAAAGACAAAAAGTGGGGAATAGATCACAAAAAACACACTACAGTCCATTCCTGTTGTAACAAGCATATAGATTCAACAAAATCATATTACATGTGCTTTGTCAGAGTGAGTACTTGTCTTAACAGGAGTAGACTATATAGTGCATATCAAAAAAAAGGTAATCCAATCTTAGATGTAATGCACAAGCGAGTAATTTGCAAATGAAGGTGCTAGGTACAAAATCCATTTTTGCAAGTTTTGAGAAAATAATAATAGTTCATAGCATTTAAAGTATGCCATCTTTCTAGTTTCTTAATCCTATTCAGAGATGCAGAGGGAAGTACGATAAAGAGAGGGGATTCCTTTGACCAAAACTTGCAAAAAATGGATTCTGTACCTGTCACCTTCATTTACAATTTACTCGCTTATGCGTTACATTTATGTATCAAGAAGGGTATTATTGTGAAGGTGAGGAGTTTGTCTTCAATAATACATCACAATGATTAACCAAAATAGATGACCATGGAATATGGCCCCTCTAAATATTGATCACCTTTTTAAAAAATATATATATGCATGGTATGACCTCAACTGGAGACTTTTTACAGAAACAAAGAGGTTGTATTTTTTAGGGAGAGGAAGACCAAAATATATACCTAGATGATAGTTAACTTCAGTTTAGAAATATCACAACAATAATGGCAAAAATAAAAGGATTTTAAAAAAACATTAATATAGATGTTTTTGTCTTTAATTCCAATCCCAATTTGTGCAAACATATGTGTTCACTGTTTAATAAGAGAATTTGTAAAATGCCCGAGTACCTCATTATAATGGGATTGGACTGTATTATTTTGCTTTAAAAAAACAAACTTTTTAAAGGTGGTCTTATGCTATCCCATATTCACCATAATTTTTCCAACACCCTCCCCCTCTTAAACAAACCGATATGCATTGGCTTTGAAAGGAAATGACACTTATCTCAAACAGCAAATCTGGTGTGTATACATGTAGTCCACTACCATGTGCTCAGGACCAGTTACCTTGGTAGTTAATATGAAATCTTATATTGAACACATAGGCACATGTGCTTATTTAAGGAATTTGGACTGGGAGAATGCTTGTTATAATGGGGGTAGACTGTACTTCTGTACATTCAAATCTATATAACCCCTAGTGACTATAAAATTGTATGATCAAGAATAAGTAGAGAGCACACTGAAAAAAATGTACATATACTGGCATTTTGTTGAGAAAAAAAATAACACATCTATGGGGGCTTTTCTCACCCCAGGCCACGTGTAGTTTTTCTGCCAGGGTATTTTGTTCATCCCTGGGTTCATTTGTTTGCTCTAAAACCTGTTCGTCCAACACCTAATTGGTCCTATACCAATAGTTAACACCCATAAGGTCAAATGATAATTCCATTTTCAAATATTTATCATTTGGTCTAATCATCAGTAAATCTAATACCATTTGGTCTAATGACCATAAATATGGATGATAGACAAATGAGTGTAGACCAAATGGGAATAACCCAATTGGAAATTAGATAAATTAAGACTTCATACATGTATGATCCAGACGAAACAAACCACTATTAATTTTACAGTACACTCCTGATATAACAAGCACAGATACAATAAGATTTCATTATGATAAGACTACTCTCCTGATCCCAATGCTTGATGTGTTTATCAAAGTAATTCACTCGTTCCCAATCGCCTCATTATAATAGGAGTCGACAGTACAACACTTGAGTAGAATAAGGAATCTAAAAGAAATAATGGAACTCAAATTTTTCTTCATATCATTTATTCGCATCACATCATAAATGTACATGAATTCACTTGTCAAAAGAAAATGGATATGTAGATTGCTAAATAACCAGCGAACATAATAACTGTTATGAGTAAACTAATAAAGAGGAATGAGGAATGTTATTGCAACATTTTGAGAAGAACAAAATGATTAGACAAGATACAATCATAAAGTGAAGAGTGGCATTGATGTACTGTATAAGTGGTTATTTTCGCGGTGACTTTATTTTCGCGAATTTCGCGAGTTGGTCTTCGCGAAAATTTCCACTTCAATACAAGGCTATTTATAGTAATGAAATCATCACCAAAATCGCGAAATTTTGCTCTCGCGAATTTCCCCAACTAGTCCAAAATCGCGAAAATATCTGGACGCGAAAATATTGGCTTATACAGTATTTGAATTGTGGAAGAGGGGAAACTACATGTAGTATAGCATTCCGCTCATTCTAAAATACACACAATTTTGAAATGATACAGACCTAGGGATGGAGGAGGGCAGCTTGATGTATGGGGTCCAATTTCAATATATTTTTTTTGATGGATGTGTATATAATTATAGGAGCTTGACAAAAATATGATGATGATTTGCCCTATAAATAAGATTTAATTCCATCTCTTTTCTCTGGTGACTTCTACACAAAATAATTCTTTTAAAGCAAATATAGAAAGGGCATTTAGCCTTTAGAGCCAATATACTTTGACAAGCGACAAAGAAAGTGAAGGATCTGCAATCTCTTTCTTGATGAACATGCACTGTAGAGTTAGAAGAATTAATGCAACCTTCTCATTCCCCAACTTGCTTTGATGGTTCATGCAATCCGAATCTACTTCATAGCAGAGGCATGGGAAGGCTCTGAGTAGACACAGGATTGGAGGGGCAAACCATTAACACAGAATCGCTTGCCCCTCCAATCTTTTGTCTCCACAGAGCTTTCTGATGCCTCTACTTCATAGAGGCATCAGAAGCAAGAGAAATTAATAAAGTGGGGGTTCTAGTTCTCAACGAATGCTTAATGCCAATGCAACATTGTTTAAACACAGTTCTTCATAAGGAAAGTCCCTCATTTTCCTGTACAGCACATCACAGATATCAATCCCCATGTCATTCACCGGTCAGCACTGTGATCATCATCTGTCCCACATTGATCATTTCCATCATACTCTCCTTCTTCCTCCTCCTCCTCCTCTTCTTCTTCATCAGAGCTATCAGAGTAATAATATGTGACCGTCGGCCGGTTTGTGTTGACGAACAGGTCATCATCGTCATCGTCTTCACTGCTATAATCCTCTTCCTCTTCCTCACAAACGATCTTATTGTCCTTGCATTTTACCAGGATATCTCCATCAGCAAGGGATGCATCATTGAGTTGGTTGGTCAAGGCATCTACATCGGTGCCTTCAGAATCTGCAAGCCTGCTTCCATTGGCTCCACCATTGAAACCCTGAGGCCTACATTGATATAGTATACAAGTGAAGAAGTTTAATCAAATCTTCTTTTAATTATGATTTTATGCTTTCTAGATTGCATTTTTACATCTATAGTAATCTCATTATTTGAGTCAAGAACCAAGTAACTTGTAATCATCCTTTAATACTTCTTCAGAGGTAGAATAAGCAATCAAAACATGACAAATAATTTCATATTCTGAGGGTCTATTTCACATATTGAAAATGACATTAGAATTTGACATCTCAAAAAGGGACCACATTGCCAATGCCAATGGTCAGGAATAATATATTATTTCTTCCTTCTACTGGGCCTGAAAAAAAACAACTCAAATTGAGATGAAACTCCATACAGTTTGTACAACATTCAGCCCAAAGTACACGTGTAACCTGAAATGAGAATGTGTAACAACCTGAAAACTGACATCCATTAATGTGAGATTTCTCTTATCATCCATGATTGCAACTTTCAAAAACTCATATTTATCTTCATTATTACCTATATTCAATTGTTCTCAAACTTGCAAAGATCAGTTTCTTTGATTTTTCTGTTTTCTTTGCTTTCATGTAATCTTTGTTATTCCTAATGGTTATGTTCCCAATTAAATTGTAAAGTAATAATAACAAATCCTGCACCCACCACAGTCGTTCTTCTTTGATGTATTTAATCTGCTTGGGATAGAGGATAGCAACAATCTCTCCCTTCACCTTGTCACCTTCTGCAATGGGATCTGCTAGTACAAAATCACCTGGTAGGCACAAAACATAGTACACAAGATTGCATTCAGGAAATAAAAATCATTATTATATGACAGACTCATCTGGTATGTATCAAACTAAACACAAAAAAAATAATCTCTCTTGACAATCGAGTTAGGTATTAGGTACTTTAAAAAATATTATTCTATGTACGGTAAGTAGTATTTAATAAAGATACTGCTGGAAATACTGAATCATCAGAATCTTACCCCTTTTGATCCAAACATTCTTCCTAAATCTTGTGGGCATACTGATCAGGAATTTATCTCCCTCAGATGTCTGGGCTTCATGAAGATTGTTTCCCCTTCCTCCAAGAATCTGCATAGAAACACAAAGAAGATAGTGTGTAAAATTCAGTTAATGAAAAAGTGTTGATTTTAATGCTTAGACTCCATATCAGTTGAATTAACTTTAAATGAACAAACATCACTGTTTTTGTCAGATAAAATTAGACAGAAGTCTGCAAAAGTGTTGCTTTCTTACAATTGGAATCGGAGCATTGAATTATTATTAATCTCAGTAAATATGGGTTTGCTCTGAAAAGCATTGTCATGAAACACAAAATTATCATATTGCAGCATACATGTAGATCTACAGGAGAAACCAAAACTTTTAATAACATAGATATATTTTCAAAGGGAAAATGACCCTTTAAGACAGTTTGCTTAATCTGGATGCAGAAAAATCAAATAAGCACATGACCCATGAAGATTTGGTAAAATTTGAAGTAATGAGTACAAATTAATATTCTGATGATAGAGGAAATCTTCCATTGGCAATGCAGTCTCCTACTCCTAATGTGATATCATACAGGGAAAACTCCCCATATGTTGTTCACAAAAACTAAATGTCACTCTATTCCCATTCTAAATATAGTACAGATTTTGGTGAGCATGGATTATTATGTGTTTCCTACATTTACATATCATCCCATAAAAAGATTCTCTATTCTATCATTAGACTTGAGAATTAAGAGATTTTAGTAAAATATCATAAAAAGAAATAGGAAAGTTCTCCTTGCATTACATCACACATTATGGTTGCACTGCCAATTGAAGGATCTTCATATGTACGAGTGATCTCAAATTCTAAAAATGTATGTCTCTCTCATTTATTATTGCCTGATTTTTCTGAAACTTTCACCAATAGATCTATGTTTCTTTAGTTTAATTATCTCCATTCACTAAAGCTGAATTTCTCTAAATTGTTAATTCCCCTTTAATTACTGTAAAGATATAATTTTCAAAAACAAATTTAAAGTGAAAACTGAACAGTTTATTAGAATTGGACACATTGAAAAGCAGATCAGAAAACATGCAGCAAATACCACAAGGACATCAACATTACAAAAAAAGGTTCCTTATTTTGGACGAAAAATGCACCTCTGTCTGCTTCGGACATCGGTAAAAAAAGTATCTCAGGCTAAGACCGTCAGTGTGATTATTTACCATTTTATATTTTTCATTAAAAAAAAAAAAAAAAAAAGGGAATGGAAGAGAAACTCATTTAGTTTAAGTTTTTACTGAAAATGAGAAAATCATGTGAATTAAAACTGCATGAATGAGCACCAGTTTTGTTTTTATTTTCGTTTCATTTTGTTTTTGTTTAGTCTTGACTTAGAAGTATGATGGGGAGACCATAGTTCGCGCAAATTTCAAAAATTATACAAAATGTGACATTCAATCAACAATATTTCAGGTTTTATACAAAATCAACGAAAACTATGATTACCAAATAAACGGCAAAATTCTAAACTCCGAATCGCCCGAACGAAAAAGTGAACTAGGTCAAAGGGTTTCGACGATATCGCGATTTCAAAATTCTATGTCGATCGAACGATCGCGCATTCTGCTGAAAAAGTCAACAAAACAGTGTTACCTTAATTCCCGCACGGGCGTTTGACAAAGATTTATCAAGAAATTCCATCAGTCTAAGGAAAGGGAATAACAGTAAATGTAAGTCAAAATTTCATAGAATAAGATGATATTAATATCATCTCACAATTTTATGACATTAACTCGGAAAATGATGATTTCCAGACCCTTGTAAAAAATCTCGGAATTTTCGCAACGGACACGCAATTTTCCGATGTTTGGTCAATAATTTCACAATTCGATACACCATACCGTGACGAAAGTTTGGATCTTAAGCAATATTTGGTCCCTCTTTCTGATGGTGCTATCAGATTTTCACGATATTTATTACTTTTTGAGATATCCGTCGTGCGCGAACTAAGGTTCTGCGCGAATTATGGTGACACCACCATAGAACATGAGAATCTTAACGACGTACATTGTAACTGTAAGAAGAGCTCCTGAGTTAGTCTGTTACACCCTAACGGTAATGTTAGAAGAGCCAAGAGCATGTTAGAATTTATGTTATCATGGTTATTAACCTTCAAGATCTGTTGGTTTTCCTCTGGCAGAATATAATCTTCCAAAACCTCTCTTGTAACATGCTTGCGTTTTGTAGCTTTTGACATGTTGATGATTACGGTCTGTCTATGACAGTCCTTCCCAGATAATAAAAATAAACACGGAGAAGTCGCAGGTAGAATTTCAGCAGGTGAGTCCCGCTCTTCCAGCGAAGCGAAGCTAGTTGACTACGCCAGAGAAGCGGCTGGGCTTTGGACTTCGAACTCGCTCCTTATCCTCCTCACTGCACTCAGTGATTAATTGCACACACAATACGTTACGATTGATGTCGTAATCGAACAGTTCGGCGAAATTTCTTCAACAACTAAAAACCCTTAAAAAGGTTTTTTTCGCCGACTGGGATATCTTAGGCCGCCATGATTGCTTCAGAATGCTGATGTTAAGGAAAATGATGCATTAAAGATGAAAAATACGTGAAAATACAAGAGGCTCGGTAACTACTCGACTGCGTTCCTGCCATTTCACGATCAAAAGGAACGGGTATAGTTCGCCCTTTACAAACCTCGTTCCAAAAATATATAAAGCTCGAACTAGTCGAAGATCAAGAACTTATTTGAGTACTAGTTTAGGGCAAAGTGGGATTTAACGGACCCCTACAGGGTTAAACGTAAACGGACCCATCATCAAGAAGTAGGATTAGGTGTCCGGACACTTACTAAATGAAGCCTATTTTGCCTCAGGAAAAGCCGAAAACATAAGTCTCTGTACTGTAGATGAAAAAATAATATATGCCATCTTGGTGCATATAGTGGGAAATTTAACAAATCTTGCATATCTTCATAAATAATTTATTATCTCAAATTCTTTTGTATCACTTAGATTTATATCTTATGATTGAAACAATTAAATGAGTAATTCCGTATTCCTTTCTTGTCTAGCTGCTTCCATATTAATTGATAAATAGGCCTAAAAAGTGTGGGGTAAGATCGATGGACCTTCTGAACTAGGGAAACTGACAAGATGAGGCGGGGTTCGTTCTGACATAAAAGTAATTAAGGTTTACTCTAATATCCACAGTTTTGCAATATGTTACTGTTGATGATAGAAGTGCTATATGATTTTTTTTTACTACCAGTCATTTAGAGTTTCCAACTTATGCCTTGAGACTACGTATTAGATGCAAGTAAGAAGCACAAGGAATATATGCCATTACTTCATTGAAAGGGAATTTCAGACATAACAAGCCTATTGTTGTCTTTTTGTTTTGTTTTTCAATTTGGACCAGGTGCAGGCCCGTAACTAGGATTTTTACGGGGGGGTTCGAAATCTGAAAAAGTGGACCTTTTTCAAGAATTTTTTTTTTTGAGCGCGAAGCGCGAGCCGAAAATTTTGAGTTAAACTTGGAGTAAACTATGCATTATCATGATTATAGACTTTAGATTCAGTATTCGCGAGCGCGAAGCGCGAGCTGAAAATTTTAGGAATCTTAATGGCTTTCATTTTTAATTTAGTAATGGTATAAAGGAATGCGAGCGCGAAGCGCGAGCCTAATATTTTGAGATAAAAATTGGAGTTTATTGTGCAATAAAGAGTCTATTTAGTATCCGCGAGCTCGAAGTTTTGAGCTAAAAATTGTGCCTTATAGACTCTTTTTAGGTTCCATGTTGAAGATACAAAATAATCTTGGCTCATTAATAATCTTAGCTTAGACCACCCCAAATCTAGCCCAAACACAATTACACCAATTCTTTTGACAAGGTTTGTGTTCAGCATAGGGCACTGGGTCCAACCCTTTTTTTTATACTTATTGTTTGTTAAGTTTACAGTGCGAGGTCGCATAGCGACCGAGCAGGAAAATTCGGGGTTTTAAAAGAGATAATTAAAGAAAGGGGCACTTTTTAGTATTGTAAGTGACACCTTTGAAGAAATTGTCCATTGGACTTTTTAAAGAGTATGAAAGGCTTCTTTTTAGTATAAAGGGGACATTTTTAAGCTAAGAAAAGGGGCACTCTGCCCCCCCCCTGCCCCCCCCCCCAGTTCCACCGCCTCTGTTAGACCCCAATATCCTCAAACGCGACGCGAGAGGAGAAAACTTTGAGCTCAAAATTTTAGTTTATTGTGCATTATGGACCCTATTTAGTACTCGCGAGCGCAAAGCGCTAGCCAAAAATTTAGAATTTTAAAAGACATATGGAGTAACAAAGGGCCGTTTTTAGTATTAAATGTGCCACTTTTAAACAGAAATTGTCCACGGGTCTTTTCAAAACTCTGAAAGGCTTCTTTTTAGTATAAAGATGACACTTTTTAGCTATTAGAAAAGGGACACATTTTGGTCATGAATAGGGGTACTACAGTGGGGGTCACTGTGCCCCCTGCCCCCCTCCCGGTTTCCTAAAATTGAAGATAACAATCATTTAAAACTATAAAAATAGAACACAAATGCAAACGAAAACATTCCTGCGAAAAGGTTTAAGTGTAATTCCTGCGAAATTTGTTCTGAAAAACATAATTATTATCCCCAAATACAAAGTTGCGAGCGTGAAGCGCGAGCGAAAGATTTTACATGTAGGGGGACTGAAAGCAAAGTGTTTTGATCGTCCTTTCTTGTATTTCTATTCAAGTATCTGCTGCATTTCTGCCAAAAAGTGTGGGTTTTAATTTTTTTTTTTTTTTTTTTTTGGTCAAGCGGACCCTGCTCGCCTGCGGGGGGGTTCGTTCGAACCCCCCGAACCCCCCCCTAGTTACGGGCCTGAGGTGTTATTGTCTCATAATAACAAGAACTCGCATCTCTTCTTTAATATATAATGAGAGTGGACTGTATTTAAGTACTATACTGGGTGGTATAATTTCTTGTAAAAAAAAAGAAGAGGATTTCTGTAAGTTAGTAATTAGGCTAGTCACTTTTATTTGCATTATTTCTCGAGAAAAAAAGCATAATCATTTAGCAAGAAGACAATGCTCACCCGTCATTCAAATCCCCTGAATCCAATTCCCCCCCCCCCCCCCCCCCCCCGAGAAATGCAAGAAATGGCACGAAGTTGATTCACAAATTAGGGTGCGAATTTTTTGGGGGACGAACTGTATAGCTAGCTGATGAGCACAGAGTTAATGTAACTCTATGCTGATGAGATGGAGCTCCGGATCGGAGGCATGGAGCTTATTAACGCTATATACTAACGTTAGATCTAACACTACAGTTAGCTGAATGAGACGGGGGCATAATCTGGTTATAAGTCACCAGTCCATTCACTCCCGTTCATTTCGTCAGTGGCGGAGACATCGTTCCACGCCATTGACTTTGTACACAGTGAGCGAGGAGAGAGGAGACAAATTGGCGGATATAGCCGAGACGGGTAACAGGTGAGTAGATCTAGAGATATACTGTTAAGATCAAAATAAAATGGCCTTATCGTCGTTTCGGAAACCACTCGCTCAAATGAACGGGAGAGCTTGTACACAAGTGAATGGGGTGGAAAGAGAGGAAACCAGTGCGTGTGACTGAATGAAGCGATGCTGTACAAAGTGAATGGTGGTTTCCTCAATCACGATTAGAATCTATGCCAATAAAATAATATTCACAATTAGACTTACTTAGATTCTCTTTTCATCAAAAATAAACTTGCATTAATACCATGAAGAACAGGGCTATATCCGCCAATTTGTCTCCTCTGTGCTCGCTCACTGTGTACAAAGTCAATGGCGTGGAACGATGTCTCCGCCACTGACGAAATGAACGGGAGTGAATGGACTGGTGACTTATAACCAGATTATGCCAAGAAAAGGGAACAGATTTAAAATTAAATCATAAAACCATACTCATCTTTTCCGACCTAGGCAGACATGCCATGACCATGGCATGGCCATGGGCAATTGGGCGGGGCGGGCGAGGGTAGTTTGCTCTCGGCGCGCGGGCGGGCGGAATGAGGTTGTTATTGGCTGGCTCAGCCCGAGGGCGAAGGGCCTGGCTCAGCAGTCAGCTCTGGTCAGGACGGCTGCCACTAAAGTGCCAGGAAGTGGCAGCGTCCTGAGTAAAATCAAATTGCATATATTAGAAGTTCATAAGTCACTTATCCAGGGTCTACCTAGATCTAACCCGTTAGATTCTAGTCCTAAATTATAAAATGACCGGGCTTCTGATTCAGCAAATCAGCACTTTCTCATTTAATGCATACTAGCATAGATCTAGATCTGTATGCATTTAAGAAATTTCCTAGAAGGCTAGATCCATTCCAAATCTTGTCCAATTTAATAGCTATGAGTCAGAGTATGACTAGAAAAAATAGTCGTTAATGATGCGCATGTGTATTGCAAACTATACAACTGGATTACGGATCATTTTAAGATTTTTAAACTTGAAGAAGAGGAGGGCAATTCTGAAGCCATTTTTTGCATAACCAATTGAATTAAGTCTTGTCAATGTTTTGTTTTATTGTTTTGAATTTCCAGCTGGGAAAAACAAGGGAATTTTGGTTTTCAAGCTAGTCATGTCTGTATGGGCTGCCGCAGTCAAGTCGGCCCTAATGTTAGATCATGGTTAATTTAGAATTGACCATGGATGTACAAATTAGGTGGATCAAAACGGGCTTTGCCTGGAAGTTTGGACGGACTAATCAAAATTTCACTCCTGATATACCCTAAGTGTGCAATATTTGTTATAATTTACTCTAAAATCCATCTAAAATAATCCATTGGAATGTATCTGCCTAGGGTGGAACAATGTGATGTGGACATGTTTAAACCAGAGATAAATGAATAATAACCAGAGATAATAACCAGAGATAAATGATAAATGAATATCTTGCAGACATGTTTAAGCACACACTTAGTTTAAACCGTCTGCAAGAATCTTCAAAATTGAAGGAGGCAGATGTAAACTGAAGAAGAAGAAACCATTCATTCCAAACTACATTATTACAACAACTCATGTGGAGATATTACTTGTGCTGATGAACACTGTAGTCTACTCCAGTCAAGGGTAGGAGAGTCTTTAATTATAAATCAGTAGTGAAAGAGAGTTACGATTTTAATCAAGTTTGAATTTGAGCAGGTTAGTTGTTATGAAACGGCTTAAATTGTGCCTTAAGTTTGTATTGTTTTTGTTTACTATTATTCATTTATCTCTAGATGATCAACAGAGCCATTTAAGTGATATGACCTAAAGACTGATACTGGATAGTGATATTTGCCTTGCATCCAGAAATGGGACAAATCTGAGAGTTGATGCTGGAAGTGGGAGAAAATTACGCTGATAACCTGTAGGTCTACCAAACTATACAACTATGGCAATGCTTCCAAAGCAGATCCTTTCTCATATGAGAGAGAAAACATTGAGGACACTGTGGCAATGTCAGCATGGATCAAATCTGCAAAGATATAGGATGACTTTCCCTGTGGTTAGACAGAGTAGCTCAAATCAAAGCAGTAGCACAAACACAGAAAGCGAGAAGAGAGAAGGCTCTCTTTCATTCATCAAACGGAATGTGAAACTCTTTGGGGAGGAAATGTGGACTAAGATAAAGAGTCCAAACCTCGACACTATGTTCGACCAGAACAGGGTTCTGTGGCACTTTAATGAACCAGACTGTATTAACGACTTTGTGGTCCATACTGATGCTGAGATTGGAGGGAAAAGCACAGCTGGATTGACCATGAGTCGCAACAATAAGCTGTTGTTCCATGGTAACCTGTGTACAGAGATTCCAAGAGATGGAGAGACTAAGAGAAGTGGATACTGTGCCATGAGAACAAAGCAAGCTTACGTGAGTATGACACAACACTGATGATTTTATCATCAGTGTCTTGGAATATGACAATTTTAGGTTCACTTCCTTCCAATTCATCTGGAATTTCATAGTTTGCTGGAGAAGTGCGTTTGGTTTATATGAATTTTAAGCCAACGTATTTTCCAGGAAATACAATACCACATCTTCCCTTCCTTGATAGTTTGTTGATGTTTAGATGAAATAAATGAATTTGTTTTCTGATGTGAACAATATTGTCAGATCACCTTTTAATACCACCTTGATGATCACATAACTGTAAAAACTGCCAAATTCTCTTCTTTTTTAAACAAATGTGTATAAAATACAGGGATTATTAATATTTTTGAAGATCAGAGGTCAATCTTAACAGAACTTTGCTGAATGTAGAAATAAAAGTAAAAGTCTGGCATGCAAATTACGGTTTGAAAACCGTCCTTTCCTTGCAGAGATCTTTCAACAGGAAAAAGTCTATGGACCTTACACCTTTCAATGTGTTAAAGATGAGAGTACGAGGAGATGGTCGAGCATACATGGTGAACCTGATGATCAAAGGCTACTTCACAGAATCACATGATGATGTATGGAGCTACTTCATGTTCACAAGAGGAGGTCCTTATTGGCAAGATGTAACGGTATGGAATACATTTCAAATGTTTTGATTTGAAGGGGAAGTTTTCCCAAAGAAATTGTTTTTTTAAAAAGCAACCCCCCCAAAAAAAAAAATGGAAAAAATTATGGGTGAAGGTTTGGAAAAAAAATCCACCAAAGAATAACAAAGTTATGAATATTTAAAGTTTTGATTTTGTGATGTCACTTGCGAGCTGCTCTCAATATATGATTTATATTGTAAATTCCATCATTTTTTCAGAGAAATATTAATTATTTCACCTATGCTGTCAATACATCAACACAACAATGTTAATATACATTCCTCTATGTCTTTTCAATCATCAAGAATTGTGAAAAAAGACAAATTTATAAAAAAAAAATTATATACACGGCATTTCTTATTCTTATCTTTATTTTCTTCAAACTTTCATCCATGTTTTGTTTTGTTTTGTTTTGTTTTGTTTTGTTTTGTTTTGTTTTTGTTGTTGTAGTTTTCTGCTTAAGAAAACAACAATTAGATTCCAGGGGTAACTTCTCCTTTTAAGCCAATTTTGAGCTCTGGTAATCTGCACTGACAAAATAAACGGCAGTGAATAGATTGTTGACTTATTCCATGATAATGCAGATATTCCTTTGGTAGAGGGCAAGTCGTAGCTAGTTTGTGCGGTAACAAACGGGACATTCAGAGCCAAAAATAGGGCTTGTTTGAAAAATCCTAAATGAACGCTCAATCCTTAGGTATGTTCTTGAAGGTACTAAGAATCTTCAACAAAAACTTAAAAAATCGTTGAAATAACTCAATTCATAATTAATTTATGATCATTTATTCGTCAGTAACAAACAGGACCAGAAATTTTTTTTTTTTTCTTTCAAATTTTGACTGTACATTTATAAATCTGAATTTAAAAAGTAGATCAAAACTTGCATAGTCTTATCCTCTTAAGCATGTAATAAACATTGTAAGGACATATTTCAACGTTAATACAACTTCAAGTTTTCTGGCAAGGTCAAGTTTTAAAAAATATGTCAGGTAACACACGGTACAGGTAACACACAGGACAGTTATTCCCTGTAATATTTTTTATTAAACAGTTGGTGTAGCCAAGGTGTAGCAACATCTTTTCTTAAAAAATCTCTTTGGTAAAACAAAAGAAACATAATACAAAACACAATTGTTAAAAACACTTATTTTGTTTCATTTCAATAGGTGGGAGAGTGAGTAATAAAAATGCATGATTTTACATCAGCTCAGTAACTTTTGTGAGACTATTACTGAGACCTGAATATTTTAAGTCTAAAAATATGGAAAGCTATGTGCTAGGTTCGTGATATTTTCACCGGAGTTAGCCAAGAAAATATAGAAACAGAAAATACATACTTTTTGGTTGTACTCGTATAACAAACCTCTTTTTTAAATGGTTGAAAATAGCATTTTCAGGGTGCTTCAAACCCACTTGCCCGCTTGCCAGGGGCAAGTGAAAACCACAGATGGGCAAGTAAAGTTCAAAGTCACTTGCCCAATTGGGCAAGTGATGATTTGAGCACAAGATGTATTTGTTTATATGTGCAACATCTCACCTCAAAAACACATTAAAATATATACTATTTAAACGAATCAAACAGAAATATTACACAAGGATATCAACATTACCAGACAGTTGAAATCAAGTCCTAAAAACTTCTGATATTTTAAGTGGTTTGTTTTTTAACACATCAACATTTAGAGCATTGTTGCATGCAAGTGCAATATGCAGACTCATCCCGTAGATGAGAAAATAGTTATAATTTGGATGCAAGTATTTTCTTTCCTACCTTTTGTTAAATATTTATTTCAATGCTACTTTTTTTTTTGTCTGTCATGTTGAAACAAGATAATTTGGTTTGACAAGTTCATTAATTTTACAATTGATTCTTTGTTTATCGTTGGCCAAAATTTAGGGGTGTGGCTCATCGATCGTTTAAGGACTCTTACATGTACATGCAGATGACAGTTGCTACAAAAATAAAGATTAGGGTCTAACTCTAAACAAAGAAAATGAAAGGAAAATTTGGGCAAGTGGTTTTTTTTTTTTTTGGGGGGGGGGGGGCAAGCATATCAAAATATCACTTGCCCAACAGGGCAAGTAAAAACTAAAATTTTGTTAGAGGCCTGCATTTGATTATTTTCATGAATATTAATGAGCCTTGTGACATCATATGACCTTAAAATGACTTTTTGATCTCATTTGCATTGAGTTCATTTCATACCCTTTATGGTGATATATGACATATTATGTATACCTTTACAAACCCAATGACACACTTGACACCAAAAAAATCACCACCTTGGGAACAAATAGCGTGGACTTGCCCTAGAATAAACTTGTATTGAAAATATATGAAGACAATTTGAATTGATTGTAATTCTCTGCAGATCCCTTTCACCAAGTTCTTCATGTCGAGTCGAGGACGAGTCCAGGACAAACAGATGCCAGCTAACCTGGAGTCTGTCAATGCCATTGGTCTGACTATGGGAGATGCTGTGGATGGAGAGTTCATGCTGGAAATAGACAATATCTCAGTCTCTTATGATGCAACATTTACAGAAGAGTATACATATGAAATGTATAGATAACAGAGAGGAAAGGATCAACAAATTTATAGAGAATTAGGCATTTGTGAAACAGTCAACTTTGCCAAAGTTGAGCTCGCATAAATCAAATAATTGCCTAAGTCGAATGTATTTCAAGTCAACTGCTCTTTATATTCTTGTTTTTAACCCTTCATAAGTTGTATTTTTCTAAGTCAAAGCGATTTCTTCAGTCTCAACAGATTGACTGTACATTAAATTAGGATATTCTGGTATCAGAGTATTTCTTGAGGTTATCAATTCATTTTGTTTCAGGTGAAGAATTTTTTTCCAATGAACACTTTCACTGCATAGTGTCCTATAGGCAAATAGGCTTATATGTATCATGAGGAGTGGGGTACGTGCTTATATATCAATACAATGAAATATAAACCTGCTAAACCAACCCACTCTCTCAGCACATGCATTGTGTTTAATAACTTTAGAACTACATTTTCAGCAAGATCTTGTAACTTCTAATTAAAATTTAAATGAAATAAATGTTCAAAAGTTCATAATGATTTTGCTACATACGCTGTGTTCTAAAATCTAATTTCCTTCTGAGTAACCCGGCATTTTACAATACACATCAATGTTGGTTGTGTCCCTGTTTAGCATTTTCTGACCATGTGTGTAATTGCTTCAATCCAAGTTATCATAACTAACTTGATTTTCTAATCAAATGTGTGAAATATGCAAAAATCCATTGTTGGAAATATGGGGATGTGAAAATGAAGACAAATAAACATTTTATTGCTTATGAATACTAAAACTTTGAAATGTTTCTTTTATTATGATCATCATAATATCATTGATCTTATTTACACAATTAAAAAAGATAATCGATTTCATTTAAAAACAAAGACAGTCCACTTCCTATTATATTGAGGAACTTAGGAACAAGCAAATTACCATGTCAAAGAACACACCTAGAGAAGTGCCAAATGGAATGCCTTGTTCAATATTCTCAGTATAACAGGAGTAGAACAAACAATGAAATATTCCTTTATTACTCGAGTTTTGGAACCAGAAACAATTCATAATGTATCATTAAGAGGCTGAATCTAAGGCACAAAGGTGATTACATGATCCTGGTCATAGAAAACTACAGTCTAATTCTGTTATAACTTGCACAGATGTAACGAGTCTGTTCTTCCAGTCCCAATCGAGAACAAGTGCATGTGTGTCTTTGTGCCCATGTGTTCAGTATAACAAGGTTTTTGCCAAATTTCAGTTCCACCACACCCCTTCTGAGAGAGCTCCACTGGTTACCAGTACGTCAAAGAATTTCATTCAAAATTTTGTCAATTGTATATAAATCATTAATTGGTCAAGCTCCACATAACAGTACATAACAGAATTACTCAAACTTAAAACCCAATCACATGGTCGAAGCATGCGAAGTTCCACTGATGAATTGTTATTACAGATCCCCTTTCGCAAGACAAAAATCACACTTGGTGATCGCGCATTTGTACTTGCTGCTCCCAAACTATGGAACAGCCTGCCTTTTGATATAAGAAGCTCTCCATCATTAACTATCTTTAAATCTAAATTGAAAACGTATCTATTCAGTTAAGGAAATTGCTTATGTTTATGTAGAGTTAAGTAAAAAAGAGCTCTGAGCCAGCGCAGCTGAATATATTCATATAAAAGCTGCACTATACAAATTTATGTTATGTTATGTTATGTATGTTACATGACGTGTATTTGACTTGGTCCCTAGCACCTCATGATTAGGAGTGGACTGTATAATACATTGGAGATAACGGAAATGTTTGCGCTAAAGGGAGAGTCCTGTTAAGGGAATGATTTTAACACAATCATTGTGATCATTTAAATTATATACACGTTATCAAGAGACAATAATAAAATAAAAGGTTCACTGTCAAGAATTGCTCTCAAACTACATAATGTGACTGAAAATAGCTTTTTGGGACAAATATTAGGTGTTCAGAGTATGTGACTCTTGGCAGAATTCACTCAGTTTAGTCATTGTTCAATAACCTTTACGTTGTTAGATGGATCTTTAAAAAACTTATTTCAGCAGCATTGAGTCAGTTTAGTTACTGTTCGATTTAACTTTAATATTGTTAGACGGATCTTATAAAAACTTGATTAATTGAAATGGAAACAGCCTGAGTTTGATCCAGGAGTATGTTGGTCAAAGGTCATAACTAAAAAAATACAAGTATGTAAAATGTATATATATGTAGGACCTTATCAATGACCTTATCACAATTTTTGAACACATTGATTTACAAATGCATTGCGAATTGCCTTGCTTTAATAAAATGCTGTATCACTGTTCTTATAATAGAAGTGGAATTTATCTACTTGTACAGGTCATTCAAGATGGAAGCAAAGTATTAGTCTTAAATTAAATAATCAAAAGAATCTGAAAATGTATTTATATGTTTGACTTTATAAATAAAATGTAGCTTAAAGACATTCATTATCATAAATACATGTAACTATGTTCATGTACTTGTATATCTATCTTAATGTAAGATAAATTACAAAAAATGTAAGACTTTTCTTGCGAGTTGTCAATCTCTGTAACAAATACTAAATTGTACATGTATTTTGATACTTATAATCGACTCACAGTCATGTACACAGTAGTCAAATCTGTTCCCAACAATTGTGATCATATCATGCCAAATAAGTTTTTTTTTAAATAATGGAATGCAAATTATGTTGGCAAATATTACACTTACTGTACATACACCAAAACTTACGTTGGCTCAATTGGTTAGAGTGCCTGTTAAAATGAACAGGAGATTGTATAATTTCTGGTTTTCAATCATATATGGTCATATTCAAACTAAGTGGGACATTTAGCTGAAATTTCAATGTGGCGCTGTGCCTTTGAAAATGCAAATTAGGATCTCAAATCAACACAAAAGCTTCTTTACAATACAACCAATTACTTAAGTTCAAACATTTTGTGATCCAGTTTTCTTACGCTGAATAATTGATCAAACAAGAATTGCCACATATGGGATATGGTGCTTAAATGCCTCGTAATCTAGTCACTTTTTTCAGATTTTTTGCTTCAGGTAATTTTCATGTAAGTAAGTAATTTTCATGGATCTCATACAATGGCATATACACACAGGTAATTTTGATCTCGTTATTTACTCAAATTGTTGCATTTAAGGCACTGGTCGTGTCACTCACGTTTGGATGTCGTGTCACTCACAACACATAGAGGTGGACCATTTTCCAATGAGAGGGAATGATTGATAAGGACAATAAATGTCAGAGAGTACACTATTCATGTAGATATGTAGATATACCAGCACTTATGGTACCCTTAAAGATCTACTTGAGCAGAAATTCAAATACCAATGATGGTTAGATGGTTAGAAACCCATGTCTTTTTTTCGTTGTGTCACTCACGCCCTGTTTTTTAATCATAACTTCCAGGACCAATTGTAAATTAAAATGGCAACTGTAATGACACATGCCCTCCTACATTTATACATAATATGGTAGTCATGATCAATTCATAACCTACAAGTGCAAAGATATGCGCCCTTCTATCAGTCCAAATGTCGTGTCACTCACTTTTGAATATGACCGTATAGGAAATGTATCATCCATTCCAGTTTGCTGTGTTACTCTCTTTATCAAATAACACAATACATTGCAACAGCAAGGTTTGACTATCAAGTGACATGATTACAATTTATGAATTGTTCTGAAGTCATAAATTATTAATTATATAATGCCTTATCAATAGGAATAGGCCTACAGTGATGACATTAAATTGCACATTTAAAATGGTGTCTCAAATTTTTTTTGAGTAGGTTATTTTCACTAATTTCAAAAATTTGATTTAAAATAATTTAAGACAGCCTTAGTAATAACATATCACAACAATTTTGAACCCTCCATTTGTAGTTATTTTCATTAATTTCAAAAGTTTGATTTAAAATAATGTAGGCCAGCCTTGGTAATACCATATTCAATGACATGATCGAACCCTACATGCCTTCATTCAATTGGACATATTGTCAGCTTTGTCAAAAAGCCCAAAATACATATTCTAGTCACAGAACCCTGTTTAAAACTAAACAATCTATGAAGAAAACCTCATAGCCCTTTAAAGACGAAGTTAACCCTAGAATAAAATTGGTTTTAAAAAGTGCAGAAAGATATAAGAAAAATATGAGGGAAGGTTTGAAGAAAATTGACTAAACTATAATGAAGTAGTTACCAATGTTTAAAAATTTGATTTTCCAATGTGTTTTGTAAGTAAATTCCATCATTTTTTTAAAAAGAATATTCATTATTTCACCTATGCTGTTGATATATCATCAAAACTGTTCATATACATGCCTTTATGAAAAAGATCCATTCCCTTATCAAGGACCCTGAAAAAAAAAAAAAAATTCATGGAATTTACATACACAACACATGGGAGAGCTGCATTTCTTAAAACCAATAAAATTCCAAAAGGAACTTTCCCTTTAAATAATGAGAAGCTGAAAGTCAAGACATACTAAACCCTGAATATATATACTTTTGTTTGAAAACCAAACATCTACTTGTATTGCAGCCACTGTAATGGGTTTAAATAAATGGTATTAAAGCAGTATGAGTATCATATAAATACACAATGTATTTTGTTCAGCCGACTTTAGAACATCAAAAACCAAGGGAAAATATCATTATGATAGAAGGTTTGAGTCTCCAACAAGTATTTCTGTAAATAAATATTCACACATTCTTTTCCTAATTGGCATCAAAATGCACTTTAAAAAAAATATTATATTAATTTTTTTTTCTATCAAATAACATGGTCATTCTAAACATAAATATATATATACCTTTCCAATGTTTTCAAGATTCAGCTGACTAATAGAATATATTTGAAACACAATAGAACTTGAATACCTATTCTTTGGTCTACATTTAAGCAAATAAAGGCAATTTGGTTAATAATATCAACTTTGTTTCAGAAAAGAGTCCCTCCCTAAGTTCCTTGATAATGAAATGTTTAAGGTAAAAAGAATAAATATATTAAGAGTTGTAAAACATTTTGTAATACACTGTAAATATAGAACACACACGACAGGAAACTTTCATGAATTGGAGCCGAAGGCCTTTATCGAGGATTAAATTTCCATGAATCGCCGACCACCAACTTATACTGGCAATAAATGAAATGTGTAGAAATAAACGTTGGCATGCATTTTACTTTCGCGAATCTTGCCTCCTCACAAAATTTGCAGAAGTATCATGAAGGCAAAAATGTCAGGTTTTACAGTGTGCTGAAGAGTCCAAAAATTTAAAAAGAAGGTAATTATTACTATGTGTGTTTATTTCACTCCAGATCCAGTAAAGATGGTTGATCCTCAGATAGGTAAATTGCTATTTGGTCTAAACCCACTTTGACTATTCTCTGTTTGGTCTCATCCCACGTAGTCTAATTCCATTTCGTCTACAACCAGTTTGTCTACTGGTAATTGCCACTTCGCCTATTTGTGATATTGTCCAATTCCCATTTCATCTAATGTCCACTTGGTCTAATACCATTTAGTCCATTCCTGTAACAAACTGGTAATATACCAAATATTCATTTGGGAATTAAGAGGAAAATGCAATTAGAACACTTGGTTTATAGAAAAATTGGCAATTGGACCAAGAGGTCATTAGACCAAGAGGTAATTAAATCAAGTATGTACTAGACCAAGGGGGAATTAGACCAAATTGTTTGTAGACCAAATGGTATTAGCCCATGTGGTACTAGACAATCAGAGCATTCAGCCAACTGCTGTTTAAATGAATATAACCCCTCAAATGAACATCAGCTGTTGATTTCCTCCTTGTTCTGATTACAATGTTCATGGCGATAAGTCATGTAACTCTCAGGGTCTTTCTTGTATCCAAACTTAGTGTAGAATGGTATATTTTCTGTCTTACACTCCAAAGTTGTCTTGTAACAGCCTACTTGTTGACTAAGTAATGTTAAAGTTTCTACCATCCTGAAAAATAAAACAAAACACAATACTACATTTACACAAAAAGATATTAGAAGCTTCACAATGATTGATTGATTTATGTTTTTTTAAATTTAGCATTTGACGCTGTCCTTTTGCAAGCTTATTCCATCCACTGAAATTTTGTCATTAAAGCAATGTAATTTGAAAATCTAAAAAGTGATATGGTGTGGTCAAATTGCTGAACAACACCTACACCAACAAGTATTTGATTATTTCTAGAAATTATTATCCAGAGTTAAGTTTTCACTTAATAGGGTGTAAATTGTTTCCATCGCGAATAATTCTATATGAGTTTGTATTCTTGTTTCAGAAAGCAAAACATAGTAATCATTAATCCTAGCACATTATTGGGCAGGATTTACCATTGAAAACAAAGAAAAGGATTGTAGCATTCTCCAGTTCTTTCAAACTAAATATTGAATTTTTACAATATAGTGGAGACTCTTATAACAAGGTCCTTAGGACCATGAAAATTACCTTGTGATTTTAGGAATCTCTTTATATCAGGGTAAAAATACAAAATAATATGAAGAGCTTAGACCCCAAAATACCTTGTTATGCAGTGGAAACTTGTTATAAAGAGGTCTGATAAAAAAAAAAGTCCCAGCTTTAAAAAAAAAAAAACCCAAAACAAATAAAAACTCTTATACAAACAGATTCCTGATATACAGGTAACACAGCAATTTTATAAAAAAATATCCACTGTACGATCTTTCCTACCCAATAATACTTACAGTTTGCCTAGTTGCCTTCCTCTGTATTCTTCCTTCACCACTATCTCATCCAATTTTCCTTTCTGAGAAAAATATTGGAAGCAAATATTAAATAATCAATCAATATGAAATTATCATATCCATTAAAAATCCATACCCATGCTTAGTTGGGAGAAAGGTTTCATTTCCCTGTTAAGGGGCATTGCCTTTCAAAAGCCAGAGAGAAAATTCAATGCATTGTGTGTTGCTAGGTTAGAAAACATGGCTTTATTGAATTTAAAGTAAGCAAGAGGTGTGGCCCTGTAACATAAAGAATTATGATCAATTGCAAATCGATAGTAGCCAATCAGGATCCTTGTGTCATAATTTTTTTTGCATAAAAGTTACTGTGAACCAATGAGAATGGTTGTTTCACTTTATTCTTACCTTTGAGCACATATGGATAAACTTCAAATCTACTCCTAGTGTTCCTGATGCCACGATCTCACCAGAGTCTGTGTCTTCTATCACAATGATGTAGTATGAGTTGGGACAGGCTTGGTATGCATGGAATTGTTCTATAAATAAAAACAACAAAACATGCATTAGATTTTTCAAAAGTTCTGTTATCTTGACTACCATGGTATAATACTGTTATGTCAATACACATTCAACATAATTTGGGTCTAAACAGAGTAAATATATGTCTTAAATTTAATTTCATCTTTTTTTTTCAAGGATTTTTTTTTTTGGTACTTCTTTCATTCTATGGGACCAGAAGTCACTATTTCATGGGATTTCCATTGACAATACTTCTTAGAAATAGAATTATATTATCTAGGAACTTTGATGTGTGACACTACGGTAGAACTCTTTTATTCTAGTTAATACGATTTCTACACTAATTTACAGAAATCTGAAGATGACCACAAACACAACAACTAAAGGGAAATGTGTATAAAAACTTACCTTCAAAGAGCTTTCTTGGCACATCACCAACAGTTGTCAGCTGGGCAAGCAGGTGCAGGTACCCTGAGAAATAAAGAACAAACAACTTTTACCAGCGTGTGTCTGCCTCCGTGTAGTTTTGATTACACAATATGCTGCTTTCTCATGAATGCTATCCACTCAATACAGGATGCATATGTAAAAGATAGTAGAGAATATATGGAGATATACACTCATGCAAGAAATAATCCAATTATAATGCCAACATTAAAAAGAAATGGGACATATTTTATCAAACATCTAATGAAAACATTTGTATGTCTGGTTTTTTTGTGTGTGTGTTTTTTTTAATGTTTTTTTATAGATAAAACTTCATTATCTATGAGTATGAGGTTTACACTCTGTGAATATTAAAAATTAAAAGCAAGTTATAGAATAGAAATGGTTTATTAAACAACAAAAATCATTTGCGGCCCGAAGGCCGAATACAGATTTTTCGTACAATAAAATTTGAACACATCGAGATTATATGACATAACATAATATTCAGTAAACAGAGCAGAATCATAGTAACTTTATAAAATACAGAGCAGATGTGTATTGTTACAGTAAATTATTTTAACAAATTTTTGTTCTTTTGAAAATAATCCTATTATTGTTAAATTACTGTCATTATTATCATTATCATTATTGTTACACGAGATAACACAATATTCAGTTAATAAATATGGAATATAATAATATCATCATTGATAATTAGATTAACTGCCATTATTATCATATTTTTATTATTATTATATGAAGTTGAATTGAATGAATTTAAATTCATTATTCCATGTGAAATACATATCTATATTATTCATAGTACAATACTATTGAAAGTCACATAAAGTGTTATACATAGAAACAGGAATTCAAGAAATGTATAGTGGGTCAATTATGGTAAAAAATGGTGCAACTGCAAAAGCCAATAAGGCTCCACAAGTTGGATAATTTGTTATATAAAATATAAATGCCTATTGAACCATGTCTCAATCTATTTGTTTAAATTAATAAATGAACATCAGAACCAGTCTATTTGCTGATTTCATAATATTTTTTTAAACAAATTCATTTCTGTTAACACTATCATATTTGTAATTGCATCATGTTTAATGTCACTGTTGAAAAAAAACACCCTCTTTCAATCATGAGTACAGATATGAATAATTGCCTGTTGTACTAAAAAAAAGCAACTTATAATTTGATTTTGAGAATTACCACATTGCCAAATCACAAATTCAAATACAATGCTGAATAATGACTTTTATGTATTGAATGTCTTCGATCTTCTTTTTTCTTCTTTTTTTTTTTTTTTTACCTTGCACATAGAACAGTGACCTTGTCAATTCAGTCATAAGACTGCAATATCAGTATTTTTAAGCCTTCAATCAATCAATCATCAATTATTTGCCTAATTACAACAACAAGAAGAAAAAAAAATGAATATTAAATAAAATTCATGTATCAAAATGACCATAATTTTGGATACATTTATTGATAGAATATACATATAATTATATTAATACTAATTTTATTTGTTAACCTGTGTACCTATGAAATTAATCATCAAAATAGACCTATTAGACCACTATATAGTACATTTTTTCTTACTTAATACTTGATTTCCTTTACCTTTAATAGTCTGATATCTGAAGTGGTCTCATTCTCAAATCAATCCCTGGATTGGCTGGACTAATGGGTGGTTTGAAATAATTTTTGAAATACTATCAAAATCTGCCTTCAGCTTCTCCAAGACCTTGGTCAAACATTGGATCTCTTCAAATGATCTGCATACAAGTCAAGGATATTCAGAAAAAGAAGGAAACCATATAATGATGATTCAGATGAGAATTCACATTTAATCTCACCAACATAGTATAGTATGAAGGAACATTAAATATGACATCGTGCTATGACCAAGGACTCACTAAATAAAGTCCTTGCTATGTCTATGAGTGAGTATGACCGAGTGCCAAATGGTTTCGCTGCTGTGGTGGCCGTGGCCGCGGCACGCCATCCCCGTTAAAACATTACGTTCAGCACTGTGGCTTGCACCTATGCCGAGCGCGGGCCGAGAAGAGGTTGGTTTTCGCTGGAACTTGATTCATCTGATAAAAGAGTATGGTCACTGTAACTGTTGCTGTACACGTATTGTTTTGAATAATCTTTTATTTGCATCTATACACTATAAAAACTACACTAATGCTTATAATTACCTCCATGTTGATCTGATCAGTTCTAAAAGAGTTTATTTTGAAGACAAAAGGTGAACGTTCTAACTTCTCTGAGAACAACTTGTGTTGACGTGTTTCTTCGTGAAATAAAAGTTTCTTAAATGGTGACATGGAATAAGATGTACTTTAATAGAACAAAGAAGGATTTAGATTGAAAAATTTATAATTAGGTGTTTAAAAATATATTTTGTCAATCTGAAGCTGAAATGAATAAATTTGTATGTTTCCTAACAACTGTGAATATTCATATATAGCGAACGAGGTTACCTAAATTCACAATGGCAGCCTCCATGTCCTCACGAATTTGCTGCTCCACTCTTGAAGATGACAATTATCACTTTAGTTAGCGTTTCAGTGAGACAAGTTTCGGCATATTTTAGTTTAAAAGATAAAGCAATGATCTTTATACAAAGAAATAAGTTGCTGATTTCATGTTCTTAAAAAAAGTCTTCAGACTAACAAAGTTAGCTCGAGCAGTGAACCCACTTCGTTGACGTTGCCTTGGCTGACCCGACCGTGAGCGGCGAATGAAACGAAGCGTTCCCCGGACTTTCGGGTGAGTATGACCTGACAGTACCGGTATGTGTAGAGTCAGAGTAGGGTGATGTATGAGTTACGTGAGAGAGCTGAGACAACGTTTCCAATTTTCATAAATGTCTCATGCACGATGCGATGTAAGTAGATTCATTAATTTATTAATGCTTATGCATAATCGTGATTGAGGAAACCACCATTCACCTTGTTTGTACAGCAGCGCTTCATTCAGTCACTCGCATTGGTTTCCTCTTTCCACCCCATTCACTTGTTTACAAGCATTTGAGCGAGTGGTTTCCGAAACGATGATTTGGCCTTGCTATTTCAGTTAATCATTATCCCCGCTCTACCCGCATCATCACATCACATGATGGGAGTAGTGGAAAATTTTGCCTATCAAAGTCAAACAACTGTATAATTATGTTGATTGATAAGACTCTATGATAAAAATAGAGTTTAGCGTACCAAGCGGAAAGTATTCTTCCTTGATGGCTAGACTATTCATTATTTCTCATGCGATATTTAATTTGAAAGATGCTAGAACTTTTTATGTCAAGTAAAAAGAGTCCATCTATTAGTATCTGCATCGTTATATAGATGTAGATGTAGATTCTATTTAATGATATTAATATCTTAATATTCATTATTTTTTCCCCCTGTCTATTATTACCCGATTCCCTTTAGACTCCATCTCGCCTCAGTCTTTTCTCTCTTTTCTCTCTTGTCCTCTCTAGATGGAAGAAAACTTGTAAATCATGTCTTTCACAAGACTAGCACAGTATCAAGGTTACCATTACAGCGAGTAACATCCTCTTGGATTGCAGTGACACAGTGGATCAACTTCAAAGACGTAATTACCCTTCGATCAGACCATGTTCTTGTTCTTGTTCAAACTCCTCTCATACAAACATAATGAACCAAGACAAGATGTCGGAGGAGTAGACAACGAGAAGGGCATTCAAAGTAAAGCTGGCATGCACTACTCAAGCAGGGTGGGGTCAACTTGCTAAGACGAGCGCCAGAAGGAGCAGATGAGTTTGAAGAACAAAGAAGAAAGTTCAAGAGAGGGTGGAATTAAGCAAGATCAAAGTCAAGGAATTGGTACGAAGTTCATTTGTTTATACTGAATGCTTCCAAATAATTTGTAATCAATACAGTCTGTGTCAAATAAAATGGTACAGTGGAAAACACTTTTTTATAGTATGAAGTTTGATCACAGCTTGCTATTGTTTGTTATTTTCATAACAGGAAGATCAAACTTTCACCTGCAATTTTTTTCATCATTTGGTGTTGTAATTTTGAGATATGACTAGTTTCTACAATCAAAGAAAATCCATTTTTTCGCACGCCGTCCCATGCCACGTATCCGCACCGCTGGTATTAGTTGCGCGCGGACATTTTCCCCATTTTGCGCACTTAAATTTCACATTTCCGGCCGTGAAACGTTTTCTCTCTTCTCATCTCTGCATATCATTGTGCCCTGGCAACTGTCGAATCAAAATAGCTATTTCGATTGTACCTCTAGGTTCAGTTGGTCAAGCTCGTTCAAAATATATAATTGTCAACATTTTTTGTTACCCAAATATTCGTAAATTGCTTCAAAAATGGCCTTGTTTCGTACATTTTCCACTGTAAAAAATAAGCTTGGGGTTTGTTGCTATGGTGATAAAAAAGGAATTTTTTAAAGATTCTAATACTCTATATATGTTTATTATCATTTGATCTTCAAATTTTCATTTGGTTTTGCAAGTCTCATTGGGCAGATTTTTTGCTATCGTCCTTCAAAGTTTCAGTACTTTGCAAGGATTTCTTCATCTTACAGACACTCGTCCGAACATTGGATAAAATCATATGAACCCGAATGATAGCTCAAGTATGTGTGATTAATTTCGTAGATTTATATATTGCTAACGATTAGGTAACATTATTTTGTTGATTAAACCTGTTTTGATGACTTTTAAGAGTTTGCAATCACCATAAAAGCAGCAGTCTTCAATTTCAAACGAGAGTCGACTCTGCTGTTGCCGTTTCCACCGGACACAGCACAACTGCCCCATCTCGTTACGCGCGAAGTGTTTTTATGCTGGATTCTGCCGGAAGTCAGAAAAATACCGTCAATATCGGATAGAAATCAATATTAAAAATTCCATTTGAATTGATGGTGACTTTATTTTCACAGATTATGATCTTCTAAACTTATCCTTATTTCATAATATAAAATGTTATGATTTTTTAATTCCTTAATTTGTGAGAAATAATAATTTTAGAGCAAAATCTGTCCTTGGCCAACGTCATGGCCATGAGCCCCACTTTAATCACACAGGCGAACAATAGACATTTTTTTTTTCGTAATACTTCTTACAAAATTTCTTATTTCTAAAATTCGGCAGTACAGATCAGAAATTTTTCAATTAAATCATTACATATAAAAGAAACGGAATAATAAGAATGAAATCACCAGTAATTCAAATGGAATTTTAATATTGATTTCTATCCGATGTTGACGGTATTTTCTGACTTCCGGCAGAATCCAGCATAAAACACTTCGCGCGTAACAGATGGGCAGTTGTGCTGGTCCGTGGAAACGGCCAACAGCGCAGTCGACTCTCGTTTGAAATTGAAGACTGCTGCTTTTATGGTGATTGCAAACTTTAAAAAGTTATCAAAACAAGGTTTAATCAACAAAATAATGTTACCTAATCGTTAGCAATATATAATCTACGAAAATTAATTACACATACTTGAGCTATATTCGGTTCATATGATTTTATCCAAATGTTCGGACGAGTGTCTGTAAGATGAAGAAATCCTTGCAAAGTACTGAAACTTTGAAGGAGATAGCAAAAAATCTGCCAATGAGACTTGCAAAACCAAATGAACAATTTGAAGATCAAATGATAATAAACATGTATAAAGGTAATAGAATCTTTAAAAATTCCTTTTTTATCACCATAGCAACAAACCCAAAAGCTTAATTTTTCAATGGAAAATGTACGAAACAAGGCCATTTTTGAAGCAATTTACGAATTTTTGGTAACAAAAAATGTTGACAATTATTATTTTTTGGAACGAACTTACCAACTGAACCTAGAGGTACAATCGGAAAAAGCTATTTTTGATTCAACAGTTGTCCAGGGAACATGATATGCATGAGAAGAGTCGAAGTAAAAGAACGTATCCACGCTGAAAACATGATATTTTGGGACAAAATGTCAGCGCACTAGCAATGTTGCAAAGTGCGTGTTAACGGGCGGCGTGCGCATACGTGATCCTCTGTGTATAGGTTTCGCATAATGGCCATAAAGTGCTCAATTTTCGATTTGTTCCTCGTCGCACAAAATTTAGCATAACTTTTGTTTTACGAAAGCAAATTATACAGAACAAAGCGCATCAGCGAGGAAAATCTTTTGACTTTATGTTGGTACCACTACACACATTATCTGAAAATATTTCACACCTAAATATTTTTTTTTCGACTGTACCATTTTTTTTTACACAGACTGTATGTACTGGGTAGTACAAAGCTACTGATACCCTTTAAAAGACCATACAATATTTTGTTTGATAGCCTACTTGACAAATCTTTGATCATATTTTTTAGTGAGTACAATGTTTCCATTTTGGCACGATTGTATCTTTTACTTACTGTGATGAATAATTTCTCTTTTAATATTTGTGCTAGAGGATTTAAAAAATGGCTAAAAATACTTATTGTATTGTATCTGTTGGCTAATTTTCAGTTCACACCCCTCAAACTTTCATATTAATATATATTTTAAAATATAATGGAGAACAAACCTAATTTAGTACTTCAAATTAATGTTGCATGCAAAGAGTTACATTGTGAGACAACCACCCTGAAGACAATACAGCAAGCAAGGCTTGTTAGGGAATAAAATATCTTGTCATATGTACTTCTAATCATGACTTGTGTGATTGCAAACAAAAAATCTTTATCAGATAAAATTAAAAAGGGCAAATGATTTTTTAAGAGTTGTTTAATCTTCTTTCTTTTTTTATTTCAGAGAGAGAACATATCACCATCCCCAACTTGCTGACTACAATGCGTCTAGCTCTGTCTCCATACATTGGTTATCTAGTCATTAATGAACAGTTTCTTCTTGGCTCATCTCTCTTTGCACTAGCTGGAGCTTCTGATTTGGTAAGAGTACAACTGAATGTATTTAAAATGACTTCAAATAAAACATTTTAAAAAAAAAAGAAAGTTGAATCTAGATTTAGCAACATAGAGCTTGGGAAATAATTATTAGACTTCATCATATTAAAGCTCCCATATGATTTGGTATATAAATTAATATCCAAGTCGTAGATGTTTATGCAATATTCACTCAACGCAAAACAATAATATTGTCAAACCTAACATCCGTTACTATTATAATGACTTTACTCCTTTTAATTCCAGTCAAAAGTGTCTACAAACCAATTTTATTATTTTTTATTGAAAAAAACCCTAAAGATATAAGGATGGTAAGATGCCAAGTCTGCGCAGTGCTATGTCTGCGCACCCGCGTAAATGCGCGATTTTCATAGAACAAACATCAAACTGACACCAATTTCAATCTTAACCTCAACAATCCATTTTGAAACAAAAAATGCGAAAATGATTGATTAAAATGAGTTTCAGCAAGTCTCATCTGCTACCCTGAAAATTCAATCATTGTCAAAAAAGAAAAGTCCAAAGCTTCACTGGCCTGAATTGCGTGCAAAATGAGTTAGTGCGCAGACATGGGCACTATTCAGTTTTGCTACACAAAATGACAAGCCTGTCTGAAAATCGTAAAAAAAGATTGTTCTTGTGAATAATTTCTTGAAATTTTTTGTTACATTGATCATTAGAATATGAAGAACGAATTAACATTGATGATTCTCAAAATAATATATTACTTCGTAATAGAATCGAGATCAAATTTTAGGTGCGCAGACTTGGGCACCGCCATCATACGACTAAATTACCTTTCCGAATAAACACAACACAAAAAGTAAGTTCCCCCTATTTCAGATATCAATAATTTTTGAACCAGGAGGAATTGAAAAAAAAATTGAATTACATGTCCGTGTAGGTAATTTTATTAGCTATCATGTGACCAATTTTTAGGAAGAATAGGATCATAGACACATGTTTAAAGGTTATTAACATAACCAAAAAATGTTGATCTGATTTTTAGTGCATAAAATTACTGCAATACCTGAGTGACCATAGTTTAAAATTGGCCTATTTTTGGTTGTTTGATGTGTTCATTCAACCGTGAATTGTTAGCAAAAGTCGAAATACACTTCCAAAACAGGAATTCCATAATATTTGTATGAACATACCACATAAATTCACAAAAACTGCAATTTTTGCCCTTTTAACCCAGTGCTCACCCAACCGTGAGATTTGACCATGAACTTTTATTGAATGTTAGGGTACACATGTGGCATCTTTTTTTGGCAAGTGTGATGTTGAAAAATTTGAATATTGTTGGGAAATCATTCATTCAAAGTTGTGATAATCGGCTTGTAAACTTCAAAAAATAACATTTTTGCATTCAACCATTACTCACTGAAGCATGACATAATGATTCTCCCTAAAAATCGGTCACATTACATGTGGCCGATTTAAAAAAAAAATTTAATATTAATACATATAAAATTAATACATTTTTCAAATTCCTCCTGGTTAAAAAATTATTGATATCTGAAATAGGGGGAACTTACTTTTTATGTTGTGTTTAGTTCAATATCTACTGTTAATTTCATTTGATATATGTTTCCTTTAAATTGAATGTTTGATGAGGGAACCATACATAAAATTTTCCTGTTTCAAAATGTACTTGATCTTATTATTTTTAGACTATTTCTGTTTGATATGGGATGAATCTAATAATAATTAAAAATGGGACTTTCAATAAAAGATAAATGCAAACAGATGGAAAACTGATTAGTTTTGCCAGATGGTAAACAAGGATTATATTGTCTTATTAACTTTTCAAACTAATTTTTGAAAGAAACTTTTTATTAATATGCATTGAGACCAACTGAATTGAACTGAATGATAATAACTGTTTTTATTCAGTGTCATCATTTTTCATCACATTAAAAAATTATTATTTTTTTTTTTAAAGAATTGAAAATTTATTTTCTTTTTAATATTATTCAGCTGGATGGATGGATAGCCAGAAACTTTAAAAATCAGCAGTCAGTGTTGGGTTCTATCATCGATCCATTGGCAGATAAATGTCTCATCAGTATACTCACAGTCAGCTTGACCTATAGTGACCTTATTCCATGTAAGTCAAAGATTTGTGAAACGCTTGTTTTTATCTTTTTTGTATGTGTGGTGTGATTAAAATTATCGATGCAAGTAGAATGTCAGTAATCTTTCCAAATTGATGTAATATTGTTTACATCTTATATGTTTGTGTTTTTGGCTGCACGGATGTTTGAGGTGACAACATGTTGATGGCGCGACGAAAGTGTTTTTATTGCTCATTATTTAGCTATTATGCATTTTTTACCAAAATTATTTGGCAAGTACCATTTAGTTTAGGTTCCATCCATTCAATGTAAACACATTTGGATTCTGTAGGATATCATTTTTTTCATCGTTACTACAACTCTAGTTTATCTTTTACTATCAGTCTGTGATATGAATAAACTTGATGAGTTAAAATTGTAATCATATGATTATAATGAACAATGAGGATATATACTTTGCAATACCACGCTAATAATTTAACTATATCTATCTCTCCAGTACCTCTTACATCCCTCATCATCCTGAGGGACATTGGTCTTATGTCTGCTGCCTTCTACCTCCGTTACCAATCCTTGCCCCCGCCAATCACATTACGGAGATACTTTGATTTAACTCATGCCACTGTACAGATGAAGCCAACATTTATTAGTAAGGTAAGTACTACAGTCCACTCCTATTATAATGAGGTGCTTGGGACCAAAGCATTTACTTCATTATAAATAAAAATTATTATACTGAGCGTACGTGTTGGGCACATAGAGACATGTACACATGTTTGAAATTGAGACCGGAAAATTGACTTGTTATAATGAAATCTCGTAACTGTACTCGTTATAACAGGAGTAGACTGTTTTGGCGCATGCAGTTTTTTAGTATATTCACACTGAAGAGACCAACAAGAGATGAAACAAAATATTGATATATCATCAAAACCAAAATATAAGTTGTATGGAAATGGTAAAGCGATGTAACAGGGGTGTCAAAAGGACAAGATAATACCCTGTTTCTGATGACTCAAATATTGTAATGTTTTCAGGATGATTGTCCCACTGGAGCACAGGTATGCCTAGATTTCTGAATGATTTTGCCAGGATCATACTGGAATGTTTATACTGTATTTAGTTTAGTTGGTGCAGTATTTTAATATGTCTTGATAATATCAAGGAGGTAGTAGAAAATTGCCCACTTGCATAAATATTGCAACAATAAAATTTATGATCCTCCAAGGGTGGGATTATTGCCTTACATATTGGGGAATTATCGATGCGTAATTCAACTTTATTCAAGTGAGACTATAAACACAATGTTCATTAATGTAAATTTGCTGGAAATCAAACAGTTTCACAATCTTTTTCATTTGTTTCTAGGTTAATACTGCTGTGCAGTTATCTCTTGTTGGATTTACACTCATTGCTCCTGTCTTCAATTTCACAGATCATCCATTCCTACATGGATTATGGTAAGATTCATTGCTTTTGTAAATCACTTTGCAAGTAAACAATGTTTTCGATCATTATTGTAATTTAACAAATTCTGTTATTCTGATCCATCTCTTTGAATTTTTGATAATATGTTTACAGAGCGGATTACCTATCTCATGAGCAGATAAGCTTTGTATAACATGATACCATGTATCATGTTATACAAAGCTTAGGGAGCGAGTTGGCTCAGTCGGTATAGCGTCTGCCTGTCGAAACAAAGATCGTGGGTTCGAGTCCAACCTGGGCGGATGACTGAAGCCTGCGTTGTGTGTTAACGTGCCCCTCTCCTGTTTCACAGATGCAGGCTATGTTACAGTGGAAAACACTCCGTCCCTCGGATAGGACGTTAAATGGAGGTCCCGTGTAAAGGAGAGTTACAACCTTTGCACGTTAAAGAACCCACTGCACTTTTCGTATAAGAGTAGGGGGAAACCCCGGTGCAGTGGTCCACCTGCATACCCCCTATCAGTTATATTGGGAGGAGAGACCTGCGGGTTAAAGTGATTCAGTTCGCTTTTCGCCTTCCATGGCACAGGTGACGCCAAATGAATAATAATTATAGCATGTAATCAGTGTAGCACACCGTTTGTTGCACACTGTTTATCTGGGTTATATCTGCCCGCAAATTAGATTCATTCTTTTTTTTCTTTTTTTTTTTTTTTAGAGTGATGAACCTGTGTATACATGTATGGCTTCCTTAATATGACAAATCCATATATGAGCAGATCTTTGTTTTCAGTTTGACATTTCTTCAATCAAAAACCAATGAACAACCAAACTGTACAATAGATAAGTCACAGCTCTTGTCCATTACCTAATAAAGTTTATTTACGTTTATTTACCCATATAGTAATATTATTGTTTTTGTAACCAGGTATGTGACAGCCTCTACTACCATCCTGTCTGGTCTGAGCTACTGCTTCTCTCGAGATGTCTACAAATACTTGACCAGGAACAGGTGATGGAACTTACAAAAGTAGGATATATATTTTATTACAATTCTATTATGGAAGCATACATCTGCCAAAATGAGCTAGGTATGTTCCAATTTCTATTTTGCTTACCGGTATGTGTAAGAAAAGTGGAACTATATGTGTGGAAAAAACAATCATTAACAAAAATATGAACAGGTGAATAAGGTTTTAGTTACCTGTACAGTACTCTATTTGTTTTTGCAGAATCAGTATTAGTTTTGAGACTTGTGTATTCATGATAGCTTTCTTTAGTAATAGTTGTGAGAAAAGGCAAAATAAACCAGAAAGAAAAGCCATGATTAATGCAGCGTAAAGGTCCGTTCTTGTATAAGTCTCTAGCACTATGAAAGATAACCTTGGAGAAATTGATATTGTGAGGTCCTTGAAACTTTGTCAGTCAATCAAATATTTGCATTGTAATATAATCTTTACCATTTACCAACCTAGTCTTGTTAAATGAAGAATAAAAAAAGCTATGAGGATGATCTGTCATGGTAATTGTATGACTTTGTCATATGATAAATCATACTTACCCTTCTCAAAATGATAACGAAGCCTTCAAGGTGGTTTGTAGAATGTAACTGGGGACCAAGTATATGTGTTGAGGTCTAGAGTAACAGTCGTGTACTATCGATTACAAGGTACATGGGCCAAATCCCAGTCCATCACAAATTTACTTTTGCATGACACCAATGTACATATGCTGCACTCTACCCAGGTGAGCTGAATGGCTGCTTGGCAGGAATTAATTCCTTGAAATATTTAAGTTTCATATTATGTTAGCCATGTTCAGGCTGGGTGATGATATGTCTGCATCAGTAACAGATATGGCATGGTACAAATGACTATCATTATTTAGTATCATATTATACTTTGCCCTAGTCCCAACTGAGAACATGACCACCGATTGCAATCTATGGAGCTTAGTTGCACACTCTTTGAATGTAGATACATGTAAGCTCACTTGATCGCAATAAAATGTAACATTAATCTCAACTATTTTTATTCATGTGCTCAGACATTGTGTTCTGTACTTGTAGTTTTGGAGTGTTTTTTTTTCCGACTCTGCTGAGTGATTGCTGGTAAAGAATTTAAATTACATCTTACCATAATGAATTCAATGAGGATCACGTTGACCATGCAGGGTGTAAGGAGAATTTTTAAGATTTCTGATGTTTTATATGCACTGCAGATGTTATGTAGATGTTTTCTTTTCCTTATTTTTTAATTTTTTTAAATCATCTATTGGACCTTTTATTCTTGCATTTAATTAAGGAAACTTTTGAAAAGTCTTGTTTTGCAAAGAAGTGCAGACAATTTTTTAAATTTTGTATGTGCTTTATGATAGTTTGAGTAAAAGGTACCATTTAAAATAT
>CALNVZ010000174.1:19301121-19324916 GCA_940671915.1 Paracentrotus lividus
TTTTTCCAAATATAGTGCATTTTGTCTAATATATCTTCTGATTATTTTTGAAAGTGTATATGATTTTATATTTCTGCTTTTAATATGTTCCTTTTACATTGAATGAAGTGAATTGAGAAGAGAAGGAGTTTAGGGTGGTACTTGAAAAACAGTCTGGAATTATCAGTATGTTTCGTGGTTATGCAATTAACATACATGTACATGTCCAATTTCATATATTTTTTGGTTGATGAACTATGATTATGAAACAGAATCTATAAATAAAATCTACGCAAAATGTGTACATACAACATAAATAAGTGCCATGAATGTTCATTTCATAGTCCTCTATATATATAATTGAATATTTAATATAATTATATGTATGTAAAAATTGATATAATTTTATAAATAATTATATGATTCCATGACATTTTGCTAGATGACAATATCGTCCGCCTGGTAATTTCGCAAACACTAATGAAATTGACTAACTTTAAACTCTAGACCCTTAAACCTGGTGTATAGTTTTGGTGAAAAAAGGAATTGGCACAGAAACTGATCAAAATTTTTAAGTTACATGTTGTCCCACATTGGCAACTAAAAGATTATGTGTGAGAGGATCTTGTGACATTCCTTTCAATTTATTTCCAATGAATTTCATTGAAAACTTTTGAATGAAGCATAATCTAAACTGGGCCGTTTAGACCTCTGCTGAGAGGTTCGCCCGCCGGAGAATACGGCAAATGAATTAGTGCAAATGATCTGTATGAACACGCGCACAAGGAATCCCCATTGGTTTTCACTTGGGGAGCGCTAACATGAGTCGGTCCCCGTCTTATCTTTTTTAACTTACAGTACATTATGAAATAAAGACACTAAAAACGAGTTTCAAGTACATAAATTTGCTTTATTGGTTATGGATTCAATCTTTCACATAATTTATCTAATGTGAATCCAAGTTACCTTTTTTTCCCCGAACTAAAACTCCACCTTTAACATTATACCCTACCCAACCTAAAACTATTCCATTATTTAACATTATACTCTACCCCAAACCTAAAACTATTAATCCACCTTTAAACATTATACCCTGTCCAAACCTAAAACTATACTCTCACCTTTAACAATTATACCCTACCCAAACCTAAAACTTACTCCCACCTTTAACATTATAACCCCTACTACCAAACCTAAAACTATACTCCACATTTAACATTATACCTTACCCCAAACCTAAAATATATCTCCACCGGCTTTAACATTATAATCACCCTAACCCAAACCTAAAACTTATACTCCACACCTTTAACATTATACCCAGCTACCCAAACAAAACTATATTATACTCCACCACCTTTTAACATTATATCCACCACCGCCCCTAAAACCCAACCTAAAACTATACCTCCACCTTAAAAACGATTATCCCTAATCCCCAAACCTAAAATATACTCGCAACCTTTAAACATTATACCCTACCCGCAAACCTAAAACTATAACTTCCAACTTATACATTATACCCTATCCCAAACCTAAAACTATAACTACCCACCTTTAACATTATACCCTAGCCCAAACTAAAACTATACTCCACCTTTAAACATTATACCCATTCCCTAAGCCCCAAACCTAATAAAACTATAAACTATCACCTTTTAACATTATACCTACCCCCAACTAAAACTATACTCTTAACTCCACCTTACATTATAACCAGCTACCGAGCAAACCTAAAACTATCTCCACTTTAACATTATTATAACCTACCACCTGCCCAACCTTTAAACTATACTTTCCAGCACCTTTAACATTATACCTAACGCCACAACCTAAGCCTAAAGTAAGAAACCTTATTGCACCTTAACCCAAAAATTTAGAAGAAACAATTTTAATGCTGGAGCATTTTTGTCATCAGAACAAATGTCTTGTCACCATATATATATATATATATTAGGTGTTTTCATTTATAATACTCAACTTTCTTATTCATGAGTATAGTACATGCCTGAATAATTTTTAACCTCAAATTTGGAGGCCTCAATGCAAAATTTTATAAATTATATGACCTTGAAATTTATTTCATATTAAAGAATAACTCGTATTCTATTACACTGATACAAAAACTTATATCGTGTTTGTGGATGGATGACTGAGCACTTGGACTTGGGCATAGCAACCCCATGGCATTTTAATAGTCAAGTAGGCCTACTCTTTTGTCTCTTAATGAAATGGACTTGGGAAGGCTGACCTCAAACAAATGAATAAGATGATCCAGGAAAGCGCAGGGTTTGCCCTTTCCTAGAACTTGGAACTAAGCTATTTTTTACTGGAATTTAAAAAAAACTCAATGTTTCTCAGTGTTATCCATGCAGCCCAAATTTGGTATCGCTGGAAAGAACATGAGTTCTATAGTTACTTCAAGTAATAATTAAATGACACATAAGTTATATAATTTTTAAATACGAGGCTCTCAGAATTGGGATTTACTTTTTTTTTGGGACACACTCTATTTCAATTAACTTTAAATAAGGCCCGGTCCCACTGGCGGGAGGATTAATTGCGCAAGATTGAGTGCGTATTACAAATTTCCGTTCATCTGCAACAACAACAAAAACAAACAAACAATCCGACAATTCATTACGCAAATCATCCCTATAAAAAGCAGTGGACAGCGCTCTTTAGAGGCATATGGCTATTGTAAATGTAAGCCAGATGTTTTTCCCCTCCCTAGAATATAGCATTCTGTTAATTTTAGACTTTTAGATTTACTATAATTTTCAGTCCTTTTCAGTTAGATTAAATTGGTGAGAAAGTGGGAGGGATAGTTTTTTGCAAAGATTGTTTAGACCATAATCATACCCCCACAAAAAAATCGGATTAATAAAAAACTGTTGTCCGTATTTGTCTCTAGTGATATGATTCTAGTAGGATCAAGAGCTTTGGCTTTTTTGACTTAATTTTTTCTCACTACCCCTTATTGGACAAGAAGTTAACAGTTTTTTCTTTCTTTTTTTTTTCTTTTTTTTTTGCGAAAAACAACAAAAATAAACAAAAAACATTTGGAAGAAGGCACAAGAAATATAAAGTTTTGCATCTACATATAAGTATTCTAACCAATAATTTTTTTTTTATATTCTTTATATAAATCAGAAGTGAAATATTGAATTAATAAATTGATTTTATTCGTGTTTGCACAGAGGGATGGTGTAATAAAACACCTTTTATATGAGAGTAATCGGAATTCTATTACGGGAGAACAAGGATGCTTTATTGCAGATTAATTACTGTCATTACGGTATCTTTACGCATTGTTACAATCACTTCAAAAATAGGCATGCAATTCGACATGTGTTTTTTGGAGCAAGAGGTATTTCTGATATAAACCAGTGTCGATAAGATACTCAATAGTCATAAATATTTTATAAGTCCTTTTTATGACTGAATCGTGAATTGTATATATAAAGAAAATCCTCATTTCTACTGAACCCTGAAAAGTAGCAAGGTATGCTATAAATCAATTCCTATATCAAAACACAAAGAATATAACACTGGTAAGTGCAAGTGCATGAATGATGCAATAAACAATGTGCCCTTTTTCACTCCAAAACTAGTTTTCATTAGGCTATTGGAGAATGTGAAGTTTTTAAAAAATTCATGGACAAGGTTTTGGACGGAGAAGGTCTCAGGAACATTTCAAAAACATAATTTTATTTAAAGTCATTTTAAGTTCTACCCAAAACCTTCAAATCCCCGGTTTTTATAAATAGACAATAAGTTGCAGCATGGGCAAGGAAATTTTTATTTAAGCGAGCTACTTTAGTGGCTAAGGCTTTTAGAAAAGCCAAATTATATCATGAACTTTCCTATGTACATGTTATACGTTAAATGAACTAAAGACGGAATTTAAATTTGATGCCAAATCATTAAATTTTAAACATACATCAATAGTGTCTATGAACTAAAGGAGGCATTTAAATTTGATGCAAATCATGTAATTTTTTTTAACACATAATTTTTTTTGTTGTTGAATCTTTAATAAGAGATTAGGCCTCAAAGTTTCTCAATGAAATGTTGCACAAATAGTTCTACTGATATACAATATAATTTTAATATAATAACTTGTAGTAAAAGTATTAAAGTTTTAACTATTACATTTTAATATGAGAAGCTGAAAGTATAAAACACCCTTTAAAGTCAACTCATTAAATTTATAACTTTATTAAGTAAGGTTTCACGTTACATCCAACAAGTTACAAGAAGTAAACATGTCTAAAGAGTAATGTGCGGAAAATCAATGAACCAATGAGAATTTTGAAAATGAGGTCAGCAATTTATAAACAATGAATGGGATATAGTCTTGGTAACAAGTTTGTAAGACAAGGATCTGAAAAACAGATTAGTGAAATGGAAGAAATATGGCTTTCAGTTTTCACCTTTGTGATCTCTGTTTTCTAAACATCAATTTAAATGGTAATTGTAGTTATTGTGATCTAACTAAATAGAATTAGATTGTTTGTCTCCTTACTTAATTTTTTCTCCGTCAAACACATGTCAAGTTTAATGTTTAATCCATATCAAGGCTTGAAATAAGAATAAATTATTCAGCCATATTAATGACAAATTACATTAATCCTTATATCTTATCACACAAACTACAAAAATTGGAATACATGTATAAGGATAAATCTTTATGTGATTGTCTCAGAGCGGATCTAGAGGGGGGGTTGGGGGGTTGCAACCCCCCCAAAAAAAATCCGGGGAGAACCATTTTTTTTTTTTTTTTTTTTAATTCTTATCTTTTTTAAACTGTATTAAATTTAATCTAGTATCTTATTTTCAATTTTATCTATCATTCATCATTAATATTATTATTTCTTTTCGGGGGGAGGACGAGGAGGTGGGCGAACAAATAGAAAAGTACTAGAAGTGCCCTGTTTATTAATTCATTATGCTTTTAAACACAATATTTTCGGCTGCGCGCTTCGCTCTCGCGGATACTAAATTTATCAACAATAACTCAAATTTTGAGCTCAATTTTCGCTGCGCTTCGCGCCTCGGGCAGATACTTAATAGGGTCTACAATACACAATTAGCTAAAAAAAATTAATTGATAACTAGAAAGTGGCCCTTTATTTATTCCATATATCTTTTTAAAACCCCAATATTTCGGGGGCTCGCTGGCTTCGCGCTCCGGCTGATACTAATCATTAATGACAAATAACTTCAATTTTGAGTTCAAAATTTTTCAGCTCTGCGCTTCCGGCGCTCGCCAGATACTATAGGGTCTACATAACAACACTTATCTTTTTAAAAAGTTAATTATACAAAGTGCCCGCCCTTTATTTATTCCATAAATCTTTATAAGCCCCCAAAATTTTCCGGGCTCGCGCTTTCGCGCTCGATGCCTATCATAAATGCAATCAGAAATAACTCCAACTCTAAAATTGGTTTAAATAATTCCTCGTTTAGGTTCAGTATAGGCCTATAAATCGGGGATTGTCTAAAACTCCGGCGCTCCCGGCTAAAAAAAACAAAATTAATACTAGAAGTGCCCTTTTATTTATTTCATATAATTTTTAAAACCCATAATTTTTCGGCTCCGCGCTTGCGTATCGAGGAACGCCGGCTGATACTAAATCATAATGCACAAATAACTTCAATTTTAGTTCAAAAAATTTTCAGCTCGCGCTTCGCGATCTCGCAGATACTTAGTAGGGTCTACAATACACAATTATCTTTCTAAAAAATTAATTAATACTAAAAAAGTGCCCTTTATTTATACCATATTATTCTTTTATAACCAAAATTTTCGGGCTCGCGCTTCGACGCTCAGCTGCCTATCATAATGCACAAATACTCCAACTCTAAATTGTTTAAATATTCCTCGTTTTAGGTCAGTATAGGCCTATAAATCGGGGATTGTCTAACTCTGCGCTCCGCGCTCGTTTGCTCGCTCCGCTCCGGCAAGATTTTTTTTTCATCCCCTCAACCCCCCCCTTGGAAAAAACCTAGATCCGCCCTGTGTCTAAATTCATGAAGAGATTCGGATCAAGACAACAGAGGCAATCGGATCCTGGGGGGAGGTGCCTATCTGATATGCGCCAGGCTAGTGGGCAAGTTACTGGTCGCCGCGCTATGCCCTCGCCTGACCGATTCCGGGCTTCGCCCTCGCCCGTCAGTATTTTGCCCACTAGCCCGATTGCATATCGGATAGGCTAGGGGGGAGGCAAACATATCATTTTGGCCCCCCCCCCCTATAATTTCCGAGGTGAAAAGAAAAATATGCCAAAATGGCTAAAGAATATTATACAATTACTTAATTATGATGCATATTAATATTTCCTATTACTAATTCGTTATCATATAAACACTTTTATGATTATTATAGATGTGCTAATAGTTATTTTGCAGTCGAACACTGCAAAGTTATGTACATTAAAAAAAATGAAATTTTCTCAGTCGATCATCTTGCCTCACGTGTATTGTAACAATGCAAGACAGATACTGGGATAATCACACAATGAACGTTCATTGCATACACAGTCAAGGAAGGTAACGAAAAGAAAGTAATGGAAATGCCAATATTGTAGAAGCTTCCAGCTGTCCGTCATGTCTGTGGTTTGGAGGAGGGACTGTGACTGTAAGATTAAAAACAACAATACAATTGGAAATTTATCATCGCCAAAAAGAAATTGAAAGGAATAATATGATGAAATGAAGACATAATTTGAATGGATTGATTATATATAATATATTATATATATATATTAATTCACTTTTATTTTTCCTCATGATTTTTGGGATCAAAGAATATTGTACTTTGTTTACAGTACAAAGGCCCAAAAACTTTGCTTTAATTCCCCATATGGATATCCCTATATAAAAAAATATTAATCATAAAGAGTACTTGAATTATTAATACTTACGGCCTGGATTCTCTAAGCTGCTAAAAGTGTCGGGCCGCACTGAAGATTGTCTCTGAAGAACAGCAGTTGTGTCCCATCCGAGAAGGAAACAATGAAGTCTTCGCCTCCGTTGAAGTGATGTCTGGTCCCCTAGAATATCCAATCTCTGCAGGAAGATTAAACATTCAACATCTCGTCCTGATCTTCCCGATGACGGGAGCGCCAGGAGATCAGGTCCAAACATGTACTGATACTGGATGTCTGTATACGTGTCATCATCCTCATAGTGGCACAAGAAGAGTGGTCCGTTGGACAGGGATGGCCCACGTTTTTTTTTTTTTTTTTTTCCAAATATAATGCATTTTGTCTAATATAATCTTCTGATTATTTTGAAGTGTATATGATTATTATTTATGCTTTTATATGTTCCTTTTACATTGAATGAAGTGAATTGAAGAAAGAAGGAGTTTAGGGTGTACTTGAAACACAGTCTGGAATAATCAGTATGTTTCTGGTTATGCAATTACATACATGTACATGTCAATTTCATATATTTTTGTTGATGAACTATGATTATGAACAGAATCTATAAATAAATCTCACGCAAAATGTGTACTATACAACATAAATAAGTTCATGAATTTCATTTCATAGTCTCTATATATCTATTGAATATTTAATATAATTATATGTATGTAAAATATGATATAATTTATAAAATAAATATATATGATTCCATGACATTTGCTTAGATGACAATTCGTCCGCTGTAATTTCCAAACACTAATGAAATGACTAACTTTAACTCTAGACCTTAAACCTGGTGTATAGTTTTGGTGACAAAAAAGGAATTGGCACAAAACTGATCAAATTTAGTTACATGTTGTCCACATTGCACTAAAAGATATGTGTGAGAGATCTTGTGACATTCCTTTCATTATTTCCAATGAATTTCATTGAAAACTTTTGAATGAAGCATAATCTAACTGCCGTTTAGACCTCTGCTGAGAGGTTCGCACGCCGGAGATTACGGCATGAATTAGTGCAAATGATCTGTATGTAACACGCGCACAAGAGAATCCCCATTGGTTTTCCACTTGAGCGCTAACATGAGTCGGGTCCCCGTCTTATCTTTTTTAAACTTACAGTACATTATGAAATAAAGACACTAAAACGAGATTTCAAGTACAATAATTTGCTTTATTGTTATTGGATTCAATCTTTCATAATTTATCTAAATGTGAATCCAAGTTAACTTTTTTTCTCCCGAAACTATACTCCACCTTTAACATTATACCCTACCCCAAACCTAAAACTATACTCCATTTTTAACATTATACCCTACCCCAAACCTAAAACTATACTCCACCTTTAACATTATACCCTAGTCCAAACCTAAAACTATACTCACACCGTTTAATCATGTATACCCATACCCCAAATACCTAAACTATACTTCCCACCTTTAACATTATACCCGTACCACAACCTAAAACATGATTCCATTTATTAACATTATACCCTACCCCAATACCCTAATAACTACTTAATCCACCTTTCAATATATCATTAGTACCCTGCAAACCTAAACACTATATCTCTCACCTTTATGACAATTATACCCTACCGGCCAAACCTAAAACTATACCTCCCACGCTTTAGACTATTTATACCCCTACTACCAAACCTAAAAACTATACTCCGACATTTAACTATTATACCCTATCCCAAATCCTAAAACTATACTCCACCGCTATTAACATTATATCACTCCTAACCCAAGACCTAAAATTATACTGTTCCATCCTTTTATATACATTATACCCTACCCCAAACCTAAAACTATACTCCACCTTTAACATTATACCCTACCCCAAACCTTAAACTATACTCCACCTTTAACATTATACCCTACCCCAAACCTAAGCCTAAGTAAGAACCTTATTGCAACCTTAACCCAAAAATTTAGACAATTTTTAATGCTGGAGCATTTTGTCATCAGAACAAATGTCTTGTCACCATATATAATATATATATTAGGGTGTTTTCATTTATATACTCAACTTTCTTATCATGAGATATAGTACATCCCTGAATAAATTTAACCCAAATTTGAGAGCCTCATATCAAAATTTTATAACTTATATGACCTTGAAATTTATTTCATATTAAAGAATAACTCGTATTCTATTCACTGATACAAAACTTATATCTGTGTTGTGATGGATGACTGAGCACTTGGACTTGGGCATAAGCAACCCATGCATTTTAATAGTCCAAGTAGGCCTACTCTTTTGTCTCTTATGAATGGACTTGGGGAAGGCTGACCTCAAACAATGAATAGATGATCAGGAAAGCCAGGGTTGCCTTTCCTAGAACTTGGAACAAGCTATTTTTTACTGGAATTTAAAAAAAACTCATGTTCTCAGTCGTCCATGACAGCCCAAATTTGGTATCGCTGGAAAGAACATGAGTTACTAATAGTTACTCAAGTAATAATTAAATGACACATAAGTTATATAATTTTAATACGAGGCTCTCAAAATTGGGTTTACTTTTTTTTGGGACACACTCTATTTCATTAACTTTAATAAGGCCCGGTCCCACTGGCGGGAGGATTAATTGCGCATGAGTTGCGTATACAAATTTCGTTCATCTGCAACAAACAACAAAAACAAAACAAACAATCCGCAATTCATACGCAAATCATCCTAAAAAGCCAGTGGGACAGCGCCTTTAGAGGCAATATGGCTATTGTAAATGTAGCCTAGATGTTTTTCCCCTCCCCTAAGAATAATAGCATTTCTTTATTTTAGACTTTTAGATTTACTATAATTTTCAGTCCTTTTCAGTTAGATTAAATTGGTGAGAAAGTGGGAGAGATAGTTTTTGCAAAGATTGTTAGACCATAATCATCCCCCCCCCAACAAAAAAAATCGATAATAAAAAACTTGTCGTATTGTCTCTGATGAAGATTCTAGTAGGATCAAGAGCTTTGGCTCTTTTTGACTTAATTTTTCTCCACTACCCCTTATTGGACAAGAAGTTAACAGTTCTTTTCTTTCTTTTTTTTTCTTTTTTTTTTTGCGAAAAACAACAAAAATAAAACAAAAACATTTGGGAAGAAGCACAAGAATATAAAAGTTTGCATCTACATATAAGTATTCTAACCATATTTTTTTTTTTAATATTCTTTATAAATCATGAGTGAAATATTGATATAATTGATTTTATTGTGTTTGCACAGAGGGATGGTGTAATAAAACGACCTTTTATATGAGAGTAATCGGGAATTCTATGTACGGAGAACAGGATGCTTATTGCAGATTAATTACTGTCATTACGGTAATCATTTACCAATTGTTTACAAATCACTTGCAAAATAGGCATGCAAATTACAGACATGTGTATTTTGGAGCAAGAGGTATTTCTGATATAAACCAGTGTCGGATAGAATACTCAAAGTCATAAATATTTTTATAAGTCCTTTTTTATGACAGAATCGTGATTGTATATATATAAAAGAAAAATCCTCATTTCTACTGAACCCTGAAAGTAGCAAGGTATGCTATAAATCAATTCCTATATCAAACACAAAGAATATAACACTGGTAGTGCAAAGTGCATGAATGATGCAATAAACAATGTGCCCTTTTCACTCCAAACTAGTTTTCATTAGGCTATTGAGAATGTGAGTTTTAAAAAATTCATGGACAGGTTTGGACGAGAAGGTGCTCAGGAACATTTCAAACATAATTTATTTAAGTCATTTAAGTTCTACCCAACCTCAATCGTTTATAAATAGACAATAAGGTTGCCAGCATGGGCAAGGACATTTTATTTAGCGAGCTACTTTAGTGGAACTAAGCTTTTAGAAAACCCAAATTATATCATGAACCTTTCTAATGTACATGTATACTGTTAAATGAACTAAAGACGGAATTTAAATTTGATGCAAATCATTAAATTTTTACAACATCAATAGTTCTATGAACTAAAGAAGGCATTTAAATTTGATGCAAATCATTAATTTTTTTACAACATAATTTTTTTGTTGTTGAATTTTTATAAGAAGATTAGGCCTACAAAGTTCTCATGAAATGTTGCACAAATAGTTCTACTGATATACAATATAATTTTATATAATAACTTGTAGTAAAGGTATTAAAGTTTAACTATTAACATGTTTATATGAGAAGCTGAAAGTATAAAACACCCTTAAAGTCAACTCATTAAAATTTATAACTTTATTAAGTAAGGTTCAACGTTACATCAACAAGTTACAAGAAGTAACATGTCTAAAGAGTAATGTGCGGAAATCAATGAAACCAATGAGATTTTGAAAATGAGGTCAGCATTTATAAACAATGAATGGGATATTCTGGTAACAAGTTTGTAAGACAAGGATCTGAAAAACAGATAGTGAAATGGAGAAATATGGCTTTCAGTTTTCACTTTTGATCTCTGTTTTTCTAAACATCAATTTAAATGGTAAATTGTAGTTATTGTGATCTAACTAAATTAGATTAGATTGTTTGTCCTCCTTACTTAATTTTTTCTCCGTACAACACATGTCAAGTTTATGTTTAATCCATATCAAGGCTTGAAATAGGAATAAATTATTCAGCCATAATTATGACAATTACATTATCCTTATATCTTATCACACAAAACTACAAAAATTGGAATACATGTATAAGATAATCTTTATGTGATGTCTCAGAAGCGGATCTAGAGGGGGGGTTGGGGGGGTTGCAACCCCCCCAAAAAAAATCCGGGGACCATTTTTTTTTTTTTTTTAATTCTTATCTTTTTTAAACTGTATTAAATTTAATCTAGTATCTTATTTTCAATTTTATCTTATCATTCATCATCTTATATTATATATTATTTCTTTTCGGGGGGAGGAGAGGAGGGTGGGCGAACAAATAGAAAGTTACAGAAGTGCCCTGTTTATTAATTCATTATCTTTTAAAACCCAATATTTTCGGCTCGGCGCTTCGCTCTCAGCGGATACTAAATTATAATCACAATAATCAAATTTTGAGCTCAAATTTTCGCTCGCGCTTCGCGCTCGGGCAAGATACTTAATAGGGTCTTACAATACACAATTAGCTAAAAAAAAATTAATTGATACTAGAAAGTGGCCCCTTTATTTATTCTACATATATCTTTTTAAAACCCAATATTTTCGGGGCTCGCTGCTTTCGCGCTCCGCTGATACTAAATCATAATGACAGCAATACTTAATTTTGAGTTCAAAATTTTCAGCTCGCAGCTTCGGCGCTCGCCAGATTACTTATAGGGTCTACAAAAACACTTTTATCTTTTTAAAAATTAATTATACAAAAGTGCCCGCCCTTTATTTATTCCATAAATCTTTATAACCCCAAAATTTTCGGGCTCGCGCTTCGCGCTCGCTGCCTATCATAAATGCAATCAAAATAACTCCAACTCTAAAATTGTTTAAATAATTCCGTCGTTTAGGTCAGTATAGGGCCTATAAATCGGGGGATTGTCTAAAACTCCGGCGCTCCCGCTAGAAAAAAACAAATTTAATACTAGAAAGTGCCCTCTTTATTTATTTCATATATCTTTTAAAACCCAATAATTTTTCGGCTCCGCGCTTGCGTATCGAGAACTCCGGCTGATAGCTAAATCATAATGCACAAATAACTTCAATTTTGAGTTCAAAATTTTCAGCTCGCGCTTCGCGATCTCGCAGATACTTTAGTAAGGGTCTACAATACAACATAGGATTATCTTTCTAAAAATTAATTAATACTAAAAAAGTGCCCTTTATTTATATCCATATATTCTTTTATAACCTAAAATTTTCGGCTCCGCGCTTCGCGCTCAGCTGCTATCATAATGCACAAATACTCCACTCTAAAATTGTTTAAAATATTCCTTCGTTTTAGGTCAGTATAGGCGCTATAAATGGGATTGTCTAACTCGCGCTCCGCGCTCGTTTGCTCGGCTCCGCTCCGCAAGATTTTTTTTTCATCCCCTCAACCCCCCTTGGAAAAAACCTGATCCGCCCCTGTGTCTAAATTCATGAAGAGAATTCGGATCAAGACAACAGAGGCAATCGATCCTGGGGGGAAGTAGCCTATCTGATATGCGCCAGGCTAGTGGGCAAGTTACTGGTCGGCGCTATGCCCTCGCCTGACGATTTCCGGGCTTCGCCCTCGCCCGTCAGTATTTTGCCCACTAGCCCGATTGCATATTCGGATAGGCTAGGGGGAGGCAAACATATCATTTTGGCCCCCCCCCCCTATAATTTCCGAGGTGAAAAAAAAATATGCCAAAATGGCTAAAGAATATATACAATTACTTATTATGTGCATATTAATCTTTCCTATTACTAATTCGTTATCATAATAAACACTTTTATGATATTATAGATGTGCTAATAGTTATTTTGCAGTCGAACATGCAAAGTTATGTCATTAAAAAAAATGAAATTTTCTCAGTCGATCGATCTTCCTCACGTGTATTGTAACAATGCAAGACAGATACTGGATAATCACCACAATGACGTCATTGCATACACAGTCAAGGAGGTAACGAAAAGAAAGTATGATGCCAATATTGTAGAAGCTCCAGCTGTCGTCATGTCTGTGGTTGGAGGAGGGACTGTGACTGTAGATAAAAACAACAATACAATTGGAAATTTATCTAGCCAAAAAGAAATTGAAAGGAATAATATGATGAAATGAAGACATAATTTGAATGGATTGATATATATATATATATATATATATATATATATATACACTTTATTTTTCCTCATGATTTTTGGATCAAAGAATATTGTACTTTGTTTACAGTACAAAGGCCAAAACTTTGCTTTAATTTCCCCATATGATATCCCTATTAAAAAAAATATTAATCAATAAAGAGATACTTGATATTAATACTTACCGGCCTGGATATCTCTAAGCTGCCTAAAAGTGTCGGCCCACTGAGATTGTCTTCTGAAGAACACAGGTATGTGTCCCATCGGAGAAGGAACAATGATAGTCTCGCCTCCGTTTGAAGTGATGTCCTCGTCCCATAGAAATATCCAATCATCTGCAGGAAGATAAACATTCCACTCGTCCTGATCTTCCTCGATGACGGGAGCGACCAGGAGATCAGGTCCAAACATGTACTGATACTGGATGTCGTATACGCTGTCATCATCCTCATAGTGCAAGAAGAGTGGTCGTTGGACAGGGATGCCACGCTCGTGGTTCTCGCGGATAGTGTTGTTGACGTAGTCATTTAGGGCTACGTATATCTCCGTATGACGGGCAAACTCATACATGGTGTGGGAACTTGAGTAGAACTGCCAGTTCTCATCAGGTCGGTTTCCTTCATGCGTACGCATCATAGTGGTGAAAGCTGCCATCTCTGCATAGCGCAGGAAGAGTTCCTCGGTCCTAGTGACATCAAAGAGAGATGTGTAGCCTCCGATATCGAAATGGTTCATCCCATATCCAGACATACCAAGGGACAATGTACCCGGAATGACTGAAGCAATTCCATCGGCAAGACCGTAGTCGACAAACTGATCCCCAGCCCATGTCATGACACTGTACCTCTGCGACCCAGTATACCCAGCACGCATCCAAAACAGGATATCTCCTAGTTTGCCACTTTCCTCCACACCTTCTCTGTTCACTTGAGCCCAAATAGCGGGCCACTCGTTGTGGATATCGGTTCCTTCTGCACCACTGTAGAACACTGCATCAATTGGAAGATACTCCCCGAAATCAGCCATCCAACCACTGATACCCAAGTCCAGCATGTTCTCTTTGATGATGCGGTCCTTATACCACCGGGTCGCATTTGGATTTGTAAAGTCCACAATTCCACAGAAGAATTCACCATAATCAACTATGTAAGGGTCACCAGAACTGTTTTTGATGAGATAATCTCCTTCTGCAGCCTCTTGGTACAGTCCTCCTAATCGATTGAGATTTGGGTTAGCATATACAAGAACCCTGATGCCTCTCTGTTTGAGCTCTGGTATGACTGTGTCCAGATTGGGGTACTGCTCAGGATTCCATTCCCAGTTCCAGAACAGACGTCTTCCGAATGATGTTGTGATGCGTCCAACCCAGTCCTGGATCCAAACACCACTCACTTTGATCCCATGGTCCTATAACAATGGGTAGACAGAGTTTAAACTGCAGTGAGTTTTCCAAGTATATCCATATTTTCATAACCTGGCCCACCAATAAATGTAACCTACATTTATAAAGTAATCCCCATAAACAAGTGTTCCTAAAAAATGTGTCATTCAAAGGCTTTAGTATTCATAAGGTATAAGCCTAGGAATTCACCAATGAAATCAAAATATTGAAGTGAACAGTTTGATGACATGTATCAAAAACATATGACGATATGTGATCACTCACCTCAGCCATCTGAATATATTCGAGCATGAGTTCCGTGCCTCCTTGCACCCCTAGGATCGTACCATTATACACCCATGCTGGAGGCATTGGTTGTCTTCCTAGGAACCCAGTCAGCTCCTCTACAAGCTCCATGTAGGTGTCTCCTGTGAAGAAGTAGAACTTGTTTGGGGAGTTCCCCCAGATCTGGATCTCGTGGAAGTCATTGGCTCGGAAGTCAAGCTCGGAGTAGGTGGTGGTGTCAAAGTGAGCGTAGTACTTGCGAGTGGAGAGGAATGTTGGTTGGGCCCAGTAGGTGGTGTAGTAGTCACCACCCCCTCCATCTCTTTGATCAGCTAGGAACGTGATCTCGTATTTCTTGTCTCGTCCCACCCCCTATTCATAGAATATGTAAAGAAATTAGGAATTATATTTTAATTTTACTGACCCGTACACAGCAGAGATGTGTATAGGACATTTGATGCAGAAAGTCCTTGTTTTGGAGAATGTGCGTTTCTTATCTCGACAACAAGGTTTGTCCATCAAGAGGAATGTCCCGATCATTGAACTATAACGTATAGTAAGCTAAGGAAGTAGTATTGCCATTGTAGCTTTTTATAATCTGATTATTGAACAATTATATGGAAAGATTCAGCCCTTTTGCTTATCATCCCAAAAAGGCATATTGCCAGAAAACATTGCTTGAAGCGCGTTTAAAGAAATAAACATGTCGAGATGATTGCATCTTATTCCCAAAAGTACCGAGATCACAGCAACTTGTCCCCGGGAAACTGGGAAAGTCGAGGAAACGAGATATCGGCATCTTGATCCCAAAACAGTTTAGGTGCCAAAAAGTTAAGGAGGCGTGATATCGGTATTTTGTCCTAAGAAAACAAAATGTGCTAAAATCACGATACCTAGATGACGATCGAGATATCGGCATTTTATTCCCAAAAATGTAAAGGTTTCAAAATTCTAAATTTTCGTCTCCAAGGTTGTGGAGATTCAGCTTCTATTTCCATAGAATAACAAGGTACAAACTTTTACGTTCTTGTCCATACAATTGTAAATGTGCCGATATATTGGCTTCTTTTTTCCGGGATAGTTAAGCTATCGAGATTTTTTATTAATATCTGAAACGAAATCAGCTAGTGTGCCGAAAATGGGCTTCTTGTAATTAAGTGAGTCAAAACACATGTGATTTCCGATTCAAAAAGAAGTCAAGATGACAAGAAATTTGTCCTTTTTTTCCCCTCTCTTTTTCTTTTTCTTTTTACATTTTTTATCAAGATTAGAATTGAAACCAAAGGAAATTTCCTTGTACCGGTACATATTTGTACAAATATTTTGCGCTTCAGGACAAGATGATAACAAAATCTGGTGTTTATCTTACTTGTTCCTGAATCCAAATTGGGAAGTTATATCCTCGCATATTAAAATGAGAAAACTGTGATCCTCCACCGTACACGCGTTCATCCTCCTCTGCGATGAGGCGCATCCACACTCTATTGATACCATCAGCAACATCGACAAACTCCCCATAGTGTAATGAACCGGCATCATCGCTCACGAAGCGGACGTTAACCTATATGCAGAAAGGAACACCAAAAGTGGCGGGAATATTGCAGAAGATAAAAGGGGTAATTTGATGTCGATGAATGATGTCCAGTAGAGGTAAATTTAATGAAACTTAAGATTATAGTTATGAATTATTATGAAATAGAGCCACGCGCACATTTATACTTACAGTTGTATACAGCAATAATAACAACTTCAGGCATGATACAGCATGAAAAATAGAATCCTTCACATTTATTTTGTAGGCCTACCCGTTAAGAATTTTCAACGAATAACAAAACAAGAATATGTATTCTAGTAAGATTGTCTCACAAAATAGATCAGGATTTTTGAGAGAGCACGAATGTGTAAATTGACAAACTTTCTAATAATCTTATTTTAAGCTTTATTTTGCTTTTTATTTTTTCCAAAATCGAGAGAGATGCATTTTATTATATAAATTTATAACTTTGCTACTGCTGTATGATATATCGTGTTGAATGGCATTTTGGACAAATCTAAAAAGGCTTTAAAAATTGAAATATTTCTGAAAACAACATTAGTTTACTGACATTTCTTCGTATTTAATAAAGACATGATGAAATTGCTGCTTTACCCTCCACCATTTTTTCGTTAAAAAAAAAATAAATAAAAATAAATTATGTTCCCTATCATGCTGACAATAAATTATGAGGGCCGTGGTCTACTGATAATTGACAATAAATCACAAGGGACTTGACCTGCTGACAATGTGACCCGAGTCCCAAAAGGTTCAAATGGTTGAAAGTAATTCAGTTATGGTCATTTTTATTTAAAAAAATAAAACTAAAAGTGTTTATTTCAACAGATACATGGCCTTATTCTGGGACAGGTAGTTGTTAAATCTTTTTAAGAGAAAAAATACTAATGAGAAAATAGATATTCTCTCAACTGAAATGAGAATATACATTATTTGAAAATCTTTTTTATGAAGAAAAAATATAAAGAAAATATATATTCTCTCAGCTGAAATGTGCACACATTACCGTGTCATCATAGAGTAAACGGAAATTAGTTTTGAATTATGAACCTGAAAACATGAATCAGTGCGGAAATAGGTAGGGGCCAATGCAAGTTTCACATTTGAAATATTTTCATCATGAAAGATTCTATCATTTAAATACAAAAGTAGGAATTCATTTTCGAGCTTTGTGATGATAATGAAAATGTCAAAAATTTATACCGGGTGTCCCCGAAAGAGATTTTTTTTTTTCCGTCAAATTTTAAAAAACAAATATGTGGAAATCTGAAAGTCTCTTCCAATTTACAACACAAAAAGTCCGATAATCAGTGTAGAATTCTTGATTGTATCATTTTCTGTAAAAGATTTGGAAAATAGGTTGCTCGTGAATTACTAGCTCTATTACCAGGATTTTTGTTACAAATTACAACAGACACTAGCAGCAGATTACTTTCGAAACAACTTCCATAATCAAATTGTGATTAGAAAGACAATACATGATCATTCTTCTATAAATTTTTGAATTTACATGTATGTGCCAAGCCATTCCCTTTACCAACCCATATATTCACGATTTATGACAAAATCATTAAAGAGTCAGCTATATCTAAAGTGCACAGCTTTTCACTTCAACCAAAGTTAATAGTTAATTTTTGCGCAACCAAATGTTCATGTTCTATATTTTAAAAAGATTGGTAGTGCTCATTGATTCAAGAAATATTTTTGACGTTTTTGGTGTCATTTTGATCAGAAAAGTATTCCCGGTGTGATAGAAGATACTTTCAGCTTTGTTCACACGGGACCATCGGGGTTTTAGTCCTCGAGGACTGTATCCTTAAGAATTTAAACCCCGACGGCTTGTTCTCGTGATTTTCAAGCTCATGTAGCTGTATTCGTTCGCGTTTGGGGATATAAATCCTATGCAATTAAGCTTGTTTTGTGGGGAAACAATAGACAGATACATGCAATCCATGAAATCACATATTTACTAAGTACGTATATCATTAAAAAAAAGTTGAATAGGCAAGTACCAGAGCAATCCATGAAATCACATATTTACTAAGAAATTTACAGAAAATGATTATGCTGAATACTTTACCTGCCACAAATTTTGTCGACTGAAAGTGAAACGATATTCGTTCGGAGTGTCGTTGTCGACCACGAAATCGAGTAGGGCGACACGCTCATCGACAAAATCTGTGACATCATAATTCCCAAATTGGCCTTCGAAGGTAGGTTCACCAGTCCCAGCAAAAAGAAACGGTTCTTCGGGTGAATGTTTGATTAGATCGATGCCTTGCAGAGACACGGACAAATGAGTCGTGTTGAAATCGATGTCGAAGGCACACGATGAAGGTGCGATGAGGATGACGACCACCATAGAAAGGAGGTAAAGATGATGAGCCGCCATGGCTGGCGATTACCACGTAGTCGATGTAGAATTAAAGCTGAAGTGGAAAACACTGAAGGATTCGTCTTGCTGCGATCCTTATATAGATGAGAATGATTAGATCAAAACTCCAAGGTTGTGTTTTTATGGAGCCATTAGAGGCGCCGCTTGAGGAATGAGTGATGCTGGGTGTGACAGCCCTCTTCCACATTATTACAAAAAAAAACAAAAAACAAAAAACAAAACAAAAAAAAACCAAGCATTATAATAGAATCCTTTAAGCTTAGGAAGATTATCGAATCAAGAAAAAAACAATTCGGGATAAATATTGGATGTCGTCAAATTACAAACATTCAGAACCGCACTTAATTTATTTACCGGTATTTATTTATTTTTTTTTCTTCTTCTATTCTGCTTGGTGCGTCGAACTGTATTTTGGAACATCTATCGGCGAAGATTCGAAAATTTGATATTAGGTTTTACTTATGACGTTTATTAGAAAATATTGCCTGTTTTTAACTTTGCTCCAACATCCTCCTCTCTTTCATTCAAAATTGACGCACGACGCCCTTGTGAATGATGGACCTTGTAAAATTATAGTAGAACGGAGTGGGTGTGTTTATCTCAAATCTGGCATGGATAATAGATGGACTCTGAACTTATATAGACCATACACTAAGGTGAATAATAGGGCCTCGTAACCAGGCGCGGATCCAGGGGGCAGGGCGCCCCCCCCCCGTAAAAAAAGGGGGAGGAATGGACGATCGACTCGATTGACCAACTGAATCTTACCCCTTATACTACCCCGAATATTGATGACCTTCTTGATGGCCGATGCCCCACCCCCCAAAAAAAAAGTTATCACCTACCCCGCCCCCTCCCTTTATCGAATGACCGGCGTGACGTGAAAAAATTGTGATGTACGTTTTTGCTCAATGTGAATGGAAAAATTGGGTTTACAAAAATCTCAAATTCCATTTCGCCCCCCCCCCTCTCATGAAATCCTGGATCCGCCACTGCATAAGGAATTTGTACTGGGGACATCAGCAGCTATCAAAGTAGAAGGTGAAGTTGGCGAATTTTTTTTTGAATAGAAAAGGAGAAGTTAACAAGGTTGCGTACTGTCACGGATCTTTTAACCAGTTGTACAGTGAAATAATCCTCAAAGAGATAGAAGGTTATGCCTGGACTTGTTGGAGGAACTAACATCAATAATTCATGTTATGCCGATCTGACACAGTAATAATAGCATATCCAAAGATTTACCTTCAAGAAACCCTCAACAAAATAATTTCAGCAAGTGAGAAAAAAAGGTCTTAGATACATGAACTGCAAAAAGACTGAATGCATGGTAGTGACAAAAGAGAAACAAATCCCAACTTGTGACAGATGGTACATGAAACAAAAATCAAACAAGTAAAAGAGTTAAATACCTGGGAACTACATTACTTGGAATGAAAATATGAGAAGGAAATTACTAAAGAATTGCTTTGGCGAACGACACATTTTCTAAGATAAGAGGTGTCTTGTGTAACCCAAAGATCACTATGGCAACAAGAACAAGAGTATCACAATGTAAACACTTGCCAATATTGAAAATATCAATATGAAACTGGACAATTTCAAAATAAATGGAAAAACGCAGCAATGCATCAGAGATTTAAGTGTTTTTTTAGAAGGATGCTTATGCGGTGGTCACAACTCGTCGTAGGCTACGGGGCAAGTGCCACAACGTAGCCTGCGTTGCATGTACAATGCACGCACAGGTCCTGGTCAACTTCTGCGATTCCTGCGTTCATGTAAGGATTGTGAAAACTTCCTGCACGTCGTACATGCATTGTACCTGCAAGGTACCTCCGCTGCACGAATTTTCTACGAAATCCGTCCTAGGGAGTTGCACGTCGAAGGTACGGCGAGTTGTGACCGCCGCATCAGGGTGGTATCTCACTTCGCGGAGACGTCTCCGCGACATTTCAAAGTTTCAAAGAACAGTCTCAAAGTAGTTTCTTCGACTCATAAAACGTCGCGGGGACTGGGGAGACGTCTCCGTGACAAGTTTCAAACCGTCTCAAAGTTGTTTTAAAGTAGTCCGCGAAGTGAGATACCACCCTAAGAATAAGTTGGACAAGCCACACATCAAACGAAGATGTCTAGGGTGGTATCTCACTTCGTGGAAACAAAATGGAGACAGATTTGCCAGCATGGCATTGCACTAGATCTGTGTCCTCTGTCTCCGCGACGGATTTTTTGTGCCACAGGAGACAGATATAGTACAATGCCATGCTGGCTAATCCGTCTTTTATGCCACGTAAACTTTTGTACGTAGCACAAAAGATTTCGTCGCGGAAAAATCTAGTACAATGCCATGCTGGCAAATCTGTCTCAATTTTGTTTCCGCGAAGTGAGATACCACCCTTAATCAGGGCAAATACTGAGAGGAAACTCCTCGCAACAATCAGAACCCATCAGCTCAAGTTTCGTGGTCACTGTCTCCGGAAGCAGGAATTGAAAGATTGACTTTGACAGGGAAGATAGAAGGAAAGAGAGCAAGAGGGAGACAGAAAATGATGTATCTCAGAAGAATAATAAAGTACGCAAAAAAAAGAGACAGGACTGGCAAAGAATGGTGGCCTATGTAGGGCCTAATACTTAGATAACGGCACAAGAAGAAGTCAAGACCCTATTGGAAATAGAACTTGTTAAATAAATAAGTCAAGTACAAGGAAGCAGTTGACAAAGGATCTCAGTCCTGAAGGTGGATTGTTTTTCCCTTTTTGCTCCAGCAACATTATTTTTCTCCGGCTATTAATTCATTTATACGTTTATAAGAACACATGATCCTGAAGATCTAAGATCCCCCCCCCCCCATATCCTTGCCGTGGTTTGATCAAGGCACTTAAAGGTCGCCAAACCTCCACACCCGCAATAAATCAAATCAAACTAAGCTGCAATACCAATACAAGACTATCACAAAATTAGTTACAAATTACTTACTACCTTGCACATTTATATTCCGTTACTCCATAAGACCCATGTAATCGAACAAGTATTAAAGCAGATAGGATACGGATTTCAGGCAGAGACCATATAGCGCTATGAATTGCAAGTTTCATTCCCAGAACTTGCAGAATGTATAAACATCTGCGCTCTTTGTCATTTTATGCGCACGAGTAAGTCTTTATAGTACTTTTATTCACCGGTTCTCTTATTTATAGGTATTATATGGGTATTCACATTTATCCATGGACTATACTAAAATATAAATTCAATTTGCCATTCAACATGCCTTTGATGACAGCCAGTGAGACCTTGCCCTTTTACTCGAGTTATTTTATTGACTAAGTTTTTATTTCTGTAGGTCCCTATATAGGACAGGTTCAATTATGAATTCGCTAGGGCCTCGAGGAAATCTTTTGAATAGAATTATTATTAAGAAATACAACAAACAATCGAATAAAACGAGAAAGACGGGGAAAACTCACAGCCTGCATTACAAAGTGTATTGATTATCACATGACGAATGTCAATTAATTTGCAAAGCTTATAACCCTCTTACACTGTACTGTTTCAAATATTAAAACTAAAAATGTTGTTTACGCTGGTCACTCTAACATCTTCTGTTGAAAATTTTAAACAACGTCTGTTAAATTTTATACAACGGTAGTTAGACTACGAAGCCGATTTTCAACAGTGGTTGTTTAAAATTCACCAATGTCGTTTAAAGTTTGAACAACGTTATTTGAACATATAGTACTTTTATTCACCGGTTCTCTTATTATATAGGTATTATATGGGTATTCACATTTATCCATGGACTATACTAAAATATAATTCAATTTGCCATTCAAACATGCCTTTGATGACAGCCAGTGAGACCTTGCCCTTTTACTCGAGTTATTTATTGACTAAGTTTTATTTTCTGTAGGATACCTATAAAGGGTAGGTTCAATTATGAATCGCTAGGCCTCGAGGAAATCTTTTGAATAGAATTATTATTAAAATATCAACAAACAATCCGAATAAAACGAGAAAGACGGGGAAAACTCACAGCCTGCATTATACAAGTGCATGATTATCACATGACGAATGTCAATTAATTTGCAAAGCTTATAAGGTAGTAACCCTCTTACACTGTACTGTTTAAAATATTTAAAACTAAAAATGTTGTTTACGCTGGTCACTCTAACAACTTCTGTTGAAATTTTAACAAGCTGTTAAATTTATACAACGGTAGTTAGACATACGAAGCCCGATTTTCAACAGTGGTTGTTTAAAATTTCACCACGACGTTTAAGTTTGAACAACGTTTATTGAACATTATAGTGACGACTTAAACAACACTTTAAGTTGTTTAAATATTTTAAAGTGTTTATTTTTTTACAATGTAGACAAGCAGCACCATTCCTCTCAAAATTGGCAAAGGGTTCGGTGGTATACAGTGTGTAGGCATGGTGTCTACATGTCATCCATTTTATTAGCACCTTGTAAAATCTCACTTTTTTTGCTCTAAAATTTGATTTATTTTACTAAGCGCTCTACAGCCTTATCATGCTTATAGACTGATTTGAGTTTATAAC
>CALNVZ010000174.1:19333880-19350967 GCA_940671915.1 Paracentrotus lividus
CAAATCTACTAGTTGAAACTAATATCGAACTGAAAAAGAAAATGTTTGCATTGGTTCGCAATTCCCGTTCAAACCATTTTGAAAGTACAACGCATATGGTAGGTCATTTTGAAAAAAGAAAAAAAATGTTTTCTGTTTAATACCAAATGGTTTCAGTTAAAGGAATTTCCAGTTGTTCAACGAGTTCCCGAGAGAAATCATTTTCCGGTTGGCTAAAAACTGGTTTCAGTAAGAAAACAATTTCCAGTTAGCGTTAGGTTTCAGTAAGAAGATAATTTCCAATTGCCCAACACGTTCCAGTTCACAAGACATCTAATTTCCAGTTCCACAAAACTAATTGTCCGATTTTTCCTATTTCCGTATTGAAACCATTTTGCAACGGGTTTTAATCGGTTTTCCTGGACTTTGGTCCCCCTTCCAATCCCCTGCCACCCCCAAAAAAGGGAACCCGTTTAAGGTGCTTTGATCTTGCCGTGTCGTGTTGACTGGGCATCCTCTCGTTTAGTCAAGTGGATGCCATTTTTGAGGAAGAGGAACTTTGCGACTCAAAATTTCCTTGCTTTCATTTATTTTGAATATTTTATTTATATACCTCTCTTAAATTGATTTTTTATTTCAGCAGGCATTTTGTTCGAATCTCTTTGATTCCAGTAAGACGTTTGGTGGTTGATTGTGGAAAATCCAAATAATAATCAACCTGTAATATGCCTTGTCGCCGAGAATGTTTCACAGGCCTTGTAAACATGATGAAACACTAGACAGCAGCTTGTTCATAAATAAACAGCCCTGCACTTTCCAGTTTTTTCCACCTTGTAACCAACTATTTCAAGGAATGAAGGTCTCAAACATTATGCACTTACATAATTTATTTGTTGCTAGTTAAGGTCATTTGACCTTTACATGATATAACACATGATATGATATTACACAAACTTTTGGGGAAAGTCATAATAATTTCTTATCCTTATTATCTATCTGAATTTGATGTTTTGTTTTGTTTTGTTTTGTTTTTTGTTTTTTTCGTAGGGATCGGAATGAATATTCTCACTGTAGTGCTTGTGATAACACTCAACGCAAGATCAGGAGACGATTTCAAGATTCTCTATGGCATTGGCAAATCTGGTTTCGCTCTCGGCATGGCCATGGTGCCCATCCTAGCTCAAGAACTTAAGAAGATATACGGTTGGAGGGGATCGATATTGATCATTGGAGGGATAATGACCCACCTAATACCCTTCTCCATGGTAGTTGACACAAGGAAGGAGAGTTCTGGCGAAGAAGGTGTTGGTAGTACCGCGACAATAAACGAAAATTCTGTTGAGATTAGAGCCGTTGAAGACAGAGGAAGTTCCTTACCCTCGAGTCAAAGACTAGGTGAACCTGTTCCATCAGACATTAGCAAGTTCATCGACTCTGATAAGAACTTAAAGAACATAAAAGCGAGTAACTGTGAACACAAGAGCAATCAGTTATCGGGATTTTGTGACGGGATAGTAAAGGGACATTCAAAGGAGCTTGGCAATATTGGGAGAAGGATCGGTTCCACGTTAGATCAAAGTGAACTGGAAAGACAGTCGTTCATAAAACCCTGTCAGTCAGGCATTAGCTCATTCTCTGATTCTGAAACCAACTATCCTGACAGAGTAGGCCTATTAGACAAAACGAATCCTAAACAGGACCATGCAAGGCAGTCGTCAAAGCCTGAAAGAAATGAAAAACATCGAACTAAAACAGAAACACAAAGTTGTGTCACTTTGGAAAAGCTATCACAGGTCATTACAAAATCAATTTTCTATCAGGATATATGGCTTAGCCTTCTATTGATCGTCACGAGTCTCTTTGGTGTCATAGACGGAGGATGGCATGTATTCTTGATTCCCAGGGCTGTAAGTAGGGGCATATCCACCTCACAAGCACTCACTCTAACCTACTGTGCAGGAGCTGGTAGCTTCATCGGTCGTTGCTTCAGTGGTGTCCTTCCAAACAATAAATACATCGATGACCATGGTTGGTTTCATATTTTCACTGCTATCAATTTTTGCTCACTTCTCGTTGACATTCTTATCCTGGATATTAGAGTGATGAGGGTCACGTCATTCGTGTCCGCTATATGTATCGCCAAGTTAAACATTCTACAAGTTACACTCTGTAAAGAGTGGTGCCCGTTTCAAGAGTTTCCATTGGTCTTTGCCATTGGAGAAATCATCTATGGGACATCCGAATTCTTAGGCGGATTTATCTCAGGTATGAGAGTTACAAAATCTTTGAAAATTTTGAACAATCCACTCAAAGCATTTTTTTCGATTTCCATCAACTTTTCCTCAACAGTTATATTTAGGATATATCCAAACATGCCTGCAAGTGTGAGTGGTGGGTGCCATTTCTATGCACATTTAGCATTTATCGTACAAGAAGCGATTTTTAATCTGGGCACATATGTCTCTTTTAAATTTTTACTCCTATTTGGTAATGGAAAAGCCGTCAAGTATGCAGTTAATAGTTGTAGGATTAAATACAAATGTAGCAGATGACGGCAGTTTGACGATCATGTCGTCTCACAACTCTCTGTTTCTAGCTTTCCTCAAAATTTGCGACCTTAAACTCTTCATGCTACAGTCACACAGACACATACGTTTAGTTACGTTTTTGTTGCTTTATCCTTGTTTCATCTTCTATTCTATCATTTCTTATTTATTTCTTTGTTTTATTGGATGAACTAAATTATCATTATTTCCACTTCTGTCAATGACGGGAAGGCATAGGTGGGTGGGGATCCCTAGGGGGAAAAAAAAGAATATTTTTTGGGACGCAACGCCGGACGTAACTTAACGTAAGTGTTTATGTGACTGTACCTACCATAACTCCTTTCCCTATAAGCCATTTCCTCAAGCGATCCATTCATGGTATTCTCGTACTTTTACTCTTCTTCCCCGAGATCGTTTTATCAGTTACATATTCTTTATCCCTCGCAAGAGCGAACTGAGCAACAGCCCCATTCACCATGGAAAACTTGGAAAAATTTGAGTTTGTACCTGTCACCTTCTTTTGCAATTTATTCGGTTTGCGTTACATTTCATGATAATAAGAAAGGTATTATGGTAAAGGTGAGGAGTCCCTCTATTGATAGAGATAAATATCCAAAATAGATGAGCTGGGAATATATATTGCCCTTCCAAAAATTGATTAGGTCCGTACCTCTTTTTCGATATGCACTGTACAAGGTTGGTGGTTCCTATTGGCTTTAAATGTTCCAAGAATCTGGTCTGTCGATTAAAAAAATATATATATATCACCATTAAGCAATCAATTTACTCAATATTCTCTCTTTCTCTCAATAAAATTTTATACAGGATTTCTGGTGGACACCTTCGTTGACTACAACGCATCATTTATCTTCCTACTGATCGTCGAAGTGTTAATACTGCTATTGATGGTCGCCCTCAAACTCAGAAAACACTCTTAGATATAGATCTCTAATTGATGGTCATTTTCAAACTCGCAAAGCACTTTGATATACAGATATCTTATTGATGGTCATCCTCTTACTTACAAGGCACTCTGAGATACAGATCTCTTATTGATGGTCATCCTCTAACTCACAAATCACTCTAAGAGACAGATCTCTTATTGATGGTCATCCACAAACTCTCAAAGCACTTTGAGATACAGATATCTTATTGATGGTCATCCTCTTACTTACAAAGCACTCTGAGATACAGATCTCTTATTGATGGTCATCCTCTTACTCACAAATCATTCTAAGATACAGATCTATTCTTGATGGTCATCCACAAACTCGCAAAGCACTTTGAGATACAGATATCTTATTGATGGTCATCCTCTAATTTACAAAGCACTATGAGATACAGATCTCTTATTGATGGTCATTCTCAAACTCACAAAGCACTCTGATATACTGATCTCTTATTGACGGGAATCCTCTAACTCACAAAGCACTCTGAGATACAGGGCCCGTATTCCATAAAAGCATGAAATTTAAGCATTTTTGCTTATCTTTAAAATGCGTATTCCATAAATACGCCTTACTAAGAATTCTGTCCGAGCCCATTTTTGGCAGAAAGCATAAATTCTTAGATTTTTGCTAAGTCAAAAGTCTTAGATGGAATTGCGCCTTCAAATCGCACATAACAAATGAGAATTTTATCCTAACTTTAAGCCTACTACCTAGTGGCTTAAGTTTAATGTTGATTATATCTCAAGCTCATTTGAGACCACAAAAATTAAAAATGACGATATTAATAAAATTCAGACTTTTGCTTGATGCTTTTTGACCTCAGACAAAGTGCTTAACGTGTTTGGTATAAAGGCAAAGATTTTTTTTTCTTGGACAAAATCTTAGAAAAATACTTAGACTTAAGACAAATTACTTGAGTATAGTTTATGGAATACAGGCCCAGATCTCTTACTGATTGTCATCCTCTAACTCACAAATCACTCTGAGATACAGATCTCTTATTGATTGTCATCCACTAACTCACAAAGCACTCTGAGATTAAGATCTCTTATTGATGGTCATCCACAAACTCGCAAAGCACTCTGAGATACAGATCTCTTATTGATGGTCGTCCTCTAACTCACAAAGCGCTCTGAGATACAGATCTCTTATTGATGGTCATCCTCTAAATCACAAAGCGCTCTGAGATTCAGATCTCTTATTGATGGTCATCCACAAACTCACAAAGCGCTCTGAGATACATATCTCTTATTGATGGTCGTCCTCAAACTCACTAAGCACTCTGAGATACAGATCTCTTATTGATGGTCATCCTCAAACTCACAAGGCACTCCGAGATAAAAATCTCTTGTGTCATCCTCAAATTGTCAAGACACTTTGAGATACAGATCTCTTGATGGTAATCCTCAAACTCACAAATCACTCTGACATGCAAATCTCTTGATGGTCATCCTCAAACTCACAAATCACTCTGAGATAAGATCTCTTGATGGTCATCCTCAAACTCACAAATCACTCTGAGATACAGATCTCTTGATGGTCATCCTCAAACTCACATATCACTCTGAGATACAGATCTGATTATGATATGATTATTGTAAATAAGTGAGCGCTTTGGTAGTGGCCACTGTACTTCAGCTCCCCTGGAAACTGTTTTTATTCTGTTTCTAAACGACGTCTGTTATGTTTTTTTTTTTTTTTTTTTTTTTTTTTTTTTTTTTTTTTTTTTTTTTTTTTTTGTCACCATAATGTTTCATATAACTCACTGACTGTGCAGGACAATTTCCAGAAGATTTGAATATGTGATTGAAGAGTTTTCTGTGATATTTCAGTGATTTGGAGGACTTCGTTTACAGTGAGTAGCCATATATACATGTCTTACTCTTTGAAGCTGATTTAAGCTTTCTCATCAATAGCCTGTTGTTATTGTTGTTTACTAATCTGCTAGACTTTACAATGGGTTGCAACGTGCATCGCCGAACTCTTCTATTCATGTTGCTTTCTGCACTGTTGTATGCTACTACACAAGAGCGATACAACTATGGTGTATTGGAGCTGTGTAGATGTAATGTTGATGTAAAGCAATGCCACATCAAATATGTTGGATTGAATATCCAGTATTATACGAACTCAACCGCAACATTTCGACTGGCTCTCCTCATCGCTGGATATATCGATCCAAACCCTGTGCCCACTTCGTTTGACGAGTCCTCTGACCCGGAGAATGGCAGTCCTGCTACTTCTTCTCCTTCCCATCATGCATCATCACACTTGGACTGACATACAGTGCTGCATATATGTACGAGCTGGATAGATGCTCAGCCAGATCCAGTCTTCAACATCTCTCAAGGGATACCTGGAAGACGATTGACGACCTGAACATAGCCCGCAAGCGTAGAACCCATCGCGGCAGACGAGCGAGACGAGCGAGATTGGGAATTCGACCAAACAGTAGGTCAACATCTACCGCTGATAGCACAGACGAACTCATTACACTATCGAACTCTCAGAACTCAGTACAATCCGATACTCACAACGAATATATTAGTTTAAGTAGCCTGTCTACAAATCGTACAAAGAACGTTTCCTTGTTTTCTTTCAATGGCAGAAGCATTAGAAACAAGACCGCTTCTATGCGAGCCTTCTTTCAAGATCATTTGTTTGATATAATTTGCATAAATGAAACATGGCTAGACGAGGACTTTAGTACTCATGAACTGGGTCGTAATGATGAATACTGTATTTTCCGTAGGGATCGGCCTCAAAACCGAGGTGGTGGAGTTTTAGTAGGGGCTCGACCTCATTTATTACCACAACGTTTGATAGAATTAGAACATCCTGATCTCGAAATGATTGTTGTAGAAGTATGCATGAAGAATTCAAAGTGGTTGCTTTGTTCCATGTACAGACCCCCGAACTCAACCAATAAATTCGTTGAGAATATAGAAAAAAATTGTAGATGATATTCAAATGATTAGTAGGAACTATCAAGGTATTGCATTGGTAGGCGACTTAAATGTTAACTGGAATGAACAGGATAGTAGGAATAAAGATAAATTAGTTCGTATATTGGATACAATTGGTTTGACGCAGACCTCGTATTGACAACCCCACGGAAGGGACCATAATAGATCTTGTGTTTGTAAGCCGTCTTGAACTATGCAAAAGTGTATGTGTGCTGCCCAACTGTGTTGAGAGCGATCACCACGCAGTGTCTGTAATCCTACAAATCTCTAAACTACAACCACCACAGTCTGTCATTCGAAAATTCTTATGTTATGAAAAGGGTGATTATGATCGTTTGAATACTTTGTTGAGTCTTGCCCCATGAAATTTGTTTATGGATGATGAAAACATTGATCAGTCTTGGGAAGGTTTTTTGGATTTGTTTCAAGCAGCAATCAATGAGTGCATTCCTCCAAAGTTCAAAGGAATGAACGAATTTGTCCATGGATCACTAAGGAAATAAGACAACTATTGCTAAAGAAAAATCAGTGTTTTAAGCGAGCTCGGGCATGTAAAGAGAATGGTGACCGTAGTCATGATTTGTGGTCTAGCCCAGGTCGAAATTCCCATAGGCTCCATTAGCCTGTTGGACCATCAGAAACCATTAGGGCTGTTGGTCTCTAATGGTTTCTAATGGTTTATGAAATATGCGGACCCCACAGAACCATTAGAAATTTCTAATGGACCAATAGACATTTTTTGTGGTCCATTAGAATTTTTTCTATTGGTCCAATAGACATTTTCTAATGGACCAATAAGAAATTAATTAATGAAAATATAAAATCTTTTGGATTGTTTCGGCTAACAACTCACAGAACATGTTGACATTACAATGAGTCCTACCTATATCCTATCCTATCCTTAACCTATGCTATCCTATATTAAGGCCTATTACTACTGGCAAATTGCCCGACCCTGCTATATAAAGTACTAACAGGCAAAATGTTTGAAGAAAGACAGTTACTAATATCAAATTACACTTTTTGTAATGAAATATGAAGAATTGCATTATGAATCAATTTGAAATTGTGGTTAAACATAAAACACTAATAAACTAAAATATTTTTTATTATAATAAGCAAAAATGCCAGCTACATGGCTAAAAATTGCATATTTCTATTATTTCCACCTTTTTTCCAAATCTCAGAATACTGCTTATGAATATCATGACCAACAGAAACCATTAGAAACCAATAGAAACAACAGAACAAATAGAAACCAAAGAAACCAAAAAACCCAATAGAACCAGTCAGAAATAACATCTGAACAGAAAATTACAGAAACTAGTAGAAACCAACAACAAACCTATATAAGCCACACAAACTGATACAAGCAACGGGGAGGGTCCACGAGGCCGAGGGCCCACGAGGCCGCCAGGGGCAGAGTCCCACGAGGCTGAGTGCCCACAAGGCCGAGTATTTTCCCATGAGACCCGATTTTTTCTCATATTGTATTTGCAATATACTGCTCGGCCTCGTGGACCCTCGGGCCTCGCAGCCCTCGGCCTCGAGGGCACTCCGCCTTGTGGAAGACCCCAAGCCAACAGAAGCAAGCTATAGAAATCAATAGAAACTGATAAATAAATTATGGAAACCAACAAAAGCTGATAGAAACTAATAGAAACCATTAGACACCACTGGAACCAAGAAAATAGAAAACCCCAATAGAAATTATATATGGGACAGCTGACACTAATAGGCCTAGAGACCAATAGAGTCTGATGGTCTGTGTTGGTTTATGGGTCCAACAGCTGGAACCATAGAGACCATCAGACTCTATTGGTTTATGGGTCCAATACAAGGGCCAGAAAACCAATTTGTATTGGACCAATAGAGGTGGATGGCCAGACACCAACAGAATCTCTTGCATACTATTGAGCCTATTGGTCCTCTGTGGTCATTAGGATTCTGATATTCCCATTGTATTGGTCTCTATTGGAATACAATAGACATGTCTGATGGTCCATTAGAGAACCATTAGAATCCATCAGACACCATTAGAAACCAATAGAAATTTTCTGTTGGTTTTCTAATGGAGCCTATGGGAATTTCGACCTGGGAGGTACAAAGAAGTTAGAAATAGAGCTAAGATAAGCGTTAGTAAGGCTTACTGGAAATATGTGAATGATTTATTTTCCTTCCCAGACAACAGGAAACGTTTCTTTGGATATGTAAGATCACAGAAACGTAACCCACCTCCTAAAGTCATTACACTTGTGAATGGAAAATTGTCGAACAGGTCCGAAGAGATTGCTCAGTGTTTCTCAAATTACCTTGTCTCTGTCTTCAACCCTAGTAATGCACTTACTAAAGCGCCTTGTTCATGTGATACACCCATTCCTCCGTTAACCTCATTGCAAATACACTTGAAAGAAATTGAAGAACTCATCAAAAACTTGCCTCTTAATAAGTCTCCCGGACCTGATGGAATTACAGCGGCAATGCTGAAATCAGCAATCACACCCGTGCTGCAAAAGCTATTTAACACATCCTTTTCATCAGGTAAATTGCCTTCGCAATGGAAGGAGTCGGTCGTAATTCCCATTCGCAAGTCAGGAAATGCCTCCAATGTTTCCAACTACCGCCCAGTTGCATTAACCTCAATTGTATGTAAGATGATGGAAAACTTGGTTGACCGGAGGATAAGAGATCATCTAGATTCATATGGCTTGATCAACCCGGTCCAGCATGGTTTTTGTCAAAAGAGGTCGTGTGTAACACAGTTGATCAATGTAACACATAAGTGGAATACTGCACTTGATAGTACCCCACCCCCTATCATTGATACACTATGTTTTGATTTTAGTAAAGCCTTCGACCGAATGCCACATAGTATTCTTTTGAACGAGATCTCAAGTAGGTACAATATTTAAGGGAACATGTGGCATTGGGTTAAGTCATTTATATGTGACCGCCAGCAAAAGGTTCAATATCGTGGTTCATATTCAGACTCAGCAGTCATGTTACTTCAGGAATTCCCCAGGGTAGTGTCCTGGGGCCCCGATTGTTTTTCATTTTCATTTTCATAAACGACATCGTAGACATTGTCCACTCCCCTTGTATTCTTTTTGCGGATGAAACCCTGATCTATCGTATTATCAAAGATCCACGCGAGACCAGTCTGCTCCAAGACGATTTGGTCAGGGTTAAATCGTGGTGCAATAATAACCAGATGGAACTAAATGCGGGCAAAACCAAAGTCATGAGAATCGCCCCCCGTAAAAGGAATGTTGGTAACCCACAGTATGTTCTCAACCGTGTAATGATTGAACAGGTTAGCTCCATTAGATACTTGGGAGTACTTCTGAATTCACAATTAAACTGGGATGACTATGTGAATTATGTTGTTTCTAAATGCAATCGCATGCTTGGACTTATAACACGTTTTTCTTCCGGTGTCTCTTCTCGAGCGCTGCTGGCATTGTACAAGTCACTCGTGTTGCCCATCGTTGATTACGGTGTACCAGCTTGGATGGTTTATTCTAAGAAACACAGGGATATGTTAGAATATATTCAACGACGGGCAACACGAGTGATACTCAGACAGCGACGACAGGAGATGCCATATGATCAGCGTTTACAGCACCTAAACTGGTATACGCTTAAAAGAAGATGAACATTTTTGATGGTATCTTTCTTTGTCAAGACATTGTATGGCATGATCAGATGTGAGGGAATAGAAGAAAATATTGTCATTCGCTACATCAAACGGCTGTCCATAGGTTCCCGATAGTTTGGGAAAGTTTGAGTCCTGAATGCAGGGTAGAATTAGTATGGGGAAATATGACAGTTCCTTAATGTTCTCAGAAAAGAAATTTTGAAAGAAGATTAAAGACTTTTGTAACAAACCAATCATTATTAATTTATTAATGTTTAACCGGAACACCATATTCAATGTAATATTATACGAACTGTATTCGAGATCATGTTATTGAAGTATTAATTAGTAACTGTTTGCATATATCGGTATTTTGTGAAATTGCAACAGGCCTATCCCGATTCTTCCTCTCACCTTTATTCCAAATTTCTCTTATTGTATATTCTTTTTAAACTCCTTTAATTGTTGTTTTATTGTTATTACACTTAAGTTTTAGACACTTATGCATTCGATCAGGTATGGGAAGGAAGGCCTGTGGGCCATGGACATTGAGTTATCCTATTCTTTTCCAGGCAGCCTCATTGAGTGCATGAGTGCCTATAGAGCTGATGTGTCAATTTCTTTGAATTATATGTATGTCAATTATATTTCATTATCATTATTCTGTATTATGTATTTCATGTATTGAAAGTGCCGAATGAAATAATAATAATAATCTCTTGATGGTCATCCACAAACTCACAAAGCGCTCTGAGATACAGATCTCTTATTGATGATCATCCTCAAACTCACAAATCACTCTGAGATGCAAATCTCCTGATGGTCATCCTCAAACTCACAAAGCACTCTGAGATACAGATCTCTTATTGGTGGTCATCCTCAAACTCATAAAGAGATACAGATCTCTTATTGATGGTCAACCTCAAACTCACAGGACGTAAAAAGTCTTTCCCATAATGCTCTCCTTTTTCACAAAAATTATCTTCCTGGCTCTCTCTCCACCAAAATTTCTTTCACTCTCTTATCTCCGTTTTTCTTTCCTTTTTTCCACAGAATTACCATGATTTCACCACTTGCATGCCTTCACAATTAAATGGATATCAATACCCTAGTACAGTCCACTCCTGTTATAATGAGCATATATATTCAAGACTTTGTTATAACAAGGCTATTCTACTTCTTACACTGTAAAAAGAAACCTGCATAAATGATATGATGCCATTAACAGAGTTGCCATCAATTCTTCGTAAAAGTACAGATGCTGAGATGGGCAGTATATTCCTATACACATTACTGGGAGGGATGCAAAGAAAAAAGAAGAAGAAAAGAAGAAGAAAAAAAAAAGCACAACCAAACATCAGAATGTCTGTCTTTAGTGAAACCAGAGCAAATCTTTTCTTTCTTTTTTTGTTGTTGTCTTCACAGAGTATAACAAAGCGATTCCACCAGTCTGAATTTCAAAGCATGTGCTATAATGTGTTTGGTTAAAACAAGGTTAATTGCATTGGTTTGGTTTTAAGTGCCTCCTTATAACAAGAGTGAACTGTATACAGCAATTTTTATTAGATTCCATGCCATTTGCTCCAGCAAGAATTGCTCAGCCATAAATTTCATACACAATAATCGTATTAAACCCTGCACTTGATACACTACCATAATCCTTACATACAACCCTATTGGAAATCTAAGGCTAAACCTGAATACATCCAAATATACCAAAATTGGTTCCCTGTTCATTTTCAACATCTAAAAAAACTAATTAAACTATCTATTACAAATTTATCATGGTTATACCATCTGTAAATAAATTCAATACTGCATTAAAAAGCTGTTTAAGATAAAAATTAGACATTTTATTTCCAATCAACAACCAATGCAAATTAAAACAGATTTAGCATCTCAAATAATACCATACTGCATGAATCAACCATGAGGCCTACAAACATTTTATATATATACTGTCATTAATTATAAACATATTATAGAATTATACTGTCGCCAGTTATAAATATATTCTGGTTACACCATTTGTAAATGTTAAAAAATCATACATGCACAATTACATGAAAGACCATTACGTAGAGAATTTTCAATTCTAGGAAATGGTTCTAGGACATCTCCCCCGGAGGACAACTCCCCCGGGGACAATTCCCGGAGGACAGCTCCCCCGGAGGACAACTCCCCCGGAGGACAACCCTAACCCTAACCCTAACCCTAACCCTAACCCTATGTCCCCGGGGGAGTTGTCCTCCGGGGGAGATGTCCTGATACGCTAGGAAATATATCATGATTAACCTGATGATCTGGTACAAGTTGCAATATATGACATTACCTATCAATTGCACTAACTGCAAATCACACACTCAAAAACATTAATTTAATGCTGAATGTTGCTTTATATCATTAGTTCAATAATGCATTTGCATTCATAATTGGGATTGTAAAGAACTGAGTTAGAGCCATAATAATCTTACAAACATTTTTTTTTTTTTTTTTTAGATTTTTGACTAGAAGGGGAAATTTGAGAGAGATTAAACTGTCAAAAGTTTTGGAATATATCTATTTCTTTAAATTATCATACGTTTTAGTTGAAATTTTCAAGGGGACTGACACACAAAATTTGTGAAGGTAAAACTACCACAATAACCACATTGTAACACACAGTATTTAGGGTAATATGGCGTTAATCAAGGCATGATACTAGTACACAATAATAAGATTAATTGTTTACATGTATTTGCATCAGAATGAGAAATCGACAGCACCAAGTTCAAGACTAAACAGTTTAACATGATATCAATTATAATAACAATAAATTTGTTAATTTCAATGGCAATAATTGCATTTTTTTTTTTTTTTTTTGAGGGGGGGTTGATATTGTACAGTATAAATATTGCATCCTATAACATCCCTTACATTCAAACCAATCCCTAAAGACCTCTTCATACCCTGTAGAAAGACACAAGTATATAATAATTTCATACCAATTATTGATAGAAAATACAGTAGAAACCCGATATAAACATTTTTAATATTATACAAATATACGGACCTTGAGCAAGGATGGTTAAATCTATATATCGCAGCTACTGAAATATTTCTATTTCATGAAGGGCTTTAGCCCTGAAGGAAATAGGGATATTTAGTAGCTAAGATCATGTAGATTTACCCATTCTTGCGAATGAAGGAATGTATATTTGTTTTATATCCCTAATCTAAAAAATAATTTAGAAAAGTTATAATAGTAAATAAAATAAAATGAATAAAAGGAGAGTTTTAAGAGATAACAACATTAGATTAAACAACTTTAATTTCTTGATTTGACTTCATGCAGCGCGCAAAGGATTACGTCATACTAGCAATGCCCGTAAAATATATGCGCTTATCATGCTGCGCGTGTATAATCTGCAGATGAAATAGTAATCCGAACTATACTTGGGTAAATGGGAAATTCTTCCTTTCTAGTGGAATTATTTTAAATCACATGTAGTGCTCTTAACCCATCATTATTGAACAAACTTTCAATGATGGATATAAATTGAAATATATATTGTTATATACCTCATTTTAAGAATCTTTAATAATCCTGTTTTCTGATTGGTTGAAAGTGCAGTCATAATCTGACCTATGGCCGCCATAAGGACTTTTTCCCGTGGTTTTAACGCGGTCAATAGAACATTTTTTACAGTACTTTTTGCCCATGGGCATAGTGCGATCCCCATTTGTTACTGTGCAAGGCTGCTGCCGCATGCGCTTTATTTCAGATACCATAATTTGCGGCGCGATTGTCGATAATTTTAGACATAACTCCGCTGCTTGTGCGTCAACGCGACGCAGCTGCGCAGCGTAGAAAATTCTTTCGTGCGCTAGAACGTAGTCCCAGATTTCTAGTTACGTTAAAGACTGAAATTCCGATGACGAGTGTTGATCTAAACAAGCGATTTTTAGAGGTTAATCTGGAGGGTGCTTTCCTCGCATTTTTGTCAGTTAGTTGTTAAGTTAGAATGAATGTGTTGCCTGGCATTGTGCGTGAGCAGCATTGTGGCCTGCAAGAGCCAGACGAGGCTCGAACTGACTTAACATTCATGACTCTAGGTAGTCTAAGATTCTAACGTTAGGCCTATTTTAGATCTAAGATCGAGACTTCACGTAGACTTAGTTCTAGGTCAAAATTACGACCACTGTTTTGTTGTTTTTAGATTCGGCATATAAAATATAATTGACTGCTTTTATTTTTGGGACATGGTCGTGTTGTAGACTGCTCTCGGAATTCTCCGAATCTGCCATAACCCGCGAATCCTGCGGTCTTGGGTTATAGCAGATGCGGAGATTCCCTTGAGAAGTCCTAGCAAAACGCCATGTCCCTGCAAAGCAGTAGATATATTAACTATTTCTCCAGTTCAAATGAAATAAATTTTGTTTTGATTTCTATTGTTATGTGTCTACTAACAGAAAAAGAGGTATAGAAGAATTCCAATTTTACATTGTAAATAATATGTTTACAGTAACACAGGGGTAATGAAACACACACATTCTGTTTGTAATTGTGATGCAATTGATCAAAAAGGGTATGGCATTTACATTGCAGTAATATGATGCAAAAATCCTTCCAATTATGTATTTGAATACTATTCATAACTGCATGTAAATCTTCTATTAATATCTAATTGTCACATTATTTTAATGTGCTATATATACAGTCAACATTTCTCAATTTGAAGTCACATAACTCAAACAATCTCTTTAGTTGAAGGCATTTTCATGTGATATTCTCTTTATATTCTATTGTTTTTAACCCTTCATAATTCAAATTTTCTTCAGTCCCGACATAATCGACAAGGTTGACTTAATATTATATAAATTAAGGAGCAGTATACCTTGTCTTAGAACACGGATTATCTTTAGTGCAGTATCCATCATCAAGGTCGCACAATATATTGACTCCTCTAACTTCACGGAACAAGTCGACCCATTCTGACTCACGACGAAAGAAGACAGGGATGATACCAACGGGAGCTGCCACTGTAAGGGTCTCACCACCTACTGATGTAATGGTCTCATCCCACATGAAGATCCAGTCATCTGGTGGAAGGTAGACATCCCAGGTCTGTATTCCGGACTCATATACTGGAGCCACCAGCAGATCTTGGCCAAACATGTACTGGTATTGGATGCTATAGGATCTCGGATCAGATTCGTAGTGAAAGAAGAGTGGGCGCTGTACAGGTATGCCCAGCTCTGCGTTTTCCTGGATGACTGCACGCCTGTAACTGTTCAGAGCATAGAAAAGGCGAGTATGACAAGCCAGCTGGGAGAGTGTGTGCTCGTTGGAGTAGAATTGAAGGTTTTCATCAGGTCGATTACCTTCGTGCGTTCGCATCATGGATGTGAAGATGGACATTTCTCCGTATCGAGACATGAGTTCTTCGGTTCGGGTGTAGTTGAAGAGAGAGGTGAAGCCTCCAATGTCAAAATGAAACAAGCCAAAGCCAGATACGCCGAGCGACAGAGCAGCAGGAATGACTGATGCGATACCATCACTCAAGCTGAAATCAACAAACTGATCTCCTGCCCACGTCATCACCCCATACTTCTGAGCCCCGCTAAACCCAGCTCGCATCCAGTACAGGATATCACCCAGCTTACCTGCTTCCTCTACTCCTTCACGATTGATCTGAGCCCACAGCGTTGGCCATTCATTGTGGAGCTCCATACCAGATTGACCATTGCTGAAGTATGCGTCTGTTGGTAGGTACTCTCCAAAGTCGGCCATCCATCCGCTGATGCCTAACTCTAGTATATTCTCCTTGATGATGCGGTCTTTGTACCACTGCGCAGCCTTAGGGTTTGTGATGTCCACAATCCCACAGAAGAACTCTCCATAGTCCAGACGATAAGTGTTTCCATCTTTGTCCAGGATAAGGTAGCCTAGTTTTTCAGCTTCCTTAAAGAGATTTCCTTCCTGATTGAGGTTTAGGTTAGTGTAGACCAGGACCTGAATACCCTGAGATTTCAGATCGGCAATGACTTTATCAAGACCAGGGTAGTGTTTGGGATCCCACTGCCAATTCCAGAAGATGCGCCTCCCAAAAGAAGTCTTGATCCGTCCTGCCCAATCTTGAATCCAAACAGCGCTCACCTTGATACCATTATCCTTTAAACAAAAAGATATAAACAGAGACATGTTTGAGGTGAAATATGTGTCAAAATGTCATATCAATTTATGATGTCCATAGTTTGGCATTACAGTAGCAATAGTTATGAAGAGGTCTGATAAACGAGATTCCAGATACATGTATGAGAAGGTATTTTTGCTGGTCACTGCTCTTTTTAGAGATTTCTGATATAAGGTAACTTCCATTGTCTCAAGGAACTTGTTATTTTGAGTTTCTACTATTCATGTTTGCATTTTTTAGTGCAAAATGTTAAGTCAACATAACATATACATGATGAGATAATGTAAACACTGAATGCTTTTTTTTTTCAAGCAACGCGGCCTATCCAACAAGAGCCGCCCCCTGTTCTGTGATTTGAGAGACATAGGAATATTTTTCCGAGAAGCCCTTTGTAAGTATTTCAGCAGGTTTGTCAGTGATAGCATGTTTTCAGATGAACAGCGGAGGGTTCTGGCATGATGCAATTTATCTCTCCCCCCCCCCCCCCAAAAAAAAAAAAAAAAAGCCAAATAATATAGAAACTAAAAACTCTTTTGTTTAAAAGAAGGGGGAAAAAAACAAATCAAAGTACTATTGGCGATAATAGTAAAAAATGACTGCGTTGACCCATTAAAAACCAACCAAACAACATCAACAACCATTGACTTGAAAGGAAAAATAATTCCTATACGAAGGCTTCCGATGCCCACAGCATTCACACATGTCGCCAATGTTGTTGAAAAGCTAAACATCCATTATTGAAATTGTACTTTAATTCAGAGTGTTTAAGTGTGAGAATGTATTGAGGAACATGACAAGGCATAGTTAGTTTGCATAGCAATAATCTCTCTTCT
>CALNVZ010000174.1:19362651-19399627 GCA_940671915.1 Paracentrotus lividus
CGCTTGCTAAAGAGCGATTTAAATAATTAGTGCCTTAATGACTTGTTTTCTGGTTACTAGGTTATATTTGCTGGAAGGGAGGCAATGGTCGTTTATAAGGTGTGGCACGAGGAGTGTTATTGATGCGTTTGAGAGAGTGTAATGGATGAGGGCAGAGCATTTCAAACCACCGAGGAAGAGAGGTTGTTTTCCATGAGTGGAACGAGGGGTGCAAGTGTGGAGTGTTGATATGAAGGTGTGAGCCAAGGGTTTCCCCGTTACAGGCAAGGAGTTTTCCTGGTGCAAATCTTGTAGGGATCCTGTTTCTGGCTAGACACAGCACGCCGACCGTACACAACCACCGAGAGCCGTACACCCAGAAGAGTCATTGTAATTTTGAAGATTAGTAAGTTTACCTTGTTTTGTAAAGTTAATTTTTGTCAAAACAAAAATATATATATATATATAATAAACGAAGCAATAATGCATATTTGTTATATTTGGAGATAATTATACTGCAACAAAAGCTTAATTGCAGTAAGGGAAGAAATTACTCTTTTAAACGATACCTTGAAATACATGGTGATTTACAAAATATTGCTTACTGTTGTCTTGTGTAAATTGACAATTTGATAATTATTGATAATTTAATCATGTAGTGGGGGATTTTGTCTATAATTATGATATTGATTGTTGATTGGCATGTGCATTCATTTCTTTAAAAGAGTTTCCTTCTAATTTTATATTGAGTCCATCTTAAAACGTAGTTTAATAATAGAGGGCAATATACGGTGACACTCGCACATGGCAATGCAAAAATCCAACTAAAATATAACCCCCAAAACACATCTATGCGTACATTCCCCTTTTCCAATTTAGCTCAAATTATGGACTTATAGTATACTCATGTCATATGTACCCCTTGAAGCTAAAGTGGGGAAAGGCATTACCTGCTTAAACTTTGGTTGATATAAACTTAAGGATATTTCATTTCCCCGTTTAATGTACCTTCCCAGTTTAATTTCTCCACCTCGCAAGGTAGAGAAAGGAGTTTGAAGTTTATGCGGCAGTCACATGTACACAACGCAAGACCAGCGCATTGAAATTTGTGAAAATTGCTGACAGTGCGCACAGAGCATATACATAGAAAACACATATCAAAATACTGAATGAATGCACTGCGTTGGCTAAGCGCGCTCGATGCACGAGTAATGCACACCCAGCACGTACTGTGCGTTGGACATGCATCGTACATGTGACTGCGCCACAAGCGGGGAAACAGGTTACTCTCTTAAACTTGTCCGAAATGAAAGGAATATTACCTTTCCCTGCTTTATTACCTCAAAGCTTAATGACATCAGAGGTCAATTCTCATTTACGCCTAAATAGAGATTCAATGTGCTGAGCTAAGCTAAAGCTGAATTCATTAATAACCCATTGAATATAATTAATGCCGTAATAACTATAACCCATTGAATGCAGCCTTGCTATACTTCCAGTCTTGTGTCTCGCATTATTGGGAATGTTCAACAGGGTAGAAGTCCTTACGAAAAGGACACTTTTTTCCTTCCCTGGTAAAGTGAGGAATATTAGCTCGTATAGTTAGCCCTTAAACTTCAACACGTAAAGGGAAAGAGGTCAAATCTACAATGTACAGTGTGTATTGTCTATTGCTGTACCAAAATACACATGTTGATCATGAAGACTAAAGGTGGTATCTCACTTTATGGAGAAGTCTTTGAGATTTGTAGACTCAGAGATGTCTCACAGATGTCTCCATGACGGAAAAATCTTATAGATATGAACATGTTCAATTTTTCCGCGAATCATGAGACATCGCAGAGACTCTGAGGACGTCCCTGTGACATCTCTGCGACTAGTCTCAAGTTACCTGTCTCATGGCAAGTAAGATACCACCATTAGCCCCAGTACCCACGTTTGCCAATACTTTACCTGTTTCTCACATCCTGATACACTGAAGGTCACTCTTCTTGTAACAACGTCTCCTTTTGCAGTCTCAGGTTTTCCAACAGAGAACTTTGTCAAAGGAATTCTACTTTCCACAAAGTCATCAATTCTGTAGTTACCATTCTGACTGTGAGTCTTTACCGATCCAGACCCGACGAAAAGGAAGGGAGAGGAAGGTTTGTGGTCAATGATGAGGACGTTATTGGCGCTCACGGCTAGGTGGGTGTCGCTTTGAACAAAATGAAACAAGTTGGAAGCGAAGGATGCATGGGCCATCAGGAGGATAGCAATGCAGAGATGGGGGACATGTAAATGGTCCATGATGATCATTCAAACTGATATTTTGTGACGGATGCAGAGTTCAGGAGAATTTCTCATCTGCAGTTCATTCTCTATTTGAAAAGAAAAACAATGAAATGGAAGAAGAGAAAAATAAGAATACTAATAACAAACGTGTGTAAAGAACAGTATCAACGAGACTTTAAATTTAGAGCCATATAATAGTCTTTCAGCAATTAAGGCCAACTAGGCCCTACACGGTTTCAGTTTAACTACTCATTTTACAGCCTTCCGATTTATAGATCTTCTGAATTGAGTGGGTACCATGCATGTACGTATCATGCATCAAACAGTCATGTTTTCAAAAGTTGATCTCCCAGGTGACCTATTAACATTGGCAGCGATCCTGGAGGGGGGGGGGGGTGGGGACGTGTCCTAGATTTTTTCTGGGGAGGATCTTCCCCCCTCGATTTTTAAAGCTTAACATTTTTTTATTTAGTGATTAGCTGGAAAAGCTAGTGAAGAGGCAAAATATACGTCAAATACAATGCCAAATAAGGCAAAATTTTAAAAAATAGAATTAATCTTCAGAATTCCTATTATCTCAAGATTTTCTTTCTCACACAGTCCCTCCGAAATAAGAAAAGTTTTTACTCCAGGTTAAAACATCGACTATGGAGGTTGTGTTTTACTTCATGCAAAATAGGCTAAGTAGCTCTGACATCATACACACTCACCGAAAAAATCTAATAAAACAAAAGATCAAAGTTCAAAATACATTTTGGAATACATATTTTTATAATACGGCCCGTGTAATGTGTAGGTCTACTGAAGTAAAGATATTTATATGACAGCGGGCGACTTGCTCGGTGGTCAATTTAGTATCGTAAGTGTTTATTTGATATTACATTTTTGAAGATACCATACCCAACCATGCATGTATTATAACAAGAAGGTACTGTTATGATAAAAATGGTGATCGTGTAGGCTGTAGCCAGTCAAGTCAGATTAAACGTGAATCAAACTAAGCTGAATGTATGTGAAATTGTTGTTTATTCTGAACATGCACTCAATCATGATAGTCGACACTCACTCACAATTTACTTATGTAAGGTCCATTTTACAAAAGGTTGATACAATAGCAGCTCAAAACATGTAGGTCGTAGTGGTAAGACTTTCCAGTACTTGTGTGGATTTTGATTGAGACAAAGTAAGTGTACTGGGCAGTTCCAAGGTAACGGAGTGACATTCAGAAGCAACATTTCAGCATTCAAACACGTTTATCATCCAAGCTTTAATCTTTATTTACAAAGAAATGGTTCATGACAAAAGCTGATGCTTCCCTCTTTTCAAAATGATAATTTTTTTTATAGTGATCCTCTTAATTAATGAGATATGAATATTCATATTCATGGTTACGGAGTTGACGCAAAATGGACATGCATATTTGAGCAGAAAACATTTTGCTTAAACTCTGTGAAATTTAAAAGGATATCACAATTTTGAGTTATTGATTGGATTCTATATTATTCTAGGTATAATATGCCACCTTGCATAAAAAAATTAGTTGAATATTTTGTTAATTAACCCTTGTCCGGTTACGGAGTGACGGTTACGGAGTGACGTCTGGTTTCCCGGTCTTTTTCGTGAGGAGAAATGCATTATAAAGAAATATTAATACCAAAGTTTGTTGGAGTAGACCATGACAATTACATTAAGCCAAAAAAATTGGCAAAAAGTGACGAGATATAAGAATTAGAGGCATTTAAAGCTCCATAGTCCCATACGTGCAAATTTGGGTTTGATCAATTATTCAGCGCAAGAATACTGAATCACAATTTTTTTAAACTTAAATGATTGGTTGTATTGTAAAGAAGCCTTTGTGGTAATTTCAGATCCTAATTTGCATTTTCAAAGGCGCAGCGGCACATTGAAATTTCAGCTCCATGTCCTGTTTTGCTTGGAACTGCCCTACTACAGTGAGGTATTAACCCTTTGTTATGGAGCTTTGACCATTAATATACGTATACCGGTATATATGAATAAAAACAAATAATCATAGGCAGCTGATTATCATAATGCCATGGTAGCATTAAACCAAATGATTATTATGGTTTAATCTTAAACCTCGCTATAAATACTCACCGACCGCGATCAACTGTCAAAACAACTGCCTGCAATTTCGTATAATCATGTACCGTATACTAGTAGTACCCATAGAAATCTTGGGATTTCTATGGTAGTACCCCGTACCGTACCGTATACCGCTAGTGGCGTGGTGCTGTCGCCGGAGAGAAGGTGGGTCGCTGTAGTACAGGATCACTGTAGGCAATATAATACTCTTTGTATTCGGTGCCTGCCCTTTGACTTTCCTCCAAGGTTAAACCTACTAATAATGATCAGAGGAAGAAAATGAAGTCACTTTAGGTCTCTAGAGAAGTCATCATAGATCTAACATCCGCGTTTCCGATATAATAAGTTTTTGACAATATATTTTTCTTTCAAACTTTATCATTGTAAAACCCAAGAACTTCCAAGATAGAAATAGGTTTTCCCGGCGCAGAAACTTAGTGGGCGTGGCACATCTGACCGTATGTGCACGTGTGTTGAAACCTTAAAAGATATCCCTTCTCATACGATAACCGTACACCGCCTAGGTTACTGGTTAGGGGTAGGGTTAGGGTTACGTTACCGCATCTGTCTCGCGCGCTCTCTCTGAACTCTTTTTTTTTTTTTTTTTTTTTTTTTTTTTTTTTTTTTTTTTTTTTTTTTTTTTTTTTTTTTGGACTGAGGCGGTGTGGTTATCGTATAAGAAGGGTTATTGTAACATTATTATTTTTTTTTTGACTGAGGCGGTGTGGTTATCGTATAAGAAGGGTTATTGTAACACACGTGCGCTTGGAAGAAATTGAGCGTCAATTTCATTATGTACGAATACAGGTCAGTGCGTCTTCCTATAATATGCCCGACTTTTTGAGAACATCGTTAATATGCATGCCATTAGTTTTGTGACCTTGATTTTTATCATTTATTTTAAAGAGTGACCTATGTTCTGTTCAATGGTACCAAATTTAAACATGTGCTGTCATGGATGACTGAGTGCTGGGCGTATACAACTTGCGTCACAATGCCAATATTGGGCAGAAGCTATACCCATGCATTTCAATATTGGCCAATAAACACTTTGACCCTTGTCTCTGGAAGACTTTCCCCCTTCTACATCAGATGATTATTTCACATAAAATGCACAATAATAATAGCATTAACATCGAACGCAAACATTCTCACATGCATTCTAGAGTCAACTAAGTCAGATTTTCTTTTTGTTCGCATTCCTTCTTGATCGTAGTATGCGGCAATTTTTTTCCTCTCTGATTTCTATTTTGTTAATACACTTTCAATTTTGTACCTTTTTTTTTTCTTTCAGGATTTGTTTCTTTCCAAGATAATATTGTCAGAAATGAATAAATCGGTTCACTTATGTTATTAGAATTTATGGATTATATTTCTTTAGGGACATATTAACAAGATGTTGGTGTTGATTAATGTTGGAACGGTATTTTATTATTATTTTTTTTTTCTTTACTCCAGCAGTGCGTGTGGCATGCTGGGCCGCCGGTGTTAACACCGATTTGGTGTCAAAGGATATTTACTTTAACTTAATAAACTAAAGCAAATTATACTGTTTATGTACTTACGATAATAATAACATGATGTGCAAAAAGTTCAACAAAAGAGGAATTATCCGGAGAACTTGCTTGAAAAAAAAAATTGATAAATCTGCAGGGCTCTTCCCATATAAATGCCAGGGGGTGGCATATGCGAAAATGACTATCTATTCATGATTTTTTTTTTTTTTTTTTTGGTTGCATAGCAGCCCACCTTCCCCACTTTCCAAAATGCCCGGGCCAAACTGTTCCGCGGCGCTGCATCTATACAGTCCGTATAATTATGTACATGTATAGATGAAATTAAGGTAATCCATTTTTAGAGGGCACATAATTCCAAGCTCATTTGTTTTGCTGTTCATAATAACATAATAATTAAAGAAAAACTCTCCACCTTTCCAATATACCTTTCTTGAATCATAAATGTATTATTGTCTTTAGTAAATTGCAAATGAAAATGACAGGTAGGGCCTACAGTATCCAGTTTTTCAAGTTTTTAGAAAAGGAAGCATGCTGTCCGTGCTATCCAAGAGCATTATAGGATTATACGTGCGAAGATGAATGATTCTTTGGCATCCTTTGACAAAAATTTTGGAAAATGGATTTTGTACCTATCACCTTCATTTGCAATATTTTATTTATTCGGTTATGCGCAAGGGGCTGCGGAGCGTTTTTAAAAGTGGAGGGGCTGAGCCGAAAGTGGGGAGGGGGCTGAACTGGCTTTAAAAAAAGAAAAGAAAAAAAGTTTAGGGTCATTTTCGAGTTTTGTTACTGAAAAAAAAAAGTAAGAAGGGCTCCGCGGCCAAATGCACATACGTTACATTAATGAGTTCTAGAAGGTATGTAAAGGTGAGGAGGTCGTTTTCACTATCTGGTTGTTGAAACAAAATATCCCAAACTAATACTAGATGAGATGGGAATATAGCCCAAATTATTTATTATTATTATATAATTTTTTTTTTTTTTTACGATACGCACTGTATATAGATTAGTTCACGACCTCAAGTCAAACAGCCAGAGAGGTCAAAGAGGAAACCAACGTGGTGTTCGGGTTTCTGTATGCACGCATTTACCCGCGTTTCCATGGCAACACAGAGAGCTCTGAGTGCTCAGCTACAATAATACAGATTTCTGAATAGAATTTAAAATGTATAAATAAAAAAAATATGAAACTGAAACAATGTGTGAACCTCCACCTACACAAGTTAAAAGTAGCAGAGAGAGAGAGAGAGAGAGAGAGAGACGCTCGAGGAAACCTGGTTCCCTATATGAATCTACAAGTTTACATCATTACAAGTATATATCACATTAATATGAATGGATAACTACTCTGTTGAGTTATTTCTCATCAAGTCTGCTCCCATCTTGCTGAGCAACCCCGATTGTTAATCATTTATGACCACGCCTTTGCATCTCTTGAAGACGGAATTGCGCTCATGCATGTTGTCTGACCCAACCGCGCCGCCCCCAAGTTGGCCTTGAAATCATCGATTCATTCCAACCAATATATAGGCCTCGATCAATGTCTTTGCCATGAGTAATAGAGGAGTTGCACTAATCATAATCTTTGCGCGCTTTTGAATTGGCATCTGTTGAGTCGTGGAGCCGAGTAAAAGCACAACAGTACATGCAAAATAATAGGAGATTGTATTCCGTAAGGTCGTGGAGAAAGTGATAATGGAGTATTGAAAATGCAACAAGCATCATCTGTGCGCAGAGATCCCCGTGCATCTAGACAGTTAGCAAGCCGGTATACACGGTTCCGCATCCCGCTCGCTACCATACCACAGCGTACGGGAGGACGCTCTCGATCTCACGCACAAGCCAGAGTCGGCTAGACATGTGCAAAAATGGAAGGAAATTCATATAATTTTAACTATGCAAACACTAATGGCGGTAGTGGATTAGGTAAGTGGACCTTCCTACCATGCATGCAGCATTGTAAACAAATCAATGATTGTGTGATGCGTTATATTCATGTGATTGTGGTATTAGTAATGTGAAACAATAATCTGATTCTGTATCTTGTAGAATTTTATATGTGTATCAGTGTCTTAGCTTTAACTGTCCAAAGATGTTTAATTAATGATGATTGTTTCAATATCATTCATTGTCTTGTTGAATTATATAATAATAAACTATGTATTAGACAACTCATGACATATTGTCCCTTGTTCATCAATGTAATATTTTGTGTCACATGCAAGTGCAGCACCTGTCACATTTGTAGTGGTAGTCCTGTTTGAGTGTATTGTCTGTACGTATTAAAAGAAAGGCATACAAAGGTTTGAAATACATTTCCATCCCATTATCAAACAAGGGTGAATAGTACCTGTGCATCCCTCACAAACAACTAGGCCTACCCCTTCCCTAGGCCTAGGCAGCAGAAACACCAAGGGCAACCAATGCTGCATGGGAAGGGGGCAGCATCACCCTGCCCCCGCCCCCCCCCCCCCTTTTCCCTGGCCCCAACCCACTTTGGTAGTAGACTTCACTCTTTCACATTCAAAAACAATATTATGCTTTTCAGACTGCAGTTAAAATCCTTAACCCCAGGAAATAGGTAGGGCTAAGGGGGGGCCTTAGTACCACCTATTTCCTGGGGTTAAGCTTAGCACGCTTCGGTTTCAGACTGCGTTTTACCAAAGTAGGCTAGCACGGTAAATAGTACGGTACTATCTGGCCCTGCTAAAAAGCAGGGTTAGCCGGGTAATTGCGGAGTTAGCCGGGCAATTGCGGTGCTAAGAGTTGCAGTCTGAAACCAAACCGTGCTAAGGAAAAGCGGGGCTAAGCATTATCCAATCAATGAAAATGTGGTCATGAATATGCATAATTATTCGTAAACTTGATAACACAAGTAAAGAGAAAAACAATGAATAACATAAGGAAAAGAGAAAAACAATGAATAACATTAGTAAAAAGAGAAAAACAATGAATAACATTAAGAAAAAGAGAAAAACAATGAATTACATAAGGAAAAAGAGAAAAACAATGAATAACAAAGAAAGAGAGAAAAACAATGAATAACATGAGGAAAAAGAGAAAAACAATGAATAACATAATAAAAGAGAGATAAAACAATGAATAACATTAGGAAAGAGAGATAAAATAATCCATAAGATAAGGAAAGATAGAAAAACAATGAATAACATAAGGAAAGAGATATAGAATAATGAATAACATAAGAAAAGATAGAAAGCAATGAATAACATAAGGAAAAAGAGAAAAAACAATGAATAACATAATGAAAGATAGAAAAACAAGGAATAACATAAGGAAAAAGAGAAAAAACAAGGAATAACATAAGGAATAAAACAGGGAATAACTAACACAAGCAAAAAGAGAAAAACAATGAATAACAAAATGAAGATAGAAAACATAGAAAAACATGAGGAGAGAGAGAAAAACAATGAAGAACATAAAGAAAGAGAATAAAATCATTAATATTCATGATCCAGCAAATAGTCTGGGGTTAAGGAATACCCAGTGTGAAAAGCATTGAATTTCTTAACCCCGGCTAAGCAAATAGTATGGGGTTAAGAAACACAGTCTGAAAGCAAAAAAAGATAGTACGGGGTTAAGGATAGTATGGGGTTAAGGATAGTACGGGGTTAAGAAATAGCAGTCTGAAAAGGGTATATGTGTCTAAAAGCTAACTGAGGACAATATCCCAAAATAAACTCATGGGCATGCTTTAGTATCCGTGAATGTTTTAGTTTTTGTAAATATTTTAGTTTGCTTTTTGGTACTTTACAGTAAAACTGCATCTGTAGTTTTCTGACTGTAGAATACAGTAGAATGCCATTGAGATCCAGGATTTGAAATTAGAGGGGTTCAGCTGGAAATTTTAGAAGGGGGGGGGGTATCCAAAAATATGAGGTGCACGCCTTTTGCACCCCCTGGATCTGCCACTACAGTGAGTCCCGAAAAGAACAATACACTTTTGACAAGGCTGCCAAATTAAAAATATATAATTCTTGGGGAAAAGGTTTAGATGTATATAATTATAAAGCTCATATTCTCAGCTATCATTATGACACAAAACATTCTGAAAATAACACTTTCTTCAGTGAGCAATGCCCACTTTTATGAAGGACACAAAAAACAGCCTGCACAGGAATTCGCTATTCATTTACCACCTGGGTATGGCATGCCAAGAAGGATTCAAAGAAATAATGGAATGAATCAGCTAACAGAGTAAAAGATATATCAAAAGTCAGAAATAAACAATATTATGCAAAATGTAGTTTTTCACCGTTTTGTTTTTATATCATTGATTTCAGTTTATTTTTGTCTTTGGTAGCCAATTTATTCTATTATTATTTGCATCCTTCTTGGCATGCCATACCCAGGGGATAAATGAATAGCGAATTCCTGCGTAGGCTGTTTTTTGTTCATAAAAGTGGGCATTGCTCACTGAAGAATGCAGTATTTTCTTAATTTTTTGTGTCATGTAGAACAGATCTCCATGTACTCAGGCCTGCCTCAACTATAAAAAAACTAAGAAGCAATGAGATTACAAGAATAGAAAAGAGCTCATTATAGACAACATGGACTTTGTGCTTTTGATACATTCCCTTTGCTTGTTAAAGCAGCAGACCAATGTCTGCTTGTAAAATGAGCAGTCTAAAGTGTTAAGTCTAACAAAACAAAAACAAACACTGTGTGAAATATTTTTTCTTAAAAAAATTAAATATAATTATAGCAGCACAATACTAATTCTTCATAGAAATTATGAAATGGCTCCCTGCAAACATACACTTCCTTTTTTAATTATTGAAATTTTATGTTAGATTTTTGGTGAAATGTTGAAATCAATTAAATATGCCTAAATTCGTATTTTTCAGGTATATTTTAATGATAGAATTTAGATTTGAGGCCCAAGCCCCCTTCTCAAGTTTTGTGTTCATTTTTGTGACAAGTTGATGTTTTTGATGATGCAATTTTGGCATAGTACAAATTTATATCTGCCATTGCTTCATGTTTATAATGTATTTTAAACCTCCATAGCTGCTGTGTAAGTATTACATGTTGCAAGTACTAAGTTGATCTGTTGATGGAATTACCTGCAGTATTTTATTCACTTTCTCACTGACTGACCTGTCTTAACTCATCACTGTTAAATTTGTTATGACCCATTAAGGGTTGTGCAGTGTCAAGTGTATTGTATGTCAAACCCCTTGACCTCAACTCCAATGTTTGTATGCATCAAAAACTCTTATATATGCTTTCACTCACACCAGTAGCAAAGAAATGTTTGGGGTGGGGCAGTAATGATTGAAAGAAAAGAGAGAGGAAATCTAGTCAACTGATGAGGTTCTATCAGCTCCACGGGCAGCGTGACTATAATTAAGCCAAGACGGTGCGAAATTTATACAACTATTCAGTCCTCTATCTGCATCTTTGCGGAGCTGTGCGGACCTGTGCGGCGCTAAATGAGAGTTTTGCAACTCTTGTAGATTTTTATTTTGGAACGGAATTTCCTGATTCAACATATTGGGCAAGAGAAATTCCAAGTCTACCTATCATGCACATTTTAATGTATTTATCATATCTGAAATTGTAAAAGTATTGGTGAAAGATATGGAAACAACCTATATTAAGCTTCAGTATGAGTGACAGAAAAGAGTATAATTTTTGCCATGATTCGCACAAAAGAAAAGCTACATATTTCGGAAGAATGAAATCTAGCTTCAATAAACGTAGTAAACTTTTAATATTCCTTTACTTTCTTACCACGTAGAGCTAGCAAAATAAAGCAAGTCCATAAACAGAAATGCGGCTTTCTGATGGCTGCTTGTGATCAAGGATTGATGCGGAGCGGGATTTTGAAACATGTGAACCGGTTACTGACCGCTCAGTGACCTTTGGTGCGTGGTGAGATTCGCATCAGCCAATCAAATCACACTCAAAATCAGACCAGCCAATCAGAGCGCAGTTTATTGAAGCAATTTTGTTATTGCTGCACATTTAGCCTAGCTCTACGTAAACATCTTGAAAATCATGTCTGGTGATATTTGGAAAGCTGAAGAGTTGCTGAGATTATGAATCTATTTCTCGTCGAATCATTGAAAATAAGCGTATTTGTGGCTAGTTATTCAAAAAATCCCAAACGGATTTTAACGCAAAATATATCCAACAATTTCTACTATTTTGAAAACATATTCGTTCTTATTGGATAAATATTTGATAGTTATGATAAAGTAATGACGAAATTGTATGTCATTATCATTCTATGCGAATTTAACCGCACAAAGACGGTGCAAAAGCTGCTCATTACGTATTCAAACACACAAACTCATGAATACGAGTTGTATAAAAACGAGCGATTTCGAAAGCGCTGCCTGTGGACTGTATAGTTGAGCATCGGAGCAGCTGGTTTTTGCTTTGTTATGAATATTTTAGACAATCGGGAGGTGTATGAGAGGTTGAGAAAATTGGAGAGTATTTCTATCTGTGGTATACAGTCTGTGTCTAATAAAATGGTACAAGTGGAAAACATTTTTTTATAGTATGAAGATTAAAGCCCAAGTATAGTTGTAGTAGAAAACACTGATTTTTTTGAAAAACCTGCTCAACTTGTCCTCTAAGTGTTCTAAAGACATAACAGTATATGGGCAAAGGATATAATCATGTTCCATGCATGTCTTTCCATGATATGTAATAATTTGCATGAGCACGGGGAGATGTTCATCAAAGTAAGGCCATACTTCCTTCATTCTCACCCCAGAACTCTGGGCATGCCAACCAGCAGCTGATTGGTATAGCGTGAGTGAATTCTGTGTGTACAGTCTGTGTATGGGAATAGCACATGCTTTGCACACAAACCGCTGTATGCTGGCATTGTGCCTGTGAGATCCTATCGATTTTGGGACTGACAATTGATATATTTACGCAGTTTTGTTGCTAAATTCAGGTGTTAGAGTGGATTTTATAACAAATCCTTTTGTACACAGAGGTTAATTGAGGTATTCATTCATATTATTCTGCTCTGGAAGCAAAACAAAAAATCTATTCTCCCAACACTATACATGACCTTTAATCACAACCTGCTATTGTTTGGTATTTTCATAAAGCAGGAAGATCAGACTTTCACCTGCAATTTTTTCATCACATTTGGTGTTGTAATTTTTGAAATATGACTAGTTTTCTACAATCAAGCAAAATCCATTTTTCGCACGCCATCCCATGCCTTTGTGTATAGGTTTCGCATAATGGCCATGAAGTGCTCAATTTCGATTTGTTCCTCGTCGCACAAAATTTAGCATAACTTTTGTTTTACGAAAGCAGATGATACAGAATAAAGCGCATCAGCAAGGAAAATTATTTGACTTTATTTTATGTACCTCATTATCTGAAAAATATTTCACATCTAAATAATTTTTTTCCGACTGTACCATTTTTTTTGACACAGACTGTATATGCATAGAAAGAGCTGTTTTCAATGATATTTGATCCCTTTTTTGAAATCTTTTCAAATAAAGAAATTCTTTTTCCTACGGGTGCTATCTCACTTCACGGAGAAGAGGCGACAGAATACAAATTTCGTCTCTGCGACGGATGAATAATATTATAGACGTCTCCGAGACCTTTCCGCGACAATTTATGAAAAAAAATTCGTCTCTGAAATTCAGGAGATGTCTCAGAGACGTCTCTAATACTATTTATCCGTCGCGGAGACAAAATTTCTATTCTATCGCGGAGACATCTCCGCGAAGTGAGATAGCACCCTAATCAACATGTAGGAGCAATTTATGTGGTCTTACTCTTAATTTTTATACCTGTTTGTATACACACTAAATAAGCCTACAAGTTTACCTAAAGATATTTTGCGTGATGCAATATGAATTTCACAATATAAATGCCCGTTTGTAGGCATATTATGTGCAAAAGGTATACACCCCAACTTTCAATAGCCACCAGCTGGGTTTTATGCAAAAGAATGCACATATATAATTTATCCCATTTGTTAATGTGCTTTTATTTGCTTTATTGTTTTTATGCAACATTTTTGGGCACGCTTTGATAATGTGTAGAGATGATCTCTACCAATAAACCGCAGCTCATATTTATTGTCAATAAATTAACAAGACCTTCCCTTAGGTACATGTACCTAATACCAAAAGATAAAGCCGCGGCCCGCTGCGTGAACGCCGCACAGCGGGCTTATAGGCAGGATATACCGTTCCCCTATTATTCTTCCATTGACTTAATTGGAGGGGATTAGTACATTCGGTATAAAGCGCCGCTGTGCGGCGTTCACGTAGCGGGCCGTGGATTTATCTTTTGGTCAGGTACCTTAGCCTTAGTGATCTCTGAATAAAACAATTTGTAGTTTATTTCTAGATAAGCTCAAAATTCACTTTATTAAAAGATGATCCCTGAAATGTTCCTGCCTCTTCCTGAGACATCACATTAGCCTTCCAGATTGAAAATCTCTTTACTAGTAGAAAACATTCACATTTAGAACTTTTCAAACAACTATATATTGTGTTGTACACTGTGCATATATCTGTCAGCTCTTTAGTATTCAATTTGCATTGTTGAAAACTTTCATGCTGAATATTGCAAAAAAAAAATCTGCATTATTTTGATATTGATCTTTGGAATGCTATGTAATTTTGTTATCTCTATAGATGTCTGTTATCAAGTTTGTTGTTGATTTGTGCAAATTTTTAATTTCTATTCATGTTGGGAGGTAATGGATATTTACGGTAAGTTGTAGATATTTGGAGTAATGTGCAATTTCTTCTTTCTATATTTCTTTTTCTCACTTTATGTTGTTGTTGATGTGCTAATTTTAATATATATTAATTGTGGGAAGTAATGGATAAAGGTAACATTGATCTATGAATTGTGATTGGTATTGACTGAACTACTGTCTGTTCTGTGCTAATATTTGCCAAGTCATTGCAAAGGTCTCTTTCACTCATCAAACGTAATTTTTAGGCAATGACAGGTACCTGTCATATCTGTCCAATTAAGCTTTGATGATTTGACTTTGGCCTCACATGAATGGTCATGAATGGTCTCCGGTAGCAAGATTAATACCTATCATATTAAGGAGGGGAGGGGAGGGGAGGGGTGCTCATTTAAGTTATTCAGCCCAGGGGGATTATCAATCTATAGAAATTGAATTTCAGACTCAAGACTTATTTGAACTAGCAGCCATGTGTTCAACAATCATGAGGAAATGAATGGCCTCTGTTGCCTGACTTTCATGATTCAAAATGATTCAATTTGAGGAAAATACATGGCACATGGCACAAAAATTACATCTACCATCTTGTTTTAGATAGTAATATATTTTCTTTTTTGATGGGGGGGGGGGGGACAAGCAAACTGCATATGAAAATAGCTCATATAGGCCCCTATATATATCACCATTGGGAACCATATTAATTCTTTGGCCAGCTGTGCCATGGTCATATGTAATGGAAGGAGATACCACTGAATGCTGTCAATGACCGAGAAGACCTAGCCCACCCCTGGTTCCATGCAGGAGATTCCATCCCTCTCTTCTAGTATTGGGTTCTTAGTCTCCTGAGAGCCAAAAGGTCGGCAAATATATTTCAATACAGAACTAATGCCCTTCTGGCTTTCTAAAACTGATATTTAGTTCGCATGGCACTGTATGGTTGAATGGAAATATGCAGAATGTAAGCCTTCATCATGAAAACCAACATGGTTCTGTATCAGATGACATGTTGATGAACCATCAGAGCAAACTGAAACTGAAAATCATTACACTGGGAACTTTTGGATAGTGTATGCATTCAGACCTGTTCATGGTATTGATAATCTCAAAAAGATATAATGTAATGAGGACATTGTCAGACCTGTTTCAATAACAGGGGAGGTCTATATGTATAGCACTTGTGACATATACAAAACACAATTTGAACATGAGTTCAACAATTTTTTAGAAGAATATATAACATTGTACAATCACGGGGGATTAAAAGGAAAGTCCACCTTCGAATTTCATTGGTAGAAAAGCAGATACTTGAAAGGAAAAAACTATGTTCAAGATAAATATCTCCATAAAACTGAATCTTGCAACAAAAACCAATCCAGTTTATTCTTTGTCAAGTACATTGTAGTGTAACTGACAATGACTGAAGCACTGAACAATGATGTATCATGCACTGATGGGTATCGAATTGGCTCAAAAGGATTACCTGTTTAGCACACCTTTTCAACTGCTAACAATAGTTCAGATTAGAGTTAAGTGGACAAATTGGTAGGTGTATACATGAGATAAGTGTGGGTAAAACCACTGTCATTCAGCTCAGAGGGAGAAGGTTGTGAAGGCTATTCTTTGTCGAAGGGGAAATTGTTAAATTGATTAGAGATCACACAATACAACAGTAATATGATAATTTACTTAGTTTGGGGACGTACATGTAGGACCTTATTACTGGGTAGAGCCATTTACAATATTTTCTTATGTTGATTGTATTTCTACCTGTAATACTAATATTCAGGGTTCTAAATATTCAATAATTAATCACTAAAAAATTCGCAAAATTTCATTTTCCTTTGATTTCTTTATTAATTCTAATTGTGGAAAGAAGGTTCTTTACATGTATACACATTTGAGTTTAGTATATATAATTTTTCAAATGACACAAATTAGACAAGGGAAACCAGTTCCACTACTAATGTAATGAAATGGCAGTATACCTGGTAATGAATGCTAAGGGTTAAAAATCAGAATTAGGGTATGAGCATTGCATCTTGGATTACTGGTCAAGTACTGGTTCTTAGTACCTTCAAGAATATAACTAATATAACTAAGATTCATAAAAAAGGCCCTGTTTTTGGCTCTAAATGTCGCGTGTGTTACCGCGCAAAATAGCTGGGACTTGCCCCAGTGTAAAAAAAAAATCTAAGGGAGCATTGTGCCAACTTGCGCTTTTGTGCTGCTTTATTTAGATTTAGGCCTACATATTTATTAAGATTATATCAGGCTCATCACTTTATTAATTATTAACTGTATTCAATTCCCATTTCAAATGTTAGCAAAAAGTTAGTCTGTTTATCAGTGATATATATATATATATATATATATATGCATTATGTGATGAATATATGGTTTATTTAAAGAGAGGATTGGCCTCATCATATATAATTCGAGGAAACGAATTGTAACTGGATTCAAACGAGCTACTTTCACTCTTGATCCAGATCATACTATTAGGTCATAGTCCAATTAATATGATTGACTGGGAAAGAGGAAATACATAGCAAGGTGCGTGGTGTTCAGGCAACAATCGCATGGCAATAGGTTTAGAATGTGTGAAGGATAGGTTTCTAACCGGTATATCCTCAAGCCATTTGGAACTGCAACTGGGATCTAACTGAAAGAAGTATGAACATAGCCTCCAATACTACATGTACGTGGGACGTAACTAAAACACAGTATGAACATGGCTTCTAAATATGACTTTCCTGCCTGTAACGTAGAGGAGGATGTCAGCTCGTAATTGGGCTTGGGTAATTATCGCATCGTGACACCCTCCATGCGTACTTAGATTGGACACCCCCATCATAGTTTGGTAGGTGCCAATCGGCCTGTGGAAGGGGTCAGGTACACTTCCTTTTGGAGGAAGCATTTAAAGGCAACATTGCTACGCAACAAACAGCAATTGGCAGATCTGCTTTGGTTAAATTTAGAACTTGGCAGAGGACTACGGCATTGGGTAGGCCTCGCGTCAGGACAAACATGCCTTGGAATACGTAAAACTTTGTTGAGCTCATAAGTGGAATACTTGTTTTGCATTCCCTGCTATACATGTGTTGTAGGTTGGCTTATCAACAAGCTTATTATGGCTTGGACTAGCTAATTTGGGAAAAGCCAATTGGGATATTAACACCGATAGCTCGCTTGTTTACATGTTAATTCTTCTTTCATTGACTGTTGTGAGCACTAGATTAGCACTTATTATACTTTCACTCACTATGCCTTGCCTTCTATGTACACACTATGGATAGTATGGATGTTTATACCCTGTTGCCTTGCTTGAGATCGGTGTACCAGTAGCAGCTGTATCTTTCGTGCCAGTGTCTTTATTTATTAACAAACTAAATTCTCTGTGGATTAACCTTTTCGGCCTTTTATCTTTACATCACTATGACGTCTTCGATACGTTCAGCTAATAACGCAGTAAACAATGCAGTGAAATTTCTACGGGATACGACAGAGCTGTTTGAAGTTGATTCGATAGAGGATGAGGTGCCAGCAACGTCTCGAAAGCAACGGGCAACAAATGGTTCATCATCCTTCCACAACACAATGCCTCAGTCTTTACCTTCTCATACCTGGAAAAAATATAGCAGTGGTTTGGGTAAATTCACTCAATCCATTCATCTAATAATGCATATTAAAAACAAATTTTTGCTGAAATTCATGCACTTTCAAATAAAAATGATACTAATACTTAAGCTCAGAGAGATTCACAAAATTCAGATGTCTGTATAGGATATATATACAAGTCAAAATTAGCAGAAAATTTGAAGGAAATCATTTCAGAAGCCAAATTTGTCCTGATTTAGAAATTGATTTTCCATAGTACACAAATGCTGGGAGTCACTTGGACGATTATAGGGGCTACTTTTGTAGTTCAAGGGGAGGGGGGGGGGCACAATGCCTGAGCCCCTGTATAATTTGAGTGAGATCGTAAGTCCCTGTGTTCCCTGCACGTGCACGAATTGATTTAGCATGAGTTTATGTACTAACTGGAGTAAATAATACTAATAAATCTAATAAAATAGGACTCTGTAGATATCCAATTCACTGCTATAATATACCGAGTGAGTCAAAAAAAACTTTACACCTAGAAAAATGTCAATAAAAAGAAAACCAATTTATAAACCATAATTTATTTTAATATTCTGAAAGAGTAACTCCTCCCGCATCTTCTGGTACCATTTTTGTGCGGTATGTCTTTACGCTTGGATGAACACGACCCATTGTTTGCAAACATGCAAATTTCGAATTGTGCCAGGGTGGGGATGAAATTGAAACAACAAAAGCTGACAAAAAAGCAACTCCATCATGAATAAAGTAGCATAACTTTTTAACGAAAATGTCTTCCGCTTAATAACATGGCAGGATTGTTGTTACACATATTGACTACATTTTATATATGAAAATTAGATTGACTCGTCAAGTAATGCACGAATGAGTACACATCAAAGAGTAAATTGCCACTGACAGACCTAAAAAGGCCTCCTAATACTTTTGAAAAGAGATTATTTTGTCTTTGACGTGTGCTCACTCATGCCTGACTCTACAGATTTATCTAATTTTCATACAAAATGTAGGCCATATGTGTAAAAACACCCCTGCCAAGTTATTAAGCGGAATACATTTTTGTTTAAAAGTTATGCCATTCTATTCATGCTGGAGTTGCTTTTTTGTCAGCTTTTGTTGTTTCAATTTCATCCCCACTGTGGCACATTTCGAAATTTGCATGTTCGCAAACAATGCGTCGTGTTCATCCAAGCGTAAAGACATACCACACAAAAATGGTACCAGAAGATGCGGGAGGAGTTACTCTTTCAGAATATGTAAAATAATTTAGGGTTTATAAATTGGTTTTCTTTTTATTGACATTTTTCTAGGTGTAAAGTTTTTTTTTACTCACTCGGTATACATGTACTTTTAAGATTGCTACCATCTTGAGAATTTAAAAATTGCCAGTAAAGCATGAATTTAAATTAGATGCCAACCTGTTTTCATCACTATCATTTATCAAAATAAATAATGCAGAGGACTAATTTATTCAATATTTTTTTACTTTCTCATACGACAAGTTACTTTTTCTGGTCAACATTACAGATCTATGTTTGAATGGGGGCAGGGGGGGAGGGGTAGTCTGTAATACTTGGACTTGGTATAATGCTGAGACCTTTGGCCAAACCCATACCCATTCTTAAGGTTATATCCACTTGGTCTAACAGCAGTTGGTCCAATTCTCTGTATGTATGCCACATGGGCTAAACTCATTTGGTCTACAATTGGTCTGGTTTAAGTTTTCCTTCGTCTAATTCTCACTTGGTCAAATTGCCTAATGAATATTTGATCTATATAACCAGTTTGTTGCTGAAAGTGACCAAGTGGTATTATACTAATTGGAAATTAGACGAAATGGACATGAGACAAAATCAGAATTAGACAAAAGGGTAAATAGGCAAATTAGCAATTAGACTAACAGGTAATGAGACAAACTGGTGGTAGACGAAATGGAATTAGACCATGAGACCAAAAGGGCATTAGCCAAACTGGGTTTAGACCAATTGGCAATTTACCATTCTTAATTCCTCGTTCACAAACATTGGTAGCAAACAGTGTGTTCCTAAAAAAAGGTAATCGAAGTTCAAAGGTCAGTCATTTCAAAAGTATATGGTTTATTTTTGTGATTTGTTTACTAAAATACTGAGTAACTCATCAGCTTTAATTTGAGATATTGCTTACGTCCAAACTGTAATGTGTCAGAGAGTTAGGGTCCTTTGAAGGTGATAGATACAAAACCCATTTTTTCCAAGTTTTTTTCCGTTTTTAGGGTATGAAACCAACTTTTTATAAAAATTTGTTTTCATAGTTTGGGAGTTTTTGTCACACAAAATTTCAGTGAAATGCAATCTCATTTGTCAAAGGACCTATCTCGCTGGCAATGACATGGGTTCTCGATTATGCAAGAGTCTCTGGAGTCTCGGAGACGGATCACCGCGACGTCTCCTGATTCTGCAGGAAGTCGCGAGAAAAATCAAACAAATGTCAAACATGTCCAATCTCTTAGTAGACTTCTTTAATACCTGAGCAAGTCTCTGTGACGTCATTGCGGGGTTGCCGCGACGTCCATTTAGTATCCACTACGTCGTAGAGACATTGTCGGAACTTGCTAACGATTAAAAGAAATCGAACGGTTTAATAATTTTGACTTGCTGGCGTTAAAAAAGGTCTACTAAAAGATTGAACATGTTTGACTTTTGTTCCATTTTCCCTCGACGCCCTGAAGTCTCAGGAGACATCACCACGACGTCTCCACGACTAAAGAGACTCCTAATTGCGAACACATCTCATTGTCACTGAGATAGGCCCTTTGACAAATGCGATTGCACTTCATTGAAACTTTGTGTGACAAACTCCCCAAAACTATGAAACCAACAATTTATAAAAAGTTGGTTTCATACCCTAAAAACGAAAAACTTGGAAAAAAATGGGTTTTGTACCTATCACCTTCAAAGGACCCTAACTCTGTGACCCATTACAGTTTAGACGTAAGCAATGTCTCAAATTAAAGCTGATAAGTTACTTAGTAGTTTAGTAAACAAAGCACAAAACTAAACCATATATACTTTTGAAATGACTGACCTTTGAACTTCGATTACCTTTTTAGGAACACACTGTATAGTGAGCCATCTCCTAGTCACACATAATGATACAATTTAACCTGGGATTACTACTTGTTTAAAACTTTTTTGATAACACTTATCTTTAAAGATTTTTCAAAAAAAAAATTGACAGAAATCACTTTATTTGGGGGAAAAATTTCTTTTTGTTGACAAGCCAAAGGATTATTTGTTAAAAGGGGATCGATGCCTAAGGATGATTTTTGAGAAAAGGGGACCCACATATATTTAAGGATTTTCTTTAAAAAGGAGCTCATCCTGTAGGTACATTCCTAAACGAGTACCCCCTGAAATAAACCCCTCCCAAAAAGTTTCGCAAATGGACTTTGGGCCATGATAACTTTTCAGGTACGCTTTAGTTATTTCTGATATTCATACCATTGGAAAGATAATTTATTCCCCTTTTTATTGATATCCTATTTGTAATGATTTTGTCATGCTTCAATGCACAGAATATCAAAATATGGAGAAAAGTAAAAAGTCAAATGTTGTAAAATGCACTTTTATTGATCACATGGAAGTACCGCAACTTGATTTTAGGTCCTGGTAACTTTGGGGATATTTTCTAATTTTTATTGAATTCTATACTATTGTCAAGTTTATTTATTCCTCTCTTGATTGATACCTTGTTTTTCATGGTGATGTCATGCCTTGGTCCACAGAAACCCTGTATACCACCTGAATACATGGCAAAGCGAAAGATAATTTTCAGTTTAAATTTCTGTAATACTACTTTGAACCATGATACATTTTAATGTGGGTTTTTAATCATTATCAATTTTCATAGCATTAAAAAGTTCATTTATTCTTCTTTTTATTGATGCCCTATTTGCAATAGTAACATCATGTTTGAATGCACATAACTCATGAATATAATGCAACGTAAAAAGTGAAAAAATTGCGAAATGCATTGTTATTGCTGGCAACAGACAGTAATACTGACAATAGGCATTCAATTTGCAACATTTAATTTCTGACTTGTCCTAACATTTAGGTGTTCTGTGCATGCAAGAACAACACTCTCCTTACAATTAGGGTGTCATTAAAAAGAGGAATACATTTACTTGACGATGGTATAAAATTCAATAAAAATTAGAAAATACCCAAAAAAGTTTTCAGGGCCTAAAGTCGAGTAGCGGAACTTCACTTTGATATATGCATTTTGCAACATTTGACTTTTTACATTTCTCCATATTCTGATATTCTGTGCATTGAAGCATGACAAATTCATTACAAATAGGATATCAGTAAAAAGGGGAATAAATTATCTTTCCAATGGTATGAATATCAGGAATAACTAAAGCGTACCTGAAAATTTATCATGGCCCAAATCCATTTGCGAAACTTTTTGGGAGGGGTCTATAAACATATTCAAACTGATCTAAATATTGTGATTGGCAGTGAGTAATGAGTTCAATTCTAAATCACAAAGCATCTGTGCATGTTGATGAAGTGACAGGGAAGTACAAGTTGCAACTTCCTTCAATTCTAAAAGCAATAAAATTTATTTGAACAGATGTATGTATTATTGTACTTCAAGAAAAGCATAACATAATAAACAAAGCTAACAGGAAGAATTTCAATATTTCTGTAATATCTCGAATTATACATTTATGTGTACTAAATTTAAGTAGGGTTAATCCTCAGATAACCAATTTCATAACATGATTATTGCACATACTTCTAACCTTAGCAAATAATTCTTTGCTATCACCAATAACTGGCATTTCTCCCATTCATTTACGAACGGTCACCATGAACCGGCATTTACCCATTTAGTTTTCCGTTCCTGGTGACATCGATGAACTGCAAGTTATTAAATATGATTAATATCATAATTTCTAAGGTCCTAAGGGGATGGGATGATAGGAATGGGTGCACAATGCTAAAAATCTTAGTAGGCACAAGTCAATTGCAACTTTATATCTGTTATGTTTATTCTTATTTTAAACTTTATTTTGAAGAAAGAGTAAATGTATTAAAAAAAAAGTATTCCTGTCATTGATTTTTGTAATGTTATTTTACATTCATTGTATGGAAATGCAGTTCTGGCCAAAGTATACAAAATGCCAGTTTTTAGTGAAGTTTAAATCAAAATTTAAGAAATCACCATTTATGTTAGTTTTAGAGCAAATTGGTCTTCATGAGCAACACTTGTCTAACAGAATACTAAAATTCAATGAACGAAAAGAATAAAGAAGAGAAATGACAACAATAGAAGGAAATGGAGAAGAGATAGAGAATGAAAAAAAGAATGCCATTATGAAAAATGAATTATGGATAAAGAGGTGTGACTTAAAGCTGTTTAATTTGGATTTAAGTTTTTACTCATTTGAACAAGTGTAGAGGAAGAGTGATAGAGGGTTTGGAAGCAATTATAAATAATTAGGGCACTGAAACAGCAGGGATTCAGAACAATTAGCACTGATTGACAGGGCTGAAATAAAAAAGAACTACCATTTGTGTCCATAATATCAAACTGATATATTTTTCATAATTTGTGTGTGAAAGAGAGAGCGAGAGATAGGGAGAGAGATTATTAAGTCAATGATTTTATTTCAATATAGAAATATTTACATGAAATGTTTGCTAATTTTCATATACATCTAATTTCGTTCATAGCAACATTAGCAAGTGGCAAAATCGATCATCAGTGCTTGTTTTGATTCAGGTATTAATAAAAAATTAAACTTTCATAGAATTAATCCAACTCTGCAACATTCAACATTTGTCATTCTGATGTCCTTTGTTTTGCTTTGTCTAACTATTATGCTCTTCCAATTTTTACCTTAATGTAGATGAATTTCTGATTCAAAATGACGACTTCAGCCTGGATTTAAGTGATAGAGTTGGGGCTTTGGAAAGAACAGTACGGGATCAGATAGATGAAATTACATGTCTTAAAACCGCTCTGGCTGACGTCGTCAGAAGATTAGCAGCAGTGGAACATTCGGCTAAAAATAACAGCAGAGGTAAGTGAAATGTCATCAGAAAGATAGTGAAAATAGTGTGGAAATGACAGGGAAGGAAACAAGATTTGATGGGAAATCTTCACACCTGATTGAAGCTGAAATTTGTGAATTTACTCAATTTCCACATTATTTTCAACTTTCTACATTGGTAACTCTCTGCAGAGTAATAATGATGAAGCATTTGTTGGATCTAATGCTTTTGGTAACCTAATGATTTCTGTCATCAGAAAAGAAAATAATTGTTTTTAGATAATAATACTGAATTATTGGACCTGATAATTTGGAGAACAATAAGAGAGTAAAATGCCTGTTTCAAGTGGAACATTTAAATATTGATAAAATATATTTTTTTAAACAAATAGGTTTCCAACAACTTGATGGGGGTTCTTAGACAGTTTAAAATGATTTGTTGTTGGATAACAAAGTAATTATCAAATGACATATGAAAACTTCTAATCCAAGACATTTATGGCACAATTGGTATTAAACTTTTACATGAAGAGCTGAGAAATCATGATATTGTATTAAAGAGAAGTAATTTAGGAAATCACAATTTCTTTGCATTCATGCCTTAGGAATGATAATTCAAAGTTAGTATAGTGCTGAAATAATTTATTCCTGTAAGATGACCTCAAAGTTAACATTTATTCTTCTAGTCTGTCAGTAAGAAAATGCTTGTTGTCATTTATAGCTTTCTGAACAGGATGTCGCAACTAAAGGAAGAGGTCAAAGATATTTGGCCCAATTTTCTTGAGCTCCAATATCTAGGGTTAGTTCGTCTAAAACAGATCTTTCAAGATAAGCCATTAATCTCCGGCCAGCGTTTGCTGAAAATCACACCTTACTTTCTATCTCTATCCCTAAGGCAATTACTCATATTGATATACTATTATAAATGATATAATTCCCCACAAAAGCCATATCATTGCATTGATTGATATCAGGATTACTACATTTAAACTATTTGTTCTGTTAGCCAAATGTGTTTTGAATATCGGATTGCACTTTGAAAATTACGTATTTCCATGTTTTTTGTCACATTTTGCTTCGTTCGTAAATTCAAAAGCAAAGTGTAAGTGATTCTGTTATGTTTTGTCTGTGTCATTGTAATGTTGACTGTGTACCATAGATATAATTTGGTATGGACTTGAAAAGTAAAGCATGTTAACCTGCATGTATAATAAAATAATCTTGATATTGCATGTCTAAGGCTTGATTTCTGTTTATTTATGCATGAATATTTTTTATGCTTTTTTTTTTTTTTACTGAAAGCTTATGAGTGGCATATGATATTGAGTTATTATTGTTATTATTATTTTTGGCAGAAAGATGACATACAATATAAATAAAATTGATTGCATATAAAAACATATCGTTATAAAGAACACAAAAATATTAAGACACTGGATTCACCTGGCTGGGCTGCTAGGCATTGAGCAAAGTTAACTAAATAACTATACTCTGTGGACTGCCCTTACCTATACCCCAGCCAGGTGAATCCAGTGTTGCAATTTATGTGACATGACAATTATAACATTCATAACTTAAAATTATTTAAAAAAAAAAAAAAAATTATTATAAGAAAAAAAAAATCTACAACACACTCCTTCTAAGGTGAGATTGTTATTCAAATATGATACACTAATCAGTTTTTCAAGTATGGAATTATAGAATTTGAATGTAATATTTGAAATGTTACCAATTTAAAGATGCTGGTGGCTTCCATGAAGCCATCATTAAATGTATACATGAACCTTCAATAAACTGATGTTTATATTGTACCAATTGGTTCAATTTAATGATTATACATGCAGCAAAATTACCAATCCCATGGCTGACCCACCCCATCTAAATTTTAACACTGTATTTTAATTCAGATGGAATGAGTCAGCCATAAGATCACCAAAACATAACTATGCTGGCTGTGTGCATAATAATATTTTTGGATCAAGCTATCTGGTCATTAAAACAACATTTATAAAATATAGATATACGAGCAAAATGCAATTAGATACCCCCATCGTGACAGTAATAATGCGAAGTTAAATTGAAGAATATGGGCATTCAACTGGTAAAATAAATCATTGAGATCAATATCTACAAGACACTCCTTATTACATAAGATGAGATTGTTATTCAAAATAATGTACTGATCAGTTATTCAAAACAGAATTATAGAATTTGAATTTGAATATAGTATGGGAATCTTGTTTCACACTAACCAATTTCAGCTATCATGAATTGAGTATATGAAGCATCAATAAATTCATGATTGTATTGTATTGCACGAATAGGTCGATATAACAATAATTTATACATAGCAAAATAAATGATTCCATGGCTGACCCACCTCATCCAATGCTAAAAATATACCAAAATCAGAATGAATGAAACCAGTCAGCCATAGAATCACTAAAACATAATTATGAAGGCTGTGTATGTATAGTAGTATTACTTGATCAGTGCTATCTGGTCATTAAAAACATTTATAAAGATATCTAGCTAAACTTGATGCACAAGATAAAATACAGATAAATTACATTTATATCCCTCTAAAACTACAAACACATGTAGATACAAGTGTCAAACCTCAATATTTGAAATGTTACCAATTTAAAAATGTTGGTGGCTTCCATGAAGCCATCATGAAATGTGTACATGAACCTTCAACAAATTGATATATGGTACCAAATAGGTTCAACTTAATGAAGTTATAAGTTATATTTTTATATAAGTTATAAGTTATAAGTTATAAGTTATAAGTTATATTGTCTTGAAAAGCATGCAATGATACAGAGCTTTTTAGTTGATGTTATCTTTGCCAGTTACTTGAGTTTGCAGAACAATTTTTTAAACTCTAGACTTATATACATTGTAAGACAGCAAAAGTATGGAATCAGCAACAATATGGTATCCTTGGGAAATATATTGAGCTAAATATATGAAACTTTCTGGTTCTTGAATACAAAACTAATTGTTTAAATGAACATTTATTTTCCCTTTCAACACATGAATCCTTTCAATTAAGTTTTCAAGTACTTAAAAATGTATTTTTATTTTGATAAATTCACTTGATTATTTTCATGTCATACTAAAATATCAAATGATACCTTTAAAAAAACTTGCTTTTAAAAGTTCTCTTCTTTAGTTTGGTAATTGCATGTCAAAAACATTTAAACAAGACAAATTTTACATTTATCAGATGTATTCAAGGTCAGTTTTATCTTAGTTATCTTGTGGTACATACATGTAAACATTTTTTTTATAATTATTGTTCACTTAGGCTGTATATATGTTATATATGTTAAAAAGTACCTTTAAACAGCAAGTATCTCAGCTGGCATATTGCATTCTGATAAGTGTGGAAAATGAGTAAGAAGTTTCTAGGGTGTGTCATGTGATGTCACATCTTTCAAGCCAAGACGCCCACTTTTGACATTTTCATCTAAAATGAATGATTTATAACTCGTTCATCAAAAGGTCATGTTCCTGAATGGAAGACCTGTTAATCTTGCATCGCTTTCTGAATCAAGTTGATAATTACCTACATTTTGTTACAAACAAATGAAGAACAAAATGGTGATTTTGATCTCAGTAAATCTTGAAATGGGGGGGGGGGATGAATATTCAGATTTTTTATTCAAGATTTTTCCTTTCCTGATGTGTTGATAAGCCCATTATCAATCTTAAAGTTATATTCTCAGCAATGAACACAAATTCATTTCTTAATATTTTGCTTTCATGGTAGCCGTGTGTCAGCATGAAACCTCAATTTTATTTTTTATTTCTGAATATTTTATTTGTTAGCAGAATGCAGCAGCCTCTCCCTTTTATTGCATGTTATACAAACCCCCTGATTTTTTTCAGTAATTAAACAAATATTATAATGTCTCAATGACTAAAAATAGGCTTGTCTATTTTTATCTACAGTACTCTCTCTCTCTAAAAAGAAGAAAAAGAAAAAAAAGTGATTATTTTCACTCTTGACAGAGTAAATTTAGAGTGAAAATACACATTTTCGCTCCTTTTTCACTCATTTTGGACTGAAAATTGAGTGAAAATGTGCATTTTCACTCCAACACAATTTAATTTCTTAAAAAAGATGATAGATAGATATCTATTATATATTAATATTTTTCCTTCATGGTAGCAGTTTTTCACTTCAAATTCACTCTTTCGGAAATTCACTCACCCATCTTTCTTTCTTCTTTTTTGAGAGTATAGTGCCATAATATATATATATTTTTAATGTGTTTCATTTGTAGTCTTGGAATTATCTTTCTAAAATTGCATGGGACTGTATGCTGTGGGAAAGCTAGTTCAGGGAAAAGTTAGAGAAAATAAGGGATTGGAAGGGGGAAAAAAAAACTGCTTTACAATTATTAATTTTTTTCATGATCAACACTTTGGCATTTTTCTAAAAATTGGGGGAAATGGAGAATATCATTTGACTATGATTTATTTCATTCCTTTATTTTGAAAGCATCTGCAGCTAAGCAGCCTGTACCACAAAGTTCAAGTAAGAACCAACTTTATGAAATAACTTTTCTGTTAAGATTTTGTATTAAATACTTCTATTAGGAATCCTTGAGTTTAGTCTTAACTATTTTTAAGAGCAACAAAAAATAATAATTTTGAAAACTATATAATAATTATACAATACAAAACACAATAACCAGTGTAATTTTTTGTGTGAGCCTAATATCATACTTCTGGTCATGTGCACTCAAAATATGTTTTTATGTTTTATATTTTTGTAGCAGTACTTTATACTTAATATTTGCTCACTATGATATAATAATATACTGTGATATTTATATGATGCCACTTCAACAATACAAAATCACAAAAACCCTATTTTGAGTGCACAATGTATAGCCCTTCTTCCATCACCAGTCCTAAAAATGAACACACAAACAAATCATTAAGGGTAAGTAGCTTGCCAGCTGGTATATATAACTATAATTTAGTGTGTACCATGCATAGTTCTGAAAACAGTTTATCAAAGTATAAAGCAGATTTTATTTCTCATATATTGGGCATTTTTCTTTCTTATATGTTCGCTGATGTGGAATGGCAAGTACAACATGTATACAAATTGTCTTGATGTGTAGGCCTATAATATTCTTGGCATTTATTGTTCTGTTGTCAAGTTGCATAATGAACCTCAGATTTCTCTAAGTCAGAATCTAAAGTCATGATAAAAGTAGTTTAAACATACTTTTGATACTCCTCAAAAGTACCCCAAGTCAAGAATTCAATAAAATGTTTTGCCAATTAAAAATTGAAAACACTGATCATTTTATTTCTAGCAGATTAATTCCAGTTTGTGTCTTTTTGCCCTTGATATATTGGTATCCATGTACATGAATGAGCTACAGTATGCTATATATTATATGCATGTGTTTGTATGCATGATTTTTAATCTAATCTGCATATATGATATAAACAAAAATTATCCGATATACATGTGTTCGATATACATGTGTTCGACATGCATGTTTTCATACAATTACGTTTAATGTATTGTATTACACATACTTCTGAACAACAACACTCATTCAAACTTACAATAATATGCAAGCAATTGTACATATATTATACTGTGACTGCACACTTTAATTCAGAATTGTATCCATTGATGGATAGCAAGAGTAATTAATCATTTAGCAGTCTCAAAACAAGGTCATTATCAACATCTGTTTCCAGGGTTAAAACATGTTATTATCTGTGTGTGATATTAACAGGGTATATAGACTTGATAAATTGAATTCATTTATGCACAATACTAATAGAAAACTCAATTATGGTATGAATAAACAAAATGACATTTTATGTTGATAGTTTTGAGGGATATGTAAAAGGGTAATAATTATAACGATAACAATTTAAGAGTAGCAGAATAAAAAGTAAAGTGATTTAAACCACTGTCGAAATAATGATTTTGAAAGGTTGATTCATTTTATAAATAAATACACCACACATGACATGTGCAGCTTTTAAGAAAATTTCAATACACCTTATTATTTAAATGGACATTAACAATATGAATTGCATTCATGTAGGCCTTATTATAATACCTGCCATAGCAAAATATCTAAATACAAATTAATGTATTAGATTGTACGTTGAAATCCCAGTTATCAATGACAATTGTATTCGATACAAACAAATATTGTTCCCTGTTGGCACAATTATAGATTTTTCCTGAAAACTTTTCTATAAATAGACTATATAATTTAGTATTGATTTTGTGGCAGTGTTGTTGCTCTTATAAGAATACTAGCAGCATTCATTTAGGAGCCTCTTTGACATAAATTACAATTTGTTTGTTTTCCCATTCAATAAAAATATTGGGAGAGGGGCACATCAAAAATGCTAAAAATACTTTGTTGTAGGAAATGTTCTGAGGCTCCTTTTCTAAATTAGTCAAGTTTTCTCAAGTTTATTTGCACAATATATACACATGTGCTCAAACAGTTGTCTTTTGTCAATTACACTCTAAGAGTCAATGCCAAAGCATCATTGTGTTATTTGTAGAAAGGAGAACAATGTAGTTGTTCATATTTTGTTTCTTAAAGTCTGAAAGTGTTGGCACATAACACATGAATGATCTCTTCCTAGCTGCTTGACAAATGAGAATTTGTACCACATTATTCTAGTACAGAATCTTCAAACTAATGAATACATTTCAGGAGCCGTGGGAACTGGGGGGGGGGGGGGTGGAGGCTTCAGCCCCCCCCCCCCACTTTTGCGCAAGCATAGAAAATGACCCATTAATTTTTGGTTTTTTCACCTGTTCAGCAACCCTCCCCCCCCCCCCCACTTCGCTAATCCCTCCACTTTCAAAAACAAAACACTCCTCTGCCTCTGCATTTCATTGTTAATACAATGAGCACAATTTAAAAACCAATTGATACATTTTATTGTATTTCAAGATATTTAATTACCATTGGAAAGTCGAGGGAAAGTTTTTTTACCAATCAATATTTCTAGAAACATGTTCAGATTCCTCACACTTTGCTGCATTTACAATATTCACTGTATAGATATTATTAATGTTTATGGAATCATCTTGAACACTGTATATAAGTATCAGAAAATACTATCCTGTTAGTAATTCATTCATGGAAAATGTATCTCCATGATGATACTGGACATCAGGTCCTAATCCTCAGTTCATTTTTAGAGGATATAAGTGGATCTACCCTGTCAGAACAATTCACATTATCCAATCCATATATATTAAATCAATCATAATTAGTTCAAACCTAAATTTGGGCATGTGAATATGACCATTGCTTGTGTGCATGATAGTGAATTGAACAATTATTGCTAATTAGGTCTGTGAACTTGTATTGCAAGTACATGCAAATAGATTACATTGTCAGTTAATATTGCCTGATTAGAGGCAATATGGAATTTAATATGTGTTAATATATAAAAGTCATTATCTTTTTGGCTTTCAGGAGAAGATGCACAAAATCATAAAAATAATTTGATTGACACATTCATTTGATGCTAGATGAAAAAATGATACAAATTTGGCTCTGGGTATTACTTTTCCAGCTTGCAAAAACATCCTTTGATTTTATGTATTTATAAGTCATTAGTCATCCTACAAATTGATCACGTTTTCACAGTCTATAAAGCTTTTTTGAAAAATCCTTTGAATTTTTTTAAAGAATGTGTTTTATTGAAACACAAAGAAATGCAAATTATACTTTAAACTTAATACATAAAATGTATGCATGAAAACAAATGTAATAATAGAGTCATAAATTAATTCAATTATAAAGATTACGCCTGATAAATGAGGGTTTATCTTGCATGTTCACACTATAAATGACTCCAAGGGTAACTATCAACCTAACTATTAGTTAGCATATTTATGTAGGTTTCACTTTAAAACACAACTAATACATATAGCATAAACAACAAGTTTCCAAGTATATGTAACTCTTCAACCAAGCACGAAGCATGTATTAAGTAATTATCAACTAATTTGAAATAATTCTCGTATTCCTGATCTACATTGTATATGGTGCATGTTATAAAGTGTGATATTTTGACATGAAGTGTGTTGTTCCTTATTACCCATTCATCTTACCATCATCCAGGGATGCCACAAGGCCCATTCAAAGTCAGAGATGTACCAGGTGAGTTTGGTAGACCCCCCCCCCCCACAAAAGAAAAAATATAATTGGTACAATTTCAAAGGTTTATTAGTATATCTTTTTTTCAGGTATAACTTATTTCTGCACATGTCTTATTTTAAAGGTGATTATAAACCATAATTACCAAAAATGCTAGGCTACATGTAGGTGTTTATTAAAGGGAATCCAACTGATGTACAACTTTGCTTTTTATTCCAGTTTTATTTGTTTTCTAATTTGTTGGTCCACAAAATTTCACTCACTATCACCAAGAATAGAATAAATCAAGATATTCTTGTTAAAATACAAAATATAATGTTACTTCTGCACAAGTCATCATCCGTCATTAGGCAAACTAGCACATTGTAGAAAAGATTATGATTTCCAGGCGAGGATCCAGGGGGGGGGGGGCGGAGGGTGCGAGGGCCCCTGTAAGATTGCATGAAAAATATTGATGTACCTTTTTACACTCCCGTAAAAGTCAATCTCTGGATCCCTGCCTGATTTAATGTCAAAGCTTCTTTCAAATGAGGAGTACAACGGTTCTAATACCAATCAAGCCTGTGCAATATCAGGTGCATATTATGATAATGATTGAATCTCTTGCAAAGATGTTAGGATTGTACCACTTCTTGCAAATATTAATTTTCATGGATTTCATGGATGTCAGAATTTTGGATAATCACTTTATCTATTTTTCTGATTATGTATATTTAATACATCCTACTTAAAAATTTGAATAAGATTTTGTACCAGTATGATTGAATATATGATAGATTAGTTGGTGTATTATGAATTTGATATTTGATATTGTACATGTATATCTGAAGCCTGATATTGGTATGATTACTAATTTCACAAAGCATGATGTGTGAACATTTCTATGTGTATGATATTTTAACACATGGTTTATAGTGAGCATTATACATTTGATACATTTTGGTCAGTCACAATGTGTTTTGTTAATTGTTTGACTATCTGTAAAACCCCTTTCGTCTTTTTTCTGTTTTTTAAATTTTAAATTTTCAAGCCACTTTTATGTTGTGATTAATTTAAGTCATATATTTAATTTCACTCTCCACTTTCATCTTTATTACTTTTTACTTCTTCAAGTACTTTTGTTAATGCTAGACTATTGTAACATCAAAGGTGATGTAACTATATGTGTATCACACAATGTCTTATTTCAGGGCTACCATCTTTTTGCAGGATTTTCACTTCACTATAGTCACACTATGTCATCATTCTTCTTTTTTTTAATATCGTTTATAATTTCCTACATTCCACATGTCTTATTATTATTTTGAATAATCATAATTATTCTTTAAGTAAAATATGGTTATTGTATACACATTGTCATCATTTAAAACTCATTGACACATTTCCTGTAAGAAGCATAGTGGATATTGATAAGTAATTCATGTTCATCAATGTTAGAGTGTTAATTTGCTAGAGGGAAGGGTGTCGTTGCTTTAATAGTTGTAGTAACTTCGCCATTAATGGTAACTACATTTTGTATCATGATAATGTACTCAGCAGCCAATCAAAATGCAGTATTTCATAAAAGATGCTAGCAAGTTTTATGCAACGGGGCATTGATGTTATAAGAATTCATATGACATCAAAAGCTTGAGAAATGTATTTAAGAGGAATTTAAGATTTGGTAATGACCGGAAAGATTTTCACTCAATACTTTGACCCCCCAAAAATTAAAAAATTTTATCTCTTGATAAATAAATAGCACCAACACACTTATATTTATGTATCATCTGCTGTGAGCAACAAGGATGCTAAAAGGTTTTACTTACTGTTGTACAGTGTTAATCCTTTCAGCTCTCATCATATATTAGGTGATATTAGGGGAAGAAAAAATATCAACATATATATATGTAATTCTGTTTGAAGCAAAATTTTTAGTTATATCTCTGTCTGCCATATAGTCAAATTGTAATAATTCATTTTCTCTGTATTGCTGGTGCTAGAATATTTGAAAATGGCAATATTGCATGTATAATATTTGTAATTTAAGAATTTACACAGCACAGGAGTTTTTATATTATATATATTTATTTTTATCATTTTAACTTAAAGAGAAACAATGTACATTTTTTTTTTTTTTGTAGAAACTACATTGTAATGTGGCACTTAAAGGTATATTCAAATAAACATATTATATGGATTGATTTTGTGCAGGTTTATTCAACTCACCGCTTCCTTCCAGACCTCCTGTGCCAACTAATGATAGACATCGGATAAAGAGACCTTCCACTCCAGAACCAAAGAGGAGAACCGCATCTTTTGGGAACTCAGAGAAACAGAGATTAAAGAGATGGGGTTCAAATGATAGTGACACATTCTTGCCAGAGTAAGTTTAGAAGTACTTTTCCATCTCTTATTTCCACTTCGATGTAGATTTTCCTTGTAGTGTCTCTTGAAGAATGTTTGAAATATAATATTGTAACTGCACATTTGAACTATTTTAATACTTTAATAACATTTTTGGATAATACTATAATGGTTAGAATAAATGATTTGGGGGTTAATGATATGGATATTTAAGAAAGATATTTCTGATTAGGTTGAATAGTTTGGGATTAAAAATAAAACAGTAATCTGCTTTTTCAAATATTGACTATTAAAAATAATATTTGTTTTATGGAAGATTATGTTAAAAAATATGTACTGTTAAATGTACATGAAAAAAACTTTAATATTTTATAATATATAAATGATATAAACAGTCATAATACATACACATTGATATTTAAGAGATGATACATACTTGATGTAACAATATTCTTTTATATCCCCTAAAATAATATTTTAAAGAATTGTGTTTGTAAATAACTTCATTGCAGGTCTACCTTTCAATATGGTTCCCTGTAAGTCTCATTCCATTTAATTGTGGTGGTGGTGGTGGTTTTGTCAAAGCTTTTCAAACTTCTTAAAAGTTAATAAATTATCACAACATTTTCTAAACAGTTTGATTTGATGTTTTATTAGCAATGATCAATCAAAATAAAATAGTTGAAAGCGATTATAAACCAAAATTGTAAGAATAATATTAAATGCCTAATTGAATAGAAATAAGTCACATCATATTAATTCTTTTTAAAATAGTGAAACATATCCTCTAAATGCAACAAAGAAAAAAAAAATGATATTCATTCTTTAAAAAAAGATGAATTAAGTCATATGTGTGCAGTGAGATTATAGCATTGATTCTGTAATCAAATCCACTATTATATAAATCTTATGTTTTGATCCATGTTGAATATGAAATCGCAAGATGCTATATAACTTATTCAGTAATATGTTGGCTTCTCAACTTAAAAGAAACAATATTGTTTACTGGCTTTTCACTAACATCCACAAACTAAAGTAATAGAACGGCATTCGTACCACATTTTTATGGAGGCATGACTTTGCTATTAAGAAATACGCAACATTGAAATTTAAAAAAACATGTTTATGACTGAGTAAATCATTTTGGTAATGAATATTGAAAGGTTCAGGGAATTCTTGGTGAATTGTTTACAGAACGATGTCCTTTTCCAATCATTGGTCAAATTAATCCAAATTGCATAATTAGTCAGCCTATTTTCTGATTTTTGTGCAATTGATTTTAAACATCTATCATGAAGTAGTTCTCCTTTGTTTCACTTTAAATGACCTACCTATCATTGAATTGGTTATAAAGCATCCTCTTTTGCTTTCAGATTTTTTAAATTCAATCATATAATCATGCTGATATTGCAGTGTTATTTTGGTGGTGGTTGCACGTTTTGTGTTATATCATGGTTTGGACAAATGCGAATCTCAATTGAAAATAAAGAACAACAGAAAAAAAAGGTTAATCCTCAAAGAGGAAAGTGCTATATTCAATATTAGGTCTCTATTTTGTATTGCTTAAAGAGAATCCAGTGTCGTGGGAAAGATGAAACCTATCTCTTGTGAGCTTTCCTAATATATTAATGTTATTTAGGAAGAATATCATAGTAAAAAGTTCCACTGTAACAGATTGCTCTTAATTGCCCTGATAGTAACAAAATGACCCCAATACACATGTACATGTATATACCCGATCATGATGTAATGTTCGGGCCCTACATTTTGTGTAGTCTCATTCATGCAGTTTTGTTTGTAGTGCATGTGAAAGAAGCAATACAGGATTAATTCTTATAATTTTCGTGATTCTCGAACCCCTCAGCACACAATAATCTTTCGGTGAATTGCTATCAACCTTTCCAAAGCACTTTTTGACAGTGTCTTCCACATTTCTTTCTCATAACTAGGACAATAATTAACTTAAGTACATATCTGTTCTGAAATGAAATGCTTCAAGATATTGAGAAGATGTTGTTCAAACCATGACTTTAAAATGTTTTAAAATATTTATTATATATGCACTTTTAAGTATCCAAGTTGAATAATATTACCATAATTCCCCAAACCCTATGTGTGGAAATCGCAAAGGAGGTTTATCTGAACAATGACACTACACCTCCACAATTCTTTTGTTTGTCTGATTTCA
>CALNVZ010000174.1:19417618-19451798 GCA_940671915.1 Paracentrotus lividus
GAATAGCAGGTGTAGAAATCACCATCTGGAAATGTACAACCTTCATGGTGTGTAGTCTCTGAACAAGGTTGAATATTAATTTATTTTTTTTGGGGGGGGGCAGGAGGCTTTATGCCACAGTAATTAAGTTAATTTTTTCTGTCCCTGGCGTTCCAATAGTTTATATTTCTTTTTTTTTGTATTGTTTATACTGAAATGTATAATTGTTCTTTGTGATTTTCTTTGCCGAATAAATAATAATAATTAATAATAATAATAATATTTCTATGGATGGGAACATATTCATACATGTCAACCTAAACTCGCTTGGATAGTCAAATAAACATACATAGAGTCAAAGGCCTTTCCAAGTCTTCATTTTATTTTCAATTATTTTTAACCCTTCATAAGTCAATGTTACAGCAATTTCTACAGTCCAAGCAGAATTGACTGAGGAAAGGTTGACTGTATGGAAAGAACACCTCCCCCCCCCCCCCCCCCCTACACAAAAAGAAATAACAGGAAGAAATCATCATGTATTTCAAAGATAACTTTTATAAAAAAAAACAAGTATGTCGCCCTTTATTGCAATGCATGGATGGTAAAGCAAGAGCTGGTTGAGATACACAAGAAAGTAGAAACTTACCCTTTGAGTAAGCGTTAAAGATGTAGAAGATTATCGATTTCACAAATACACCCCCTCCCTCTCTCAATCACCCCACGATCGATCAATATCCCTATGATAGGAATGACATGATTCTCTTTGTTTGAGTAAGCATGTATTGCATCTTGAGGGGTTTTTCTTATTGATTGCATTGATGTCTGATGGTAATATCATTACCTAAATATATAATGTTTACGAGTACCAACGCACTGCATTTTCTCACAGGAGATAGATGAATCAAGTGTTTAAATGATCTAAAACCACATTAGAGTGAGAAAGGGATTGTTTGTGGAATGTGAATTAATGATCAAATGCTCTTCTTTCAAACAAAGAATTTCAGGACGGATAATGTGTACAAGAAAACATTTTGTAGAGAGCATTGTCAGACTTGAAATGAAAAACTTGAACTATTTCACCATATATTAGCTTTTACTCAATACTGCAAGAGATACATCACCATTACTCAAAATGTTGATCCTTTGTCATACTATACAGGATTTATGTTCAATTCAATTTTGCAAATTGGTTTTGGAGTTCATGAATAAATTACATGTGTGGATTTTAAAAGTACTCTTACCGACTGAAACTTGTAGTGGACTTTGTAATATTAAAGCCGGGGTACACATTCATGCAATTGATTTGTAACTAAATAAATCAATGATTGATGTCCATTTATTATTCCAATGTCAATATCTGCAATGTATCAGCTACACTTCTATGCTGATTCTGTGATCTTTTGGTTCTGATATTGGAACTTATTAATTTAATTAATCATATAATACTTTTTTGCACCTCCTAAAACTATAGAGATATGGAGTTGGCTAAACTGTTTTGTGATTACATTTTGCTATGTGATGATTATATTTATGATAAGTTATTCAAGTAGACAGGAAGTGCGTTTCACCTAAGGGCTCGTCTCACACGAGAAATGAACATCTCAAAAATGCCCTACAGTAAAAATGAATTTGATAGTGCTCCTGTCGGTATGTGGCTCGGTCAAGTGCGAAGATGCATCATACATCTATGCAACGATAGAAGTTAACATTTTTCTTAATTGCTTACATAATTTAGGGAAAAAATAAGGCACTCAGAATTTAACCATAAATATAATATAATATATTTACAAGCGATATATCTGAGAGGAAATTTAGAAGTTTGAGTAAATTCATAAATTCATTAAATCTCAGGGTTATTAAACGGAAGATGTTATTTGTCTTGCAAAATTCCTAAATTGTATCATGTACATGTAATGTGTATTTCAATTTTAAGAATTTGTAGTTGATGATGTTGCCCAGAAGTATGTAGTGGTTTGTACACAAACACAATTTTCATCAAATCCATGACCTTTAAAAGGGCAGTTGTGTCTACCTCTCACTTGTGTTACAAGTTTGCTCACATGCATATTTCTCCCTGTCTGGTCAATGTTGTCATGCAAAATATTATGAGATGATAGGGATATGTCAGTATTATTTGAAAGACAGGTTGAACAGTTGCACATTCACTAAGATTATCTGTAAACCACAGTAAAACCACAGAGAAAAAGAAAAGGAGTGAGTGAAGGGGGAGGGTGGAGAAGAGAAAGTGTGTTGTACATTCTAGGTTACTCATTCTATTCTCTGCTGTAAACAGTAAAAGAAACTTGAACACAAAATGAACACCTAGTAACCAGCTTACGTGTAAATGTATATATTTCATAAGGCACGTTTGATTGCTTTATATGTGCTTCATAGAAAGTATTTTTGCATTTTTGAAATAATGCCATGTGTACTTGTATTTGTTTCATTTATGTTTATAGGGCCTACTTCTAACCATGTTGCACGTTAAATTTCTAACTCCACAATCCCGCAAATGTTTTTGTTTATGATTCAGTTATATAAAAGTACTAAAACCAATTCGTTTATGATAACAGTGCACTAACAGCAAATGCATGAACGATAATGAATGATCAGGATAACCTTGATATAGGCCAAAATTTAAAGGGATAAATATTGTTACGATATTGTTTTAATTTCAGTCTACAAAAAATTGAATAAAATTAAGTGGATGATTTTCAGTCACACATTGTTACTACATGTATTTCAATATTACTCGGATTGTGCTTTTATTTTTTTTTTTTTACTATTATTTTGAGGATTATCCTAGTGTAACATGCTACAAAGAATCTTTAAAAAAAAAAATGAAATTCAGGTGTTGTTTTGAATTACCCATTACTACTAAGGTAGTATGCCAAGAGGCATTTTTTTGCACAAACTCTGAACTCATAGGGGCCTACAAAATATAGAACATTATTTTTCTGAAATTCATTTTTGAAAAAAGCTAGATGTTATGGATCTATATAAATGCTACACATGAACCTTGAGTCTTGAGATATTAACATGCAATCTCTTGTTTGAATTCCCATAGAGGAGGGATATGTTCGTATCTACCTGAGAGGGCGTCCTGTAACCAACTATCTTCCATCAGATGCTGAAGATTATGACATCAACGCTAAGCACCCTGCTCCGACAGAGAAACTCAAGCTAGACTGGGTGTATCCTTTTAATCATCAATGTTTTTGAATTTTTGTCTCTTTTTTGGATTATAATTGCCTTACATGATTTTCCAACAGTTGTTTAATATCTGACAGGAGTCTATTCATAATTCAACCATGCTACATGTTTTTTGTACATTCTCTTGGATTACATTCGTAAAGTTGATAGTCTTTCGCACCCCTTCAGCCCACCAAAGAGGATACAGATTTAATATGATATATTTGTAACAAATATGATTATAAAGGTAGCAACACGGCCGGTGAACCAAGATATGAAATACAATTTAAAAAACCAATTATGTTATTAAAACTTGTGAATTTAAAGGGGTGAGACATTTTTTTTTTTTTTTTTTCAATTACAAAACATTAGTTTGACTACTGTAAAAAAAAAAATTACATCAATTTTTCAGTAACAAATGAGTCCCAAGGGGAAAAAAGAGTACATTGTACTTAAAAATAGTTCAGTTCATTTGTTCCATAACCACTTTGTGAAGTGCTCTCATTGTGACACCCATGTTTCAGTCACAAATGAGTAGCCATTATTTATCAATCTGTGATACAGCTTTCATGGTGTGTGAACTGCAAATAAAAATCACAAGTTTATGTTAGTGTTACAACAAGCTCTCTCTGGGGTTCCCAACGTTGCTTGTATCCCGTTCAATAGGTGTCGGTGAAACTAGTGATCTCGCGATATCATACATGAATGCATTCGTGCAATTGGAAATAAATGAGGCGTGACAGCCGAGGGACTAGCTAGATAGAAGGATTGTTAAGAATAGAAAAAGGGTCTAGGAACTATGGATCAAGCTATAAAGAGCATTAGGCCTGTCTATCAGTGACTCATACCTAATATGTGACAATTGCCTTTGTCACTTGGCCTTGATGAGAAAGACATATATATCCAGTCATTCCAAGAACGTTAACCTGCTTCCTACTTTGTATTTTACCAATTAAAAAGTGCTGGAAATGTATTTCCAGCACTTTGCATGAAATTCGCGAAAATTAATGCACAGCGAATATTTCCATGAGTAAATTATATTAAAAATATTGAAAATATTAGAATTATGATACATTATATGGTTGTCAAATGTTAACTAAGATCGCACTTAGTATAGTGTAGTTTGTCCCATTGTAGTAGTTGACCAAATTTTAGTTTAAAATATAAAGTTTTGTTTTTACACTTTGGAGTCATAGCAGGTTGTGTGATCCTTTTTGACTGATGGAAACACTGGTATGCCTCTCATAGTAGTCAGTATATCTGTAGAAGGCCAGATTTCCATGTACGACAGGGTACTCAGATTAGAGGTGTTTAAGAGTCAGAATGATACACATGACAAAACTAATTAGGTGTCAAAGTTAATTAATCACCAGGAATTATATAACTTCCTCCAGGAAAATGATGTGCAAATTTATCGCCTCCTGCTGTTAATCTGGCTTCCAGACAAAATTTCAGGTCAGCGAGTATGGATTTTCAATACTGTCTAGCCATAAGGGTATTCATACCTTATTCACACTGCAGGATTACCTCAAACCGACGAAATAATCACTTACAATGTATATTGATGAATTTTGTTTGGGCCATTGTAAGCCTTATGATGGAATATGGTACATCAATGTGAGTGGGGAATAAATTGATCGTATAACTAATTTCAAGTTTACCCTGCTGGCTCATAACATATGATGTGATAATGTCTGTTTTATTTGTCAAAGCATCAGACAGTCATGTCACATGGGACCTTATGCCCATGATGTGATTGAAGAGTTGTATTTAGTGGTTCAGTTACACAATTAAGACCCAATAACAGATATATCAACAGTAATACATTACACTGTATGAATGCTGGTTAGTTTGCAGTCAGTTTGATAGTGTAACTGGATATCAATGGTGGTATCTAAATTGGATTCAATAATCCAATAAGGTAAAACGCTACATTGAAAATCATATTCAGATCATAATAATGTTATATTCAGAATATTAGATTGAATTATAATGTCTTATTGGACATGGTGTATAGGTGTATAAAGTGGTAGGGTATATGAACTAAAACCGACATGGCAGAATTACTCTCTTCAATAATGCATATAAATATATCCGAAAAGGGCTTAGATGTTCTCTACATTCTACACATTTCCCGACTTCAGTTTGGAGATGCCATACAGTGTAGAATAATCCGCATTACAATAGTGGTCAAGTAATCTTTGAATAGCTGGCTAGATTTAGGCATTGTATAGAAAAATACAAATCTGTATCCACACAGTATTAGATTAATACATCTCTCTCTCTCTCTCTTTCTCTCTTTCTGCATCCATTCTTCAAATTACATATGAAAGTATTCTTGTGGGCTTGACTGGTTTTCAGTTGTATTATGACACATAAAATATTTAACTTGGCTGTAATTATTACTTACGATATTTGCATCTCTCATTGATGATGTATTACACTTTGTTGTTTATATTTGATACATTTATCATTGAAAAAAAAGCTTTAAAGTTGAATTAAGAAGGGGATGAATTTCCATTAAATTGGCTTCTACAGATAATATATAGCATATATAAGTTGTTCAAACAGATAGCATATCACAAAAATCCTCTGGCTTCTCAATATTCTGGTTTGATAGTTCATGAAATTAGCCTCCTGCCTGGGCGTGAAAGACTAGTGTACTCTAGTACACTCTGAGTGTGACGTCACGGCCGGGTATTGTGTATTTCGTGCCTGGATGTTGAATACAGAATGATGTGCAGATAGAGTTAGATGATTTTACCAATTTTTTTCAAGGAAGTCAATTCAAATAATAAAAGATCATATGTACAAGGGCAAGTCCAAGCTATTTTGCACTAGTAACGCGTGGGACATCACAAGTATATTTAGCCCTATATCTTATATTTAGCAATCAAAGCTCATTTCTTGGGTAGTTTCTGGTAGATAGTAGGTTTCTTCATACAGGACAACAGAAATAATCAGAAATACTCATTACGTAATTAATTTATGCTAATTAATTTGCCAGTAACGCGTGGGACCACAAAAATCATATTTTCTTCTTGTTTTACTTTGTTCCTGAAATATTGTGAAAATACTTGTCACCCTGGAAAATCATTGTAAACAACTTGTTATACATCTATTACTGAAGATTAATCAAAAGTTTCATTAACATTCATCCATTAGTTTTCTCTCAAGGTCAATTTTAAAAAGATAGGTATAGTAACGCGTGGGACAAGTAACGCGTGGGACACTTTTGTCACTGTGCATAATATACTGTAAATGACACCTTTACTTGAGAAAATGTTGAGTTTGGTATTTATTTTAGCACATGAGACAGATACAGAAGGTTCAACTCCATTTCCTAGTGGAAATGTTTATGTATCACTAAAAATCAATTAATTAATTAACTATTATACATACATAAATGTACTTTAAGATATTATTTTTATGAAGATTATGAAAATTGTCTGATGAAAATAGGCTCTTCAGATTATATTTATTGGTATCAGGACAACTACCCCCTGGACAATTACCCCCAGGACAACTACTCCCAAAATAGGGTGGGGGTTAGGTGTAGGGTTATGGGGTAGATTTTTGGAGGGGGAGGGGTAGTTGTCTTAAGGGCAATTGTCTGGGGGTAGTTGTTCAAAGAACCATATAAACATGTACACATTTTGTAGGCCTACATGTATAGTAACACTTCCCATCATCATCAATGCAAAGTTCTTCATTGTTACTGTAGTGAAAGTCAATCATGAGTGTATCATACCTTTGCATCTCATAGTCACATTGTACTGTAATAATTTCAAACATAAGCCTTGAATTTGGACAATAAATCCTGAGTAATCATATGTGTACATGTATACATGTACATCAAATATACTTACATCATTATGTTTTGTGACTACATGACAAAAAGAAAGTACAATAGTACCTTATGAACAAACTTGGTAAAAAAACAGAAAGATATATGCATGTGATAGGTCACACAATATAAAATGAAACTAAAGGTTATTTTACATGATACATGTTAACAGCATCTATAGCACATTGAATGACAAACTTTGAAAAATAATGAACAATGGAAGTTATGGAATAATTCAGATGTATTAAACTTCAGTATAAAACTACATACTGTTTCATTAAAGACTTTATAATAGGGCCCAGGGCTACGAAATTCAATTTATAGCATGCAACATTAACATATGCCTTTAATGCACCAAATGACAAAAAGTTGCTTGTGAGGACTTACATGTAATTAACCCTTTTAAAAACAGTCTACTTTCTTCATTGCTATAAAGGAAATTATATTGTGCAGCCTTCTATGCCAAGAAAAACATTATTGTTTGATAGATAGAGGACTTTAAAAAAAAAAAAAAAAAAATTAAATCTTTTTTGCACATTTTTCATCACATGTATGCGAAAATCCCAAAAAGCATTGTTTCCCTTGGGGGAAAAAGTAATTTTTCATTACTTTTAGTTTAATTAAAGGTTCTGGTGATGGCAAATAGATGCACTAATCATGTTAACTGACTTTAAATGTTAAAACAGTTTATAGTGAATTTCCACTTCCTTTTGGCAAAACTTCTTGTACTTCCATACGTTTTACACATGTTGTCCCACGCGTTACTGAAATGTCCCACGCGGTACCAAATCTAATTAAAGATTGTGTTAATTAGATGAATCAGACTAAACTTTTTTCTTCTGATTATGATGAAGCCTACTGTAAATTTGGTCTTTTGAAAGTCTCATGAAAATTCAATCCTTATTTTTTCTGCAAATGAGAAATAATGACCTAAAAAATTAACGCGTGGGACATGCCAATTTTGTACCATCCCTCATTTGCATATTTAATTAGTTGAGAAACTGGAAATCATAATTATGATAACTTGTTATTCATACTTTAGGGTCCCACTACTATTGGGATAGAAATGTGTTAAACTTTAAAGATATCTTTTATAAAAGCCAAAATTCTTAATGTCCCACGCGTTACTCAAATTTTTAATTTATGCAAATATATTCATGTATCATTGGTCATTCATGAGCATTTTTTTATTCTCGTTATAAAATTCATGTACCACAACATCTTGGCTTTAAAATGACACCAAGTTTGTCTTATTTGAACCATTCTGAAATTTCACTCATGAGTGATCAAATAGCTTGGACTTGCCCACAAATCTTTACTATCCCTTTATAAACAATAGTATGAATAACGATTTCCAAGTCTTAATTTGTGAAGTATTATTGCAAACAATGAGTTATTTATTGATATTGTCACTATTTTATATATTTTTTAACTCGGAGTATACGATCGAGTTCTGTGAGGTGACGTACATTGTAGATCCGGTCGCTCACACAGTGCACACGCAGCTTGAGCAGCTTGTTCCGTATACGTGTGTATTGTGTAGTTTTATATGTGTGTGTTGCTTCGCTTTACACTATACTGTGCATTTCTGTGGCTTGCTTATGATGATTTCGTTATTCCTTGTTGACAAGTATTCAAGATCAAATGGGTGAAGTTTGGATCAAAATGACCTTTCTATGAATTTCGAAGACATATAGTGAAAGATGATGAAGCAAACTCACAAAGAAATGGATAAACAATTCTACTTACTTACTTCGAGGCCTATACCGACTGATTTTCGTATAAATTGTAAGGCAAAACCGAATTCATGAGACGGTACATGTATAATTTGCAAAGTGAAGCGCAAAAGCGAACACTTAGCACATATACATGAAGCTAGCTAGCCAGGCCAACCGCGCCGGCAGCAAGCGCAGACCGATTCCGCTAGCGACTTGGTTTTTCAAGAGCCGGTCGCATCACGCACGGAAGAATATCTCACAATAACACGAACGATTAGCGTCCGCTACACGATTGACCGGTGAGCATATCTCGATCAAATTTCATATTATTTCTCTTGAAATTAATCTATAGGTCTATCGTATCATTTAGAGGGCAGTTACATATTTTGGAGAATGAGTATGTTCATAAATCTACTTTTATAAGCATTTACGTTTCGCAAATTGATCAACTGCACACCACAACTAGCTGATTTCCATACCGTAACACTATAACAGTCAGTATTTATTGACTTGTTTTGCCACGGCCCTCGTTTTAAAATGCTACAAATAAGAATATTCTAGCAATTTAGAGGAATATTATTGACTGTATGACATAGCTTCATTTTTATTTCTGTTTTAAAATCATTCACATAAACTTAATAACGATAAAATTAAAGTTATGACACACAAGTAGATTCATATAAATGTGTCAGTGTATACACACGGCATGCCTTGTGTTTACTTCGCCAAGACCGAATTCCCGTTTGTGACGTCGACGGAGAGAACACTAGTATTAGTACGCATCCCCGGGGAATCCCCGGAAAATATGGGTAGGGGTACATCGTTAAAATTCACTATTCTTAACTTATTTTGGGGGTTGAAATGCCACTCAGTATTTTTGGGGGGTTGTAAGGATGCTATTAATATAAATATCTCAATATTCGGGATCGTCTTCTTAATTCAACTTTAACTAGAATAAATAAACCAACCCAAAACAATTGAAGCAAAAAGTACAAAACAAATATTGAACTACTTGAATACACTTGTACCTTTGGCTCTACCCTTCTCTATAGTTCTATGACAACTCCCTAGACAACTACCCAGACAACTACCCACACAATTAAATTCTAACCCTTACATTAATTCTTTGAATAGGTGTCCTGGGGGTAATTGTACTGATATTGTTTATATTTTTATTCAAAGAATTTGAATTGATTATTTCCTATGAGAAAGACCCTATATCCCATTCCGAATTTAGAGCACTCTAACTTTTGGCAGCCATATTAAGGGGCTTCCAAAGAAGAACAAAAGCACTTTCAACAGGCTATGTAAAGAGTCCGGTACGTTGCTATGTTAGTGTTAAAAAAAATTGTTAGGCGTACTTGAAGCCCCCAGTTGAAAATTACCATTAGAAACAGCACCTAAATTGAATTGGTCTACATGTTCATTATTAAATCCAATTATTGTTGTCATTAATATACCAGTATTGTCCAATCTGTATCCCCTCAATTCAAAATAACATCATATGGTCATATTCAGACTAAGTGGGACATTTAGCTGAAATTTTAATGTGGCTCTGTGCCTTTGAAAATGCAAATTAGGATCTGAAATCAACACAAAGGCTTCTTTACAATACAAACAATTATTTAAGTACAAATATTATGTGATCCAGTTTTCTTACGCAGAATAATTGAGCAAACAGGAATTTACACATATGGGACTATGGTGCTTTACATGCCTCTTATTCTTAATACCAATCACTTTTGTCATTTTTTTTTTTTGCTTAAAGTAATTTTCATGGACTACTCTAACATAGCATATAAATACAGGTGATTTGGATTTAGTTATTTACTTGAAATGTTGAATTTAAGGCACTGGTCGTGTCACTCACATTTTGGATGTCGTGTCACTCATGACACATAGAGGTGGACCATTTTCCACAGAGAGGGAATGATTGATAAACACAATAAATGTCAGAGAGGGACACTATTCATATACATATACCAGCACTTATGGTACCCTTAGAGATCTACTTGGGCACAAATCCAACCATAACCAATGATGGTCAGAAACCCATGTCTTTTTTCTGTCGTGTCACTCACGCACTGTTTTTTTAATCATGTACTTTCCAGGACCAATTGTAAAATTCAAATCCAACTGGTAATGACACATGCCACTCCTACATTATACATAATATGGTAGTCATGATCAATTCATAACCTACAAGTGCAAAGATATGCGCCCTTCTATCAGTCCAAATGTTGTGTCACTCACATTTGAATATGACCATATGTGACTCCTTTCATCTCCCAGGCTTCCCAATCAGTTTTAAGCCAACTACTCTCCACAATTCCAATTACTGAATGGGGAATATGAAAACCTTACAGTAACCTAGCCATGTCCCGCATGGTAGGGTCAGTAGAATCCATTAACATAATCCACCCTATACTTCATTACTCTCGGCCAGAGCTCAGTTTGTCTATTAGGGAATAAAGCTATTATAAATAGTGTATGACCAGCTGAGAGATGCATTTAATCAAGTGGAATGACGTTGCGCCCAAGATGAGGTCTTGGTTGGAATTAATCGTTCAAGAGCAGCACTGGCCTTGATCATGTACTACCAGATGACATTATTTTGTCTGCTCGGATCCAGAACAGCATTTTTTTTAATACTATTGAATCCTTTTGGTTCTCAATACAAATTAAGAATTTATTCAGGATTTTACATTCCTTTGTCTTAAATACAATGAAATGTATTTTATATTACATTATTTATTAAGTTCCTTGATTTTTTTATGATGCACTGAAAATGCATTTGAAGAGCTCTGTTCCAAAAGTGACTACATCCATCTTTGTTACTTCTGAGGAAAATGCATTTGTTTTTGATATCTTGTACAGGCGTCTATGGAAAAGTGATATTAGAAAAGGCATTTTCTAATGGTTGCTTTTAAAATTAAGGTGCACAGTTTCATTCAATGGTGGGTACGACCTACCTGAATAATGGTGTGATATCAATAAATCAATTTTTTATAAAAGGTGAATGTAGTACCTTGTGGAACGGAGCTCTTCACATTAGTTTGAAGCAGCAGCTTAACTAGAAAAAAAAGTCAAATTCATTATTCTCAAGTGTCCCCTATGTAATACAAAGAAGCCACTGTAATTTGTCATCTAAATTCAGTATTATCCTGAATGTTAAGGACACGGTCATGCACATCGGTGGATTAATGATGCTTGCATTGTAATAAGATGGGATTGTACTAGGATATATTGAGATTGATGGCCTTGGCTTCATTCAATGTGATTCAAAGGACAGAGCAATATTGCTGGATGTTAGAGGATTATGGTATAATCCCTGGTTATTTATGGATTCTGATGATTGATTTTCTGCATTATTATGTATTAATCAATGAAATCATTAATGTGGTTTAACATTATGTCTTTAATTGCTGTATGTTTACTGAACAACTGTTATTTTAAGAGCCTAAATTGAATTCTTGTTATTACACTAGATTAGACATGACTTTAAATCTTTCCTTGGGTTGTCTGATTGTAAGCCAAGTTTAATCAGGTTCCAATAATTTATCCATCTCAGGGTGTGTTCAGTGTTCATTTTCAAAGTTTAGATGCCATCACGAATCATGACACAAAACACTGATATAAAGCGAAACAAAGTGGGTGTTCATTGTCCCCATTCCCGGTCGTAAAAGTAAGCGTGTTTTAGATCTCCATTCAGAGGAAAATTTAAACGCCGAAAAAATGCATTTTGATTCACGATCAGCTTTGATTTTAAGACCTTGAGCATCGTGAATGCAACGAAATGCGACACTGAACACAATTAAGTTTTCAAACGTGTTTACATGTGCTCTCGCAGTGGAAGCTTCCGGTGCAAGTGAAAAAAAAGGAGCAGATGTTTGTTTTTGAGAGCAGGGAATTTAAAGACGATGGACGTATAATCAGCTTTAAATTTTCGACACTGAACAGTGTACCGCTGATCGCGTTTGTGTTCTGTGTTTTGTAATTGCGTTTTGTATCATGATTCATGTTGGCGTTTAAATTTGAAAATGAACATTGAACACACCCTCAATCTAATGACAGCATTTAGTCAACGATGGGTCTTTTTCAGAGGTTTAAGCCCTATAGGGCAAATCAGCCTCAACCTCTAGTCTATTTTCTATGACAATATAGAATAAAATTGCGATAAGTGACTGGTTAGTCTCCGAAAATCACAATTTTGTTGAAATATTCCTTGACTGCTACGTGTCTCAGCTATGGATACCGTGGTCGAGACTGTCGATGCAACCTGTACCTCCTGCCAACGGGTGAGATCGCCTACTTCATGGCAGCGGTCGTCGTCCTATACAATGTCGAAGAACAGAATCAGAGGCACTATGTGGGCCACAATGATGATGTCAAGAGGTAAGAACTCTAATTATATTTGCAGCCCTTCTCGCAAAGATGGAAAAAGACAACATTTCAACAGAATCTAAACAAACTTGCAAACATACATGTATGGGTAGTACACTCACTCTATTCTCACTGAGAAGTTTTATTGTTAGAGAGAAGGTTGTGACAGAATCCATCAGAGTAAAAAGGAAATTCATTTTGTTTTAAATGAAAGATGTTTTCAACTTAAGGGAACCCAGAGCAAATTAAATGATTAACAGAAATTTGCAAAGTTAAAAATCATTTTCTGCATTGTGACATGCTAATATAACCGTTTAATCCACATTTAAAATGAACCATCCCATTCTACATTCCTGTCATAGTTTTATTTTGTGTTTGTATTGGCTCAAAGAATTGATGGTTCGTACACAGACCGGTAAACAATACAAAGATACAGATCATTTACTCTTGCCTTATTTTGTTTGAAATTGAATTCCAAGTCTGCACTAAACAAACACCATGAAAATTATATAGAATACTTGAGGTCATATTAGAAATGACACATATTGATATATCCTATTTCTATGACAGGAATTATTTTGTCATACATTGTGAAATTTAATTAAGGTGTAATTAAATTTTATCTTCAGAAATACAGGTTGAGGTTGTTGCATGTATATCATCATATAACTCTAATAAAATGGTGGTTTGGCATCAATTGTCATTAAAAACTATGTTAATTGTTTCAATTCTGGTACTTATTTTGTTATTTCTGAAGAAAGTTATTGATAGTTGAAGCATAGTTCTCTTCAATATAAAGTTTAATTATTATTATTATTATTATTTATTTGACCAAAAACTATACATGTTTTTATACAATACTAACGATGGCATACAATGTAAAATCATGACATATACAAAAACAAAAAGAAAAGAAGATAGAAATGAACAGTGCTACATGCTAAATGATTAGGATATGTTCATTGCTAAAATAAAATAGTTTGTTGATTTATAAGTCTTAATCTTAATTTGAAAACCGAATGTTATTCCTCTCGTATTGAAAGCATCATATCCTTACTTTAAATAAAACACTTGAGACAGATAGACTTGAGCACTTACATGTGTAGGTAGTATTACATGACAAAATGGAAGTTGCTGGTAGCTGCAATTATTTGTTTCTGTACTTGTGAAAACTAATTTATGTGTCTTATTATGACATTTATCTGATTATAGAGGTATTTTATAAATGTATATACCTTTACAATTTATTTGCTTGAGAAAGAGATATATGTACTGAATGTGTAATGATTTTGGTTTATAATTCTCAAAAATAGTCAAAAATAGTTAAAGAAATTGATCTTCACTTGAAAAAATTGAAGTGTTTTTGAGATTTAAGCAAAGATTTTATGAATGTTGAATTGAAATTGTTTATAAAACAGTTACTTTTATATTGATTAACATTTTATATGGTTTAATATTTTGATTTAACTCACAGTATTGCTGTACATCCAGATAGTGTTACCATAGCAACAGGACAAGTTGCAGGTCATGACCCAGATGAGGGAAAGGTAAGACTTGCTGTCATGCTGTCATCGCTACATTAATGTATCAGCAAATTAACCTAAACCTTTTATTCCAAGGAATGGAAAAAGAAAACAAAGATGGATGGTGTAGAAAATGAAGGAATTATATTCTTGTATTCTTATGATTACATGTAATTATGATTACATGAACATCTTCCATCTATTGTCACACATTTCCACAGCATGCAGAAGATCTTTCTCAGATATCTTTTTACTGTATCTTCAATATTATGTATTTGGGGATGCATATTTTATGTATATTGAAATGCATAAACTTTGGTTTTTGGTATTTACCTCCCTTTTTTTTTTTTTTTGCTTAGCCCCATGTGAAGGATCTGGAACTCAATACCATGGAAACCCTTCACGTCTTAGGCCTTGGTTTCTTTGATAGGGCTGTCTGCGCTCTCAGTTTCTCCAAAGTGGTAAGTTTTAAAAAATTGGGTTATATTCACTTGGTTTGGCCAGTGCCCTGTAGCATAAAAAGAGTTGATCAATTGCAAATCAATAGTATATTTCAGGATCCTTGGTGCATAGATTTTGATAAAAGTCTCACTATAAACCATAGTTGGTTTAATTTTGCTATTGATCGTTACTCTTTATGTTACAGGGCACAGGTTACTACACGATGTGTCTGACTTTTTATTCTCTATTGCATCATTTTGGATTTAATTTTGAAATTCAATACCATTTGACTCAAGTTATTACGAAAAAAAATTATAAGATTAAAATTAAAAAATTTTTGGAGAAATCTGCTTGTTTATAAAGTTCATGTTTATATAATCTTGATTGCTTCAGAATGTAGGTGTACACCTAGCAGCTGTAAGATGAATCCAATGAACATGTTCTCTCTGTTGGGACTGGAAGAAGGAGAAGAAACTCAGTGACACAAAGGTAGATATATACTCCTTATGATTCAGAATTCAATCCTTGTATATTGTATAATCCATATTGTGTTTATATAAATAGTGATGCTCTACCATGCAATATACAAGATTATGTGCACGAAAAATACTAAATTATCCCGAGGGCACATTTATTTCACTGAGGCCATAGGCCGAGGTGAAACAGATGTGCCCGAGGGATAATTTAGTATTGTGGAGTTCACATAGTCAGTAATGTTGCATTAATAGATGCATGCACTATTTATTATAGTAAATAGACCCCTAGATCTTTGACCTTGCCTAATCTGGTTTTATCTTTGCCAATGTTTGCCAAACTTTTGGTGCTAATTGAGCTATTGTGACGTATATTGTTGCTCCGCGTATCTATTGTTGTGCGCACCATTTTACTGTTATTACGCGCTAGCGGCCAACAAAGCAATCGATTTCGCTATTCATTTTAACACAGGATAAACCGTTCAACATAACAAAAAAACCGTTCACATAACAAAAAAGCGTTCAACATACCAGAATTTTGAACGACACGTGACACCCTTTTCAAACCAATCACAGCTCGTAAAATACTACCACTATTTACTATACAATAATATTACATGATTTGGGAATTTGGATTAGTTGGGGAAATTTGCAAGTGAATTTTTGTGATTTTTGTGATCTTTTTTATTACTTTAAGTAGCATATTATTAAAGACAATGTAGAAAGTTCTACAAGGATAGACTCATGAAATTTGCATAAGTAAACCTGGTGAAATGTATGGCTTTTTTCAGTACATTAGCGTATATGCCTATTTTATTTTGGTGGCACAGATATGGTTAGAAAGTACATGTATTAAGAATTACAGCAATGATAATGTATATAATTATAATATATGTTTCCACAAGTGCAGCATCTTCATAATTAAGGAATTTAAACTTTACCCATTTCTAGAAATAAAAACTAGATAACATTAGTATACTGGCATGGAGCTTCAAACATTCAAGCAAAATGTGGGTGATTTTTTCCCATGTGTTATGTAATTTTGTGTGATATTTTTTTTTCTTTTTTCTTTTATTATAATTTATCTATCTGCATCTCTATATTTCAGAGTTCTCAAGACCCTGTCTCTAGCCTGTGAATTCCACCCAATGAATGATGAACAGATCATTACTCTTGGTAAAGGTCACATTCACTTCTGGAACACCGGTAGTGGCAAACTTGCCAAGAAATCTGGAATCTTTGAGGTAAGATCTCCACAAAAAGAATATTCTTGTAGAAGGCAAACATGGCTTTGTATATCTTTTTTTTAAATTTTAGAGAGCTAATATTTGCAGAAAGGATGAATGAAATTTCCCATTATTATAGGATATCTTAGAATACTGTATTGCATCAAGCATATAAAAATCTATGATATTCTATGATAACAATATCTTTAGTTTTGTTTAGCTGATTGAGGCCTTTGTTTGCATACGTTTTTGGCCCTGTGTGTTTCTCATCTCTGAAATAGAAATTTTTATTAATAATAATTAAAATGCAATGATGTGTTTAATATTTGCTGTGGCAAGGATATCTTTCTCTCTGACGATATTAAATTCTGCAGATTAATATTGTACTTTGAGCAGTGACAAAGAATAAACTAATTAGTCCTCATTAATGTCATTATGATGAGGTAACCTGATTAAAAGTAGGACTCGAGTCTTATGCACGTTGATGTTTTTTTATAGATACTACGGTAACCTGATTAAAAGAAAGGACTCGAGTCTTATGCACGTTGACTGTTTTATAAATACTGGTTGGCGACACATGCTACCTTCTAATTATTGACTATTAAACCTTTGAAATTACCTTGGACCGTGTTATATTTTTGTCCTTGTTTTATTTTGTACTTTGATTAGAAATATGACAAGCCGAAGTTCATGCTGAGTCTTGCATTCGCTAGTAATGGTGATGTGATTACAGGGGACTCCAATGGAAATATGTACATCTGGGGAAAAGGTAAGTTAACATGATTATATATAAGAATGTTAACCATGGGTGGAATAAAGTTAAGTTTCATGATTAAATCTCTGAAACACAGAGGATTGCCTTTAATATAGTTTAGTAAAGAGCCTCTGTTAGCGAGTCCTTAATGAAAGATTCTCTGTACATAAAGGGGAAACTTTCTCATGGGCTATTTATATAAATTATCTATAATATTATAGAACTTTTTGGGGTTAAATGTTTTATTAATTTTAGAGTGTATTCCTGAAGGATATCTCAAGATAAGCACGATGAGAAATTTAGGCCGAGTCGTGCAAAAAGGACCGACACTGGCTAAAAATAAACAAGATAAAAATGTTGGAGTCCATAATTCAGTGCAAATGAAGACTTGTCATAAAATATCCCTTTTTGTTAATAGATCAACATGATAAGGCTGTCTTCCTTGTCCCATACAGGCAATACACGTATCTCCCAGGCTGTTCTCTGGAGCACACGAGGGCGGTAATTCTCCCTGTGTGTCATGAACGATGGTCAGATTCTGTCAGGAGGAGGCAAAGATAAGAAGATTGTTCTTTGGACGCAGATTATCAACAGAGTGAAACCACACAGGTCAGACATAACATGATTTCAAGTTCGATGTTGATCTTTTGGTGTTGGTGTTTGGCTGCACGAAAATTTTTAAAAAAATAAGACTGGTCTTGGGATAAGCCTCACCATTGTTGACCTATCAGTAATGTGATTTGGACCATTTAAAAATAAAAATCAGATTACTTAAAAGAACACAAGGAATTTATTCATTTGTCCTCAGATTTGTTGTTGGAGCTATGGGAGGCAACTATGGGAGGGAATTACATTATGCTTCCTGGCACCAACACACAACCATAAAATCATCCATATCTTATATATTTATCTCTTTCCCTTTTGATCTGGAATAACTTCTATGTGCATAAATGTTTATATTAATATTAAAATTTGACTAGTTTTGATAAACTCGTATGATTGAACTTGAAGCTGTATCTGAAGACAGCTTAACCCTATTCAGACTGGGGGGGGTCAATTTGACCCCCCCCTGTACGAAATCCGCGACTGCCGCGCAACCGCTGCGAATCGCACCCGGCGCTTTAAATGACTTTTTTTCTTTCAAGTGTCTCGCAAATTTTGACACCCAAGTTCGAAAAAATCGGATGCTCCGTTGTCGCGTTACGCAACATTACGTAATCGATGTCAGGCCTAAATTGAAACGAAAATCGTCATTTTGCATGCGTTTGTGTACAAAATACTGCTTTTTTTCTAAATTTCTTTATAACCTGATAATTGTGCCTTCTGAGCCTTTTGATTGATTAAATTTTTGTCTTTATATTGATCAAAATACATTTCTCAGCATAAAAAATTACAAAAAACAAAGAATTACATAAGAAATAAAAACAATAGAATCATAAGAAATTCATAAAACAATAGAATACAAAAGAATTAATTTGAAATTTCTGAATTTGTCTATTCAATACTGTTGTCTTTGCTACTTCCAGCAACTTTTAGAAAAAATTTGGGCTTCGTAACTATATTTATTAGAAATATTAACGATTTCCATAAAAAGCATCTAATTTGCATACATGCAGTATGCATAAATTAAGCATAAATTAAATATGTGAATTTTTTTTTCAAAAAAACATACCAGCGACACCCTTTACATGTGCAGCGACGTTCGCTGCAAAATTTCGCCGCGAGCGGACTATCCCGCGGCCGAGATCTCAGGGGGGGGGTCAAATTGCCCCCCCCCCCCAGTCAAAATCTCCTCTTGAAAATGCAAGTCTGAATAGGGTTAAAGTAGAAAATAGTAAGAGAAAAATGTATCTGTGATTTTAATGTACGGAATGCATTAGGCATGTTTCAACTAGTCATGCTCATCAGGAAACCATCCAATGTACAGGTTGTCTCTCTATCCATTCTGTGGCTATATCAGGCTTATTTCTTATATGCAATCTAACCCTAACAGGTCCAGATGCTACAGGTCCAGTCAGGACTCTATGTAAGGCAAGGAGAGGGCTTCTATGTTGGAACAACAAGGAACGCCATCCTCAGCCGGAGATATCGGTGGAGATTTCACCACACTTGTTCAGGTACAATTCATATAGTTACTGCCGAGAGCTAGGGGGGTTTTTTATCTTTGAGTTGAATTACAGGAGTTAAAACAATTTTTAGTTCTTGGCAGATGAATATAATCGAGAGTGCAGTTTATAGTGAAAATGAAAGGACGGGCTTATCGTGATACCTATTAGAACACATATGTTAAATTGTTTGATATCACTAAAAGTTTGTAAATAAAGGTATGGAATCAGATATGCTTTGCCAATGTAAAATAGATGAACCTACAGTATGATTGTTTGCTGATTGCGAAGATGTTTATTTTAACCCTTTAGCACCTAAACCGCCCCGAGATGCCCATCAGCTTACTTACTAAATCCGCTTATTTTATGCATGCTATATATCCATGACAATATTCAAAAATATGTGATCAAATATGCCCATACTTGTTGTGGCATTAATCCATTGGATGTGTGGTTGTCAGATTCTGCACAAATAAAGTATGTTTTACAAGTATTTCTCATTGAACACACGCTGATTGCAAACACAGCAAAACGCTTTCTGTTAGGTAGAGAGAAGCTGAAAGTTTTCATGCAGTCTCTAAGTGCCAAAGGGTTAAGTAGCTGGTGTATTTTCCATATAATTCCAATACAACATAAAATCATATAATTGTGCACCGTTTTAGAAACTGATAATTTTTTGTTTGAATTCACAAAATTGGTTTTCTATAGGCCCATACAGAGGAGTTATGGGGTCTAGCCTTACACCCAACCCAAGGTCTCTTCCTTACGTGTGGCTCACGACAGAAATGTCTCATGTGGGACTTTGAGCAACACAAACCAATGTGGAACAGGTCATGGAGGTAAGATGTCATCATGTCATACAGAGCTGCCAACCGTCCTGAAAATTCGGATTTGTCCTGAAAATAAGAAGGGAATACGAAAATACGAAAAGGCATTGAAAACATTACGAATTTTTGTCTTTTTAATGCAATATGATTACATGGTCTTTGCATGCAAGTGGCGCTTGAATTATACCTACAATAGCATTGTATGCATACGATCATTGAGTGCATGATCTTTGCATACAAGCGGTGCACTACCCTCGCAGCGGGCGTCGAATGCGCGCGCAACACCCATGCTTGCATTGTGTGGATGGAGGAGCGAAACCATCGACTCCTCGCTCGCTACTCGCGCCTCGTTCGGCGGTGGTTAGTAGTGCTGCGCTGCGCCCGGGTGCATGCAGGCAGCTGCGCGCGCGCCTGAATGCGATGTGTGGCATGCGTGCGACAACGACAACAACTACCTGGATTTTTTAGCTGGTTAAACTTGGATTATACATGGATCTAGAAAATCTATCGCATGGGAATTTGGATTGAGCTCAACATGGCAACTTTAGCTTCCAAAAAAGAAAGAAGAAATAGACTTAATGGCCTTGTATCATACCATCTTCGAAAGGTGAAAATGATGCTCATCATTGCAAGGTTTGTTCGTACCGATTTTGCAAAAGGAAATTCTTACCGCGTAAAGAAAAATAAGGATTTTTTCTTTCGTCCGAACATGGTGGTGGGTTCATACGATAGCCTATCCAAAAACGCGTAAAATCAGCCCAAATATTGAGCTGGCCGGAGATGCTAGCAAAAAGCAAATATCGCTAAGTTTTGTGTACCTAGGCCCTAGGCGAAGGCTAAGGACAATTCTGTGATGCGTGCCGATTTTTTTTACAATTTTGTAAGGAAATTCTTATCGCGTAAGAAATTACGATTTTTCTCTCAAAATTACGAATTTTGAGCTCCAAGATTACTAATTTTCTACTTCTAAAGGTTGGCAGCTCTGTGTCATAGGCTTAACCTTTGAAATTTTAGCTCTGTCCATGTCACACTAACAATATACTGAATAAGCCATACATTTAGCGGGGTTTTAATTTTTTTTTAGTTGGCAAATTACTCACTTCCATGCTTGCAGGATTCCCACTTGAATTTACGGCTACTTATAGTGACAAAAAGGTCACAAAAAATCGTGAAATTGGCCACTTTTGAATTTCTCCCAATGAGTCAAATATGACAAAATGCATGAAATGTTAGGAATGTGAAATATATGGCTTTACAAAGTAGGCAATCCATCAATTAGACCAATAAAAAATAATCATACATTTTGAGACCTGCATCAACCAGTGTCCAGGGCCCCATAACATAAAGGTTTGCGATCAATTGCAAATTTGAAAGAAGCATTGTATTGGTCACTGACCAGTCATTTGATCAAAATTGCATGCAACAATGATTGTGATTGGCTATTGCAACTTTGTGATTGATTGCAAACCTTTGTGTTACGGCGCCCTGGTGTATTTTTAGAAATGTGAAATTAATCAAATTGATAAAGGCAAAGTATTTTGCCAATATTGGACTCAGTGGGGAATTCACAAGGGCTTAATTTCATGACTTTTGTGATGTTTTCATCACATACATATTGCCATTGCATTGGAGTAGGAATTTTTTAGAGCATCAACTTTAAAAATCTATTAAAAACAAAAAACACTAACTAACAAAAATTCAGCCTATATTGTGTACATTATACTTTTTCAACAAAGTTAATATTGCTGTGTCTTTTGTATGAATAAATTTTTGCTAAATTGATTCCTTCACACATTGTGGAAATGATATAAGCATTAATTTGGGTATGATAATGGAATTATTTTACTTACTGTATTTGATACATTTGTATATTGATATTTTGCTGAATATGATAGAGTGATATCGAATCAATCAAATATCATTATGAATATATTATCAATTAAATTACTGATACAAAAATGATATGATTATTGTAGGATGGTTGTCAGAGCTGGATTCCATCCTCTCAGGATCAGTGGTTGCTATAGGAATGACCAGTGGACGATGGGTAGCCTTAGATGTAGAGAGCCAGGATCTTATTACTGTACACACAGATGGCAAGGAACAACATGATATCATCAGATACTCCCTGGTATGTAACAAAATCTTGTGCCATTAATTATTGTTAGAGTAGCACAGATGTGTATCGATGAGTGCCGTGAGTATAAAGATTTAGGATCAATCGCAAATTTATTTATAGTAACCAATAAGGACCCTGCATGGACTGATTGTATTGAATTCTCACTTTGACCAATCAAAATGGACTTGATGATTACCATAACAAGGCTGCTGGTTCTTATTGGTTTATTGAGAATTCATTGTCAAAAATATATTTATTTTTTTAAAACCATTCTTAGAATTTATGCGTAGCTGAAAAAGTGTACTGTACGTATTATATATATATCAATTAATTGTGAAAATTACACATAAATATAATTCAAGATATTTAAAATATGCTTGAGAATACAATTCAATGACATTATCATCATGTCTTAATAATGAGCCAGCAATGTTGATTTTATTTTCTCCTCCTCCCTAATATTAGATGGAAACTACTTAGCAGTGGCCTCCCATGATAACTACATCTATATTTATTCAGTGACGGAAGATGGCAGAAAGTACTCTAAAGTGCGGAGATGTTCCGTAAGTATTCCAAACTTTAAAATTTTAAACAATTACACTGGAATTCAAATATCTTCAAACAATGATGAAAATCATGACAGTATCTGTAGGCCTATGCAATTTTCCATGTTTCTTTTTGTTTATTTTGTTTATTTTTTTATTAATAATTTTTATGTTGGCCTAGATGCATTGAAGCTCTCGCTTAGGGCAGCAGAAATGGAAATAGATTGTTTTACTAAGGATGAAGTGAGTTGTGAGAGATAGATACTAGTAGAGAGGAAGAGGGACATGGTAGAGAACGACTGACAGTGAAACAGGCCAACTGAAAGCTTGTGAGGGAGAAAGAGAGAAAGTGACGAACAAAGAAAGTGTAATATGGTCGCTCAAATAGAGTGAAGTGTATTTGAAGAGCTCTGATCCAAAAAGTTACTACATTCACTTTTTATTATGAAAATTCAGTCACTGATATTACACCATTATTCAGGTAGGTACCTTTCTAATTATCTTTTTTCCTTAGACGCCTGTAGAAAATATAAAAAACAAATGCATCTTCCTCAGAAGTAATAAAGGTGTTGCAGCTTTTTCAATAATAGATTTGAACAGAGTGAAACTGACGTATTGCCACTTCAATATAAGGCTACTTGTAACAAAGTAATTCACAAAATTTCCCCACCTAGTTCATCTGTTCATGAAAAATATTGCTTATACAGTAATTAAATATCACTCTTTGATTATCACCATATCATTTTTGGATATTTGCAGGGTATTGCTAGGCTTTGTAATGCACATTGACTGGTCTGCTGACTCCAGAAAGCTACAGTCAACTCTGGAGATTATGAGCTAGATCTCTTCAAATGATCACAAAATTTCCCCAAGTAGTCCATCTGTACAGAAAGATATTAGTTTATAACAGTAATGAAATGTTATTCTTTAATCATCATTTTGAATTGTTGCAGGGTCATTCTAGCTTTGTAATGCCACATTGACTGGTCTGCTGAGTCCAGCAAGCTACAGTCAAACTCTGGAGATTATGAGCTAGATCTCTTCAAAATGATCACAAAATTTCCCCAAGTGAGTCCATCTGTACAGAAAGATATTAGTTTATACAGTAATGAAATGTTACTCTTTTAATCCATCATTTTGAATTGCAGGGTCATTCTAGCTTTGTAATGCACATTGACTGGTCTGCTGACTCCAGCAAGCTACAGTCAAACTCTGGAGATTATGAGCTAGATCTCTTCAAAATGATCTCAAAATTTCTCCAAGTAGTCCATCTGTACAGAAAGATATTAGTTTATACAGTAATGAAATTTCTCTCTTTAATCATCATTTTGAATGTTTGCAGGGTCATTCTAGCTTTGTAACGCACATTGACTGGTCTGCTGACTCCAGCAAGCTTCAGTCAAACTCTGGAGATTATGAGCTTCTTTTCTGGGATGCTGCTACATGCAAGCAGATTGTCATCAGCAAAGAGACAAGGGACGTAGAATGGGCAACCTTCACTGGTGTCCTGGGATACCCTGTCTGTGGTATGCATACATTATACTGTAAACTATTTTTAACTCATAAGTAAAAAATCTTCTGAACATCTTAAAAGACTTGTTGTTGCCTCATTAAATATGCCTCAGTGGTATTTTTTTCTCCGGCAGAATTGATTATTTTAATTCATTTATTCATGTAGAAATGCAAAAGTCAAAATCCAATTTAAAAAAATATATTCATCTTTACATCGATAATTTAAGATTAAAAACGAACAATAATAATCTGTTACATTCTGTTACAAATTCTCCAAGATTTGAATAAAAAGCAACAACCAATTAAAGACTGCTGAATTTAGTCATTAAAATTACAATTATGTTAAGAAAGGGTTATTCATTATACAAGGAGCCTCTTTATTTATCATGTGATATGCCCTGTAGAATACCTAATATTGCCTATGGACTTATTTTAAATGTATCCTTTTTGAACTTATCCTTCAGGTATCTGGCCTGAAGGAAGCGATGGAACAGACATCAACACTGTTGCTAGGTCAGCCAATGGTAACATCTTAGCTACTGGTGATGACTTTGGAAAGGTCAATCTCTTCCGTTACCCAGTCAACCATCCTAAGGTAAGGGTCAATTAAATTTGAAAGTTCACAACGATTTAACTTAAGGAATATTATAGTAAATAGTCCACTATAAAGGATTGCTCTACATTTGATTTTGTAGTCCTGATATGACAACAAACGGCTGAAATTTGCTCATCCAAACAGGTGAATGTAGTCCCTTACATGTATTTTGTGTACAGTGCTTATGACTCTCAGTAGAATTTAATTTCCCATCTTCTGGTGATTCTAAACTTAACATCATACAAAATTTCTATTTCTAATCACTTTGAGACAATTTTTTTGACAAAGTTTCATAGAAAATATATGAAAGCTGAGAAGTGAACAAATAAAGTTAAGAAAATATAGATAGAGGCAACTACCAGCAATTTTTTTCAAATTTTGGCAGTTAAAACGCCAATAAACTTTTTCAGAATCAATTTGAGTCATTCTCTCTTCATGCAATTCCATTTCATCTCTCACTGAAAAAAAAATACTTCTGTAAACAAAATGACAGAATACATGCTTATATAAATGATTTGAAAGACAAAATAAGATAGATCAAACAAGTCTTAATGTGATTTTGAATATTTGAATCATGAGATTAATGTTTCTCTTCATTGTGTTATGTTTCGCAGGCTGAATGCAGTTCGTTCAAAGGACACAGCAGCCATGTAACCAGTGTTGCATTCAATGAGGACTCTACCAAACTGATTTCAACAGGAGGACGTGACATGTCATGCATGCAGTGGAGTGTTGTCTAACATCACCTCCATCATTACAATATTCTACTCCTGATATTCCAATTTAGATACCACAAGATTTGTTTTCAATGTGTTTATCTTGATGCATATTCTTCCACCGGGTCATATATGTCATGCTTAAAATTCCACTCACCTTACACAAGAAGGTAATTGGTTGATATGTGAATTGTAAATGAAGAGTATATGAATGAATATCAAGTTTTGGGGGAGTTTTTTTATGGGGTTGGTGTGATGGACGATGTTATTCCAGTTTAATATCGCTGAAATATGAGTGAATCTGAGAGAATTTTTAAGTCAACTCTCAGTAAAAAAGGAAAAAATAAACAGAAATTACAGAAGAAAAGCTCGAAATGCACTTTGAGTGCCTTTGTGATCAAATACTTCAAAACTTCAATGTTCATAGCTGTTTGTCTTTCAATCATTTACCTTGACAGAAAAAGATAGCAGCAAGGCAAAGGCAAAATAAGCAAAACTGTTTTTTTCATTTAAGTTTGTGTACTGTTATGTGTTAACTACATGTATTGCAGTATTGTAAAGAATGTGATGGTTAGAAAAAAAAACATGGAGATCAATTCTTATAATGTCCAACATGACCTTCTACATAGATTATAATTAATAGTGTAGTGACCTCTGCAACTTGTTTCAGAGATGTTTTATGCATTGTTTGTGTACAGAATTGGAAAACAAAACTTACATGGGAAAATAAAATAAACTTGCCATTATATAGAAGAGAAGTAGGGTTTGGAAGGGCATGTCTGGATATTTCTAAGAGTCTTGGAAGGTTACACTGTTCTTATTTGAGGCATATTATCTTTTCTTTTTAGTAAGGTGATGCAGCAGTAATGATACTTTACTTTTGCTAATATTATATAGCATTTTAATAGCAGTTCTGATCTGTAACTTGAACAAAGTGCGAATTATTAACTGGCAATCAAATGTCTAGTTTTGAAAGGGTGTGCTGAAAAACTTGACAAAATTGAACCTCAAAATCTAGCTTATACAGATGTTTGCTGTCTGTGTTATGACGAGTAAGGATCGATTATAAAACAAGTGCCATCCTGAATAGTGCTTGCTCTTCTCTAAACCTTCATTGTTTCCTTAGTTTCTGTTTTTATTCTAGTCTTTCCCCATTCCAGCTTCTGCCCTGCTAGGTGTGATTTTTCCATCTCTAAACTTTGATAGACATATACGTTTGATAAAAGAAAAATGAATATGGTTTGTCTATTATACCGATTAAAATCAATGTAATGATAATAATAATAGTTGCATTTATATAGCGCTTAATACAATATCCACCTTAGTGTTTCTAAGCGCTTATAGTGTTAACTAAATATTACCCGGCTTAGCTAGGCTACCCCGAAAGGCGCTCACAGCATTCAAGGAATTGCTTCTGTACGGTGGAAATCGTATATAACTTTTTAAATATGAATAAATGCACATTGTGAAGAGGGTATTCTATGAATTGAAGTGTCTCCTCAACAATGCATATAACACATAGTGTGCAGTCTATTGAAGTGATGTAGAGTATATTAATTGGATGAAATCCTCCCAATACATCTGTGATCAGTAAAAATTATCTTTATTATGTGATGACATACAGACATGGATTTGCAATAGACAATCTTAATACAGTCTACTCCCATTACATTGGCGTGCTTGGGATAGAGCCAATTATTTTGTAATGAAACCAGAATACACTGAACACACAGATGTCTGAAAATGGGACTGGGAGAAATTACTGCTTCATAACAAAATATTGTATCCTTGCTTGTGTACTCAAATATAGTTATACTAAGTAGACCTAATGTTCATCCGTAAAAGGACCATTATTACCAACATAATTATTTGGGCCATAAAATGGATTGTTATTTGACATAAAAGTTCTAAATATTTGTGGATAATCTACATATTCCTTATCAAGTAGTTACAAAATGAAGATGAACATGATCTAATAATATGATCTCCTATTTTAAATTGAAATAGTCTTGAAAGACGATTGATACAATGTGTAGGGAAGTATGTCTGTAGATATGTAAAGTTTAATCAATAGAGAAGTAAGTGCTGAGACACACTGAGGGTTGGATTCATGGAGGGAGAATGGTAGTTGTATAGTTATATGTGGAATGAAATTTCAGATATCAAGGAAATATATATTGGTAAGCATGCACAGTCTGTTTTGTATTTTTATGGCAAAAGAAAAATATATATATCGGCCTTTATGAATGATTGGCCAAATCATGTGATGTTCTTCAAAACTACAATCATGACCATGAATCTCTTTCTAAAGACAAAAGCATTATTAATGTTCATTTATCACTGAATGACAGATGATAATCATGATACTAATAAAAAGTATGAAGTTTGGTAAGTTAAATGCAACTTGTTCGTCTGCTTTTTCTGTTCTTCTTTCCCTGGGAAGATTTGTTCTTGATAACATGTACAAAAAGACTTAAGGTGCTTTACTTTAATACACTGTTACTCTTTGTTGGTTTTTTTTTTTATAGAAAGGAAACAAAACGTTGAATTACGTATACAAAATATTTATTCCTTAAGTGACAAATACATGACCAAGGGGGAAATAATGTTACAAATATATTGTGCTACAAATTACGCCCAGTTAAAAATAAAGCATAACATTTGATCACAGTGAAATATCATTACTCAAATTTACCATGGTGAAATACTTGTTACTCAAATTTACCACAATGAAATACTCATTACTCAATGCTGCCATTAAAGTCAAGAAATGAAAGATAGTTTTATATAAAAGCTAATTCATCAGCAAATGTACCCACAGAAAGGAGAGATGCTTACATTTGCACCTGGAGGTGCTTCACAAAAAAGGACTCTTAAATTCTAAGTGCATCCTGTATTTAACATGCATTTTACACTTCTCAATGGCGAGCATCTGACCAATGAGGTGGTGCCAGAATTTGGAATTAAGAACTTAAGTGCGAATTTAACTTGAATTTAAGTACACTTAACTCTTTGTGAAATGCCCCCCTGGGAGCAAACCTTTATTATTTATTCTTTACTTCTAAAGTTGGGCTGTATTCTTAGATATTCAATTTAAAATCTGTCTTACAAAATAGTTGAATATTAAACACACATTCATATGTAGGTTTTCATATTAACAAATTATGTTTTGATGTAGGCTTACAACCTTTCAAAATATTGGCCTCTCTACAAAAATACAGATAAAATATGTAAAAATTTCACTCTATCGTGCCTCTTTAAAATCTTTCTTCATGACAAATTTCTTACCACTTGTGACATACATAACTTGTCTCCTATTTGTTCTTGCCAGTCTTTCTCTTTTTCTTCTTTTTCCCTTTTCCTTTTTTGCTCTTCCTTACCACTTTTCCAACATGAAAGCCATCTTGTTTGTTGTAAGTCAGTACATTGCCCTTTTCTAGTCTAACACCGTACAAAGCAGCGCATACTGCAAGTTCAAACTCAGTGGAGTCTTTCGGGACGGAGCAAGGTAACTCAGACAGCGCCATCATGAGGATCATGCAGCGAAGAAGCGTTGGGGCAGGAGCATTGTTCGTAGCATCTTTTATCATGGCTGAAGTACTTATCACCTTGGTAGGTGAATCACAAGCTGGTGCTGATGAGGAGGCTAGCATTGGGGCAGGAGCGTTGTTTGAAGCGTCTTGTGTCCTGTTTGAAGTGATCTTCATCTTGCATTGTAAGTCGTGAACTGGTCCTGATGTGGAGCTTAAAGTTATTGGAGGCTGTGTCTGTTGCAGCATTGCACTCCGTTTCATCTGATTGGAAAGTAACAGTGAAATGGAATGAAAGGAGTAAAGGACATACAAATCACAATGATGTCTAGAAAAAAAATAAAATAGCAAAAACAACCTTGATATACCTACATGTTGGGCTTATCCCCCCCAAAATATAACCTTACACACAAATTAGTCTGCATGACAACAAAGAACAAAGTCATTTTAAGCAGGAAAAATGCATGTTCCATTCTGAGATTGTAAATTAAATGTGTTCATTTGTAGGATGGGTGTCTGCACATGCATTTACAAAATATCGAACCTTATTCCATTTGGATTTTACAAAATCCAGATTCTAAGCATCCAATAGCACAGATAATTGTAAAAAAAATAAAAAAAATGTTCTCAGTAGGCTAATACACTGTTAATACAACATTATAGACTTGTTCGACATTAAGCTACTCCTAAACAATTCTATTCTATTCGTCAAATTTTCATCTTGTCCCAACACCCATACTGTCTGGATGCTCAATAATGACAATGTGATTGAATACAAAATGGCAAATCCCTAATAATACTTACAGTTTTATTGAGGTCAGTTGATGAGGAAAGTGACGTTGACAATGTTTTCACAGAGGTTGACTTGAATCTTTTGGGTGGATGAGCTGAACTTGAATGAGTGGCAACATGTTTAACTTTAGTTTTACTTGACCGAGTTGATGATTTTGTAGTTGAAGGAGTCCGGCTAACTGGGTCCTTTCTTTGCAGGGAAGCAGACTGTGGAATTGTTGCAAATATTGTGTTTTGTGGAATGAGAGGAACGGCAAGTTGAGGCAAACTAGTTAAGACAGAAGGAGCAGGACTAGACCCATTCCTTGTGCTGATGCTGAAAACGGGCAAACCTCCCACAGCAGGCATGACGCTCTGAATGGGAGCCGATATCACAGGCACGGATTGATGAGTAGCTAGATCATTGTCGGACTTGGAAATGGTACTTTTAACATCACTCTTTGGTGCGAGGAGAACTTTAGTATTGCCGTATGGAGAAACATTTACTCGGCTTTTCATTGCTTTGATCTCTTCTTCTTCTTGTGCCAATTTTTTGATCCGTGAACGTTTGTTTTGGAACCAAATGTTAACAAAATGTGAAGACATCTCGATTTCTTGTGCTAGCTCCTCTTTCCTATCCCTGGCAGGCCACTGTTCCTGCTTGTAAAGCTCCTCCAATTTCAGCAACTGCTCCGGAGTTATGATCGTTCGTTTTCTCCTTTTACGGCGCATCATTTCAACAGTTTCCGACTCTGCGGATACGTTCATGGTTGGCTTTTAAAAAGCTTTAAAAAGCAACGATAAATTAACAGCTATCAGTTTGAAAGTGAAGTGATACTGATAGAATATTCATTCAAAATAACGTTGCGTTTAACTTTTAAATACATATTATGCGCGCATATGTATACGCAGTGATAATTCATGCAGGCTAGGCTAGGCGCGGCGGCGCTATTAGCGCAGTGCATGTACCAGCGCTCAGCGTGCTATCATCAACGCATAGAGAAAGTTCACTGCATGCTACGTAGCGCTGTACTTTGGACCAATCAGAAAGCTGGGTTTTAATTGATTGATTCAATGCACAGGTACTTTTAGCCGTACATGCGCGCATGCATAGAGGGATTAAGATCCGCGATGTCGATTAATTCTAGTAGTACTTCTATTTTGCAGCTGAATCCGCGATATTTAAAGGTAGCAGAATATCTGCATGTGAAAAGAGAGAGAAAAAAAAAAATCTAAATTTGCAAATTATGTGATCCTGTCCATTCCTTGAAAGATAAAAATTTAAATTCTCATATGAGACTAGTGCCCTGTAACACAAAAACTTACGATATATATATATATATATATATATATATATATATATATATATATATATATATATATATATATATATATATATATATATATATATATATATATGTATATATATATATATATATATATATATATATATATATATATATTGAAAAAGACACGATTGATTTTTTTTTCTCGGGAGCCTCATCATGGACATGGTGCTCAAAAGTTGATGATCTTAATTCTAAACATATCCCTAACCCTAATCTTCATCATATCCTAATCCCAATCAATAACTATCTGCGTTTAAAATGAGGCTACCGAGAAAAAAAAATAATCGTATCTTTTTATCAATCGTAAATTAAGTCTTTGCGTTAAAGGGCATATACCTTTTTTCAACATCTAATCGAAAGCGTTTAAACTTTTTAATAAAACAAACTTTTCCATATGTTTCAATATTCTGATTTCGTTTTTCTCTCCCATTCGTAGCTCTCCCCCTCTCTCTCTCTCTCTATCTCCCTCCCTCTCCCTGTCTTTCTCTATTTCAGTCACTCTTCCGCTTGGTTTCTTGGTGCAGGTGGTGCGTGCGCAAAATGCAAAAATGGCACCAGGCAGTTTATACCCTTATTTCGTTTTATTTCTTCATAATTTTTCAAGAGAAGGTGCCAAGTTCTGTAATTACCAGCCCCCTTATTGTGTAAACTCATTGATGCCACTGAATTCCTCTTGGTATCTCATTTTCATTCTCTCTTCATGCATATCGATCGGCAAATGCACTGTCTCGCATACAATAACTCCATCTTTAAAAAAATAAAAAAATCATAATAAATAAATAAATAAAACAAAACAAAAAATAAGAAAGAAATTGTTTACCCTGAGTCATCCATTTATTCCGTTTATATTGTCATATAATTTTGAACTCTATCATGCTGAAGATAAGGCAAACTGAGTAATGATCAATGTCGAATCCCTTTCTTTTAAGCTGGATTTAATTAAAGTAGGCCTAGCGATCAATCATATTATTGGCATCGAATTAGTCGAAATTTAGTATACTATATGCGTCATTTTCCATTATAATCAAGCAACTTTTCATCTCTTTATTCAAAGCTATAAATTAAAATATCCTCTTGACCAGTAAGAACTTAGGAAAAAAAAAAGAAAAAAAAAGGCATCTACATTATCAAAGCCTGTCTAGAAATCTCAATATAACAAATCTAATGTCTTGTCCAGCAAGAAACATTTCCCCCTTTTCTATTAGCTACCTTTGCTCATTACTTTGCACAAGGGAAATCGATAATTGCTTTGAGTAGCCATATAACTAAACAACCAAAGGCTCCTCTTTTCTATTATTCTAGAAGATACAAATTCTAACATTCCTTTTTCTTGGTAAACATTAAGGGAATACTATGCGATGGTTCGCCACACCGTATAACAACGCCTAAGAGTGCATCAGACAAATTAGCATTAAAACATTAATAACTTCGAAAAATACATGTATCTAAATTAAATTTTAATATAATTCAAGCATGTAAAAATCTTGATTCATTTAATGGTACTTTTCAGGCTTGTTTCTCAAATTTCTGTTTTCGTATTGTGCCTTTTCATAAGCAATGGATTAAATAAACTTTAAGCAAGGCAATATAATACATTATTATTTCATTTACTATAAAACTTGATTAATTTCCTAAAATTGCTTAAGTACTTTCGTTAATTTAAATAAACAGATTTATTTACAATATAAAAACTCTGAAGATACACATGTATAATACATTGCAATGTCAATATAAACATACACTATAATGGCAAGTCATCAATCGTAGACTCTTCAATTATTTGTTTGTTTGTTTGCTTGTTTTTGTTTTTGTTTACCTACGCCAAGATTGTCATCATTTTCTAGGTGGAACACTTCAGATAAATTTCAGAAACCCAACGCATATTGCTGCGATGATCATACAAAATTCTTTGCTTGTTTCCACATAAAATGGGATGTTTCTCGATACAAGTATTAACAAAACAGAGTATACCCCATTTTTGTTCTTGGCATTGAGTATTATACGCGTGGTTGCTACAAAAAGGTTCATTATTTTCACTTTATTTTTCGATAAAAAATAGACAACTATATTACCTCTTTCCTGCATCAAAGAGGCGTCTGAAAGATCTACGGAGATAAAAGATTGGAGGGGCAATCAATTGTGTCTTAACAATGGCTTGCCTCTCCAATCCTTTGTGTCCTCAGAGCTTTCCGACGCCAATGCTGCATCATACATGTTAAATTCCCAGATAGAAAATAGAAAATATAACATAACGTATCAAAAACAGCAGGTCAAGCTGCTTTAAAAAGAAATTACACTACGTAATCGAAAGGGAACTATCTTGTGTGTTCTGGATTCAACTCCTCTGTTTTTTTATTTTTTATTATATAAACGGGTTCTTGAATCGGTAATGAGCAGGAACTGTTCGCGATCGCTCGTTCCGACTGATAGGTGATTCAGGAGGGGTTGCCACATCAAATTGCTGTAGGTAAAAAAAAAAATAATAATAATAATCAAATTTTACACAAATAAGAGCAATGTTAATTTTTCTCTGAGAGTAAGATGAAGGGATGGCGTTCAAGCTATGATTAAAAAA
>CALNVZ010000174.1:19467157-19486503 GCA_940671915.1 Paracentrotus lividus
TAAATGTGGGATTCCTCCCCATATATTCCAATACTTTACTACTGGTACCTCGTTCAGCTAACCAGAACCGAGCTGGCTGCCTGACTATCACTCAAGTGTATACTTAATCCGCTTTAAACATCGCCATCCATGAACTATTCGTTATAAAGTTTGATGGGTTTTCGTCACACTTCCACTGCTAATGCTATTTTGTCTCTCATGTTCCTGCTTCTTTTCAATTTGATTTCATAGTGAGGGCTCCTATGTGGTTTCATTTGCAAGTCATGTTAATGTTTGGCAACCTCTATATATATGTTCTACTTGATCACACGAATCAGAACATATATGTCGTCAATTTTTTAATTGACCTTTCGTGACCCAAAATGAAGGTCAAAGGTCAGGCATCACTAACATAAACATAATTTTGTTCACATTGTGTCAAATTTGGTATCAAATTGTACGTAATGTTATAACTAGCAATTAAGTCAATTATCATTTTTCACCCGACCAATCAGTTTTGGGCAATATGCAAATTAGTTCATTTATGCATAATTAAATGCATAATGGAGTCAAGTTGAACGGCGATCAGGCACAACATAACCATAGACAATATTAATAAAAACTAATCAAGATTAAAACGTGAATCATACTAGCCTTATATAGTTGCCACATTCTGGTGACCCTTATGACCTTGAAAATAGGTCACAGGTCAATTTATATGATGATTAACAACCTGGAAATGGCATTAATTTGGCAAAAACTGAATTTTCTATGAACTTTGACCTTATTTCTAGGTCAAATGTGTTAACTAAAAATATGTCGAACTCTATTTTTTGGTTGATGGCATCAGGGAAAACATATTCAAATTAGTTGCCAACAAAGTTAAGCTTATACGACCAACAGGTCAAAGGTCAAAGTTCAAGAAAGACGTTTTGGCCAAAGTTTTTTGTCTTGACCTTAATCTTATTGGGCCGCGTTACTTGAAATATTTTATTAAACACTGTAAATGTGTTCTACATGTTCCCATGAACCAGGAAATGTTCGTTTTCATTGACCTATGACCTTTAAATGAGGTGAAAACTTCAAACAATACATAGTTTCTGCTATTTCCAGGTTTTTTAGCGTCATGTTATTCGAACTTTGACCTTAACTTGAGGTCATATATGTCAATGAAAAAGGATAGCAACGTTGATATTCTGGTTCATGGTATCAAGGAATCATGTAGGTCTGTTTTTATCAAAATTATTAAGTTAATAAAGCCAAACAGGACTATGATGAAGACAGAAAACTTTAGCCCTTACATATTCCTTAAACTTTCTCTGTGTGTCTTGACATTTGTTTTATTGGCCATATTAGAGCTTAATAATTTTAATAATCATAGTTATTCTTGTTCTACTTGTTCCCATAAATCAGAATATCAACGTTGCTATTCTCTTTCATTAACATATATGACCTCAAGTTAAGGTCAAAGTTCAAATAACGTGAAGCTAAAAAATTTGGAAATAGTAGAAACTATATATTTTTTGCACTTTTACTTTATTTAAAGGTCATAGGTCACTGAGAACGAACATTTCCTGGTTCATGGAATCAAGTAGAACACATTAACGGTATTTAATATCATATTTCAAGTAATACGGCCCAATAAGACTAAGGTCAAGATAATAAACTTAGGCCAAAACGTCTTTCTTGAACTTTGACCTTTGACCCGTTGCACAGTGGGCCAGAATGAACTAAAAGTGCGACAAAACTAATTCCTCACCGAATACGGATAACTAAATTCTTAAGAGAAGTCGTTTAATGGTTTTCAGACCCGCAGAATTCGATGAGAACAATTTCAAAAACTTATGACGTCATTAAAATGCTCTTTTCTGATTGGACAAGACAAATATCAATAGTAACACATAGGCATATTCATTTTACTTTGATTAGTTGGACTTATAGGGGGTTTCAAGACATGAGAAACACCATAAGAGTATTTTCAAATGTCTATGACGTCATTAAAATTCCCATTTCTGATTGGTTAGAGCGGATTTCTTTGTAAAAGTTACATAACTGATAACATTTTCATAAGTGAGGTATGTATGGGGTTTATAGACCAAGGAATTATTGTTTACATGATTATAGTATCTTTTAAATTATCTGACTTCAATAACATACTGGTTTTTTTTACTGGACGTTGAACAAATGCCTTTTTTAGAGAGATTTATATACTATTTGGAACTTTAATGGGGTTTTATGGACTAATGAAAGGGGAGTCTCTTTTTTTATTCATAAAAATACGGTTTTCCTGATGAGACCAGTAGGCCTATTCATCAAATAAGTAGAAAATCATTTTGATTTTGGCTAATTGTTCTTGATTATGACGGAAAAGTTATTGCAATTTATATATCTACGATTCCTTCTCTAATTGAACTTATTGTATTGTATTGTATTTTATTTTATTTCATTTCATTTCATTTCATTTATTTTCCATATACAACAAAATAAATCAAAATACATAGTATTCATTGTACAAGGTAAAACAATAGAACATAGCAAGATAATCGTAAATATAAAATAGATCACAGTGTACAACAGGTCTTAAAAAAAACCCAGGTTGTTTATGGAGGGGACTGCTGAAAAGCTGTGCTTGTAGATTGCAGCCCCCTTATTTTCCAAATCGCAACAATGAAAAATACAGTTATCATATAAACATATAATAAAAAGAAAATAAAAGAAGCATAAATGGCTTCATGGCCCATTCAGCTTTGTAAACACAATGCTGATCTTCCATGGGGTCCAGAAAGTACAGAAATTCGAAATTCGAAATTCGAAAGTTAAAATGTGTTATAAGTAGGCAGTCTTGCAGTTATTGCAATTTATATATCTACGATTCCTTCTCTAATTGAACTTATTGTATTGTATTGTATTTTATTTTCCAAATCACAACAGTGAAAAATACAGTTATCATATAAACATATAATAAAAAGAAAATAAAAGAAGCATAAATGGCTTCATGGCCCATTCAGCTTTGTAAACACAATGCTGATCTTCCATGGGGTCCAGAAAGTACAGAAATTCGAAATTCGAAATTCGAAAGTTAAAATGTGTTATAAGTAGTCAGTCTTACAGTCATGTTCTACTGACCGAAGCAGCAAAGCCTATATGTGAATACAAGTCATAATTTAAGAATAATCGGTTATGACTTTATTACGTAATAATTGTTTGGAAACAAACGATAATAACCTATTATGACATAGGTGAGCCCCCAATTAAATATCATAATACTATTTCAAGATTAAGATCAATTCAGATGGTCATGAAATTGATAGGTGGGGGAGGGGGGTAACAGTCTAAAGACTATTTATCACCCCCATAAGCACACATGTCTGTATTTCATGAAAATCATTCTATTCATGTGTTTTGGTTGCTTTGGTTTTTTCGGCTTTCAATTGAAATATTTACGCCACTAACGGTGAGACTTTTGTGTGCGCAATACGTGCGCATTGTCGCTTTTTAGCAGATTTTGACGGTTAAATAGGCGAACATGCGGAAGGAAAATTGGTTATATCTCCGAAGGTTGCAGGAGGTTGCAGCTAATTTTGGTATTGATGTAAAGCATAAACTATAACAAAGACTCTCATTGTATTTAAAGCGCAGCAATCGGCAGCAATTTTGAAAATTTATGCGTATGAATAAAAAAAATGCTATTTTCCCCCGTTATTTAGTGGTTTCTCCCAAAATTACTTCCGAATGGATTAATTATTTGTCTTTAAATTCTATGGGCACTAAAAATGATCATTCTTAAACAAGCAAATTTAATTTTAAATATATTGAGCTACCCATTTAGTAAAAAATCCCAAATAACGAAAATTTGTCATTTACACATGGTGTACCAGTAACAAGTCATTTTCTGGTCATTTCAAAGAAAAATAACCAACTAAAAATCAATTTCATGATGAAATATTTTATGGAGATGTTCTAGAGGTTGCTATCTTTGCTGAGAATATTTAAAAAACAAAATTGGTTAGGTGACCAGGAACCAGTTTTGGCGCACTTTTGCTGGCGCCTGGCCCACTGTGCGTTGGTCGTATAAGCTTAACTTTGTTGGCAACTAACATAAATATGATTTCCTTGATGCCATCAAGCAAAAAAAAAAGGTCGTCATATTCCTACTTGACACATTTGACCTAGAAATAAGGTCAAAGTTCATAGAAAATTCGGTTTTTGCCAAATTAATGCCATTTCAAGGTTGTTAATCATCATATAAATTGACCTGTGACCTATTTTCAAGGTCATAAGGGTCACCAGAATGTGGCAACAATATTAGGCTAGTATGATTCACGTTTTAATCTTGATTAGTTTTTATTAATATTGTCTATGGATATGTTTTGGCTGATCGCGGTTCAACTTGACTCCATTATGCATTCAATATGCATAAATAAACTAATTTGCATATTGCTCAAAACTGACTGGTCGGGTAAAAAAATGATAATTGACTTAATAATGCTAGTTGTAACATTACCTACAATTTGATACCAAATTCGACACAATTTGAACATTTGAAATCCTCGTTGTAGTAACTGGCTCAAGAAGAATGTCACAATTTCTTTTAGATATGTTCCAAATTTTAGACAATTTAAATGTAAATGTAGGGAAAGTTAGATTAGCTTTACAGGTGCAAAATACCGATGTTTCTTCCCTTTCTTCGTCTATGCTAATTGGTCAAACTGACAAACAGTTAAAGTGACGAACAGTCCATGGTCCTAGGTCCATGGTCAAACTCAGACCCATTACTTCTTATGATGATATATATCTCACCTTCCGTTAGACGAATATGAGACTAGTTTGCAAATCAGAGACTCTGGAGTTACGGAGACTTCTCACGAGTCTCAGAGACGTCTGTTGCACCACAAATTGTCACCCCCCCCCCGACAAGTGGGGGACAATTTGTGCAAAAACTGACACCACACATTGTCACCCCACCACAAATTGTCACCTAATTTAGACGACAATTTGCGGAGGACGTGACACCAAAAATTGTCGCCCGATTTCGGTTCACATTATTTATTGTTCAAGGTCACAAGGGTATTTTCTAATTAGGGTAATGTGATCATTCCAGACTTTATACACACCAACACTTAACTAACTTATCTCCATGAAAAAAAAAAGTTCATGTAGAGTTCGCAAAAAACTGTGTATGTTTCTCAGGGTGTGAGAGGGTTTGTGTGTATGTGTGTGTGTGTTCATGGGATTAAGGGGTCATGTATAATTGTTGTTATCAAAATTATTAAGTTGTTAAAGAAACTTTGGCTCTTGCTTATTCCTTAAACTGTCTATATATGTGTGTCTTGACCTCTGTTTTATTGGCCATATTACAGTTTTGATAATCATAGTTATACTTGTTCTTCTCGATGATTGATCCCATAAATCAGAATATCAACTTTGCTATTCTCTTGTATTGACACATTTGATTATAAGTTAAGGTCAAAGTTCGAATAACATGACGCTAAAAAAATTTGAAAACTGTTGAAACTATGTATTTTTTGGACTTTTCACCTTAATAAAGGTCATAGGTCAATGAAAACGAACATTTCCTGATTCATGGAATCAAGTAGAACACATTAACAGTGTTCAATAAAATATTTCAAGTAATACGGCCCAATAAGACCAAGGTCAAGACCCAAACTTTGGCCAAAACATCTTTTTTTAATTTTGACCTTTGACCTGTTGGTCGTATAAGCTTAACCGTTTTGGCAACAAACATAAATATGTTTACCTTGATGCCATCAACCAAAAAAAAGAGGTCGTCATATTTTTAGTAGACACAACTGACCTAGAAGGTCAAAAGTTCATAGAAAATTAGGTATTTTCTAAAATGATGCCATTTCCAGGTTGTTAATCATCATATAAATTTCAAGGTCATAAGGGTCATCAGAATGTGGCAACAATATTAGGCTAGTGTGATTGGCGTTGTATTCTTGATTAATTTTTATTAATATTGTCAATGGATATGTTATGTCCAATCGTCGTTACAGGGATGCAGTAACATTGAATGATATTCAAATCACATTCATTCGATTTGGCTTATTTTGCCAACATAATTATAAACACTTAGGTCAGTCTGGTATCTCTTCAAAATTGCAAGCTAATTGCTTGCTTTACCTTCGAGATATCAATGATTTCATACTCAAAATTTATAAACCGACACCGGATGGTTTATAAAACCATGTGCTTTTCCACACACCCATTTCCTGTTGTAAAGTCCCCCGTCTCTAGAGGCCTGGTGCACCTATCAGCAGAGGGTACTGGTGTTCGGCTGTATGCTTGGCATTGTTTGTTACACTGTTTTAAGGTAGTAAATGACTTCCATTTGATCTGAAACTTTCAGTAGTTTGTTTTTGCTGTTGGATCAATATAATTTTATTAATCTTGATATAATTGCTCTTGTTTTTGAAAGCTACTTAATCCCTTTAAGCTTGACTCTATAATTATGAATTCAATTATGCATAATCAGACAATTAGACCAATTGGTCATGAGACCAAGCAATAATTAGACGAAGTGGAAGTTAGACCAAACTGTCACAAGACCAAATTGGTCTAGGGCATATGGTATTAGACGATCAGAGAGTTTGACCAACTGCTGTAGAACAAGTACCCCACCTCCCCCCCCCCCCAATAAAAATACACACATATACCCACACCCATAACACTCACCTCTAACACGGCGCGCACAACTTTACCACAAACAATGACACACACACCGGGGGAGCATTTCATCAAAGGACTTGTCGGACGTTTTATCCCACAAATTTGCTCTCAGCCAATCAGATGCAAGCATTTCAGTAGCTTATACCAGTTTGTCGGATAAAACGTCCGACAAGTCCTTTGATGAAATGCTCCCCTGGGCGCACATACACTACACACCATACAGGAGGTTGAAGACAATTTGTGTAATGGGTGACAATATGTGGTTCTAGGTTTCATTTTGCCGACACAAATTGGCACAATTTGGTTAAAAATTGAGACCGGCACGTGCACCACAAATTGTCGCCTTCGAAAATTAGGCGACAATTTGTGGTGGGGTGACAATTTGTGGTGTCAGTTTTTGCACAAATTGTCAACCACTTGTCGGGGGGTGACAATTTGTGGTGGGGTGACAATTTGTGGTGCAACAGACGTCTCACAATCGAGTCTCCGCTTTATACGCGTCTCCTATGGGTCTCCGGAACATTTTATGAGTCCCCGCTATATACGCGTCTCATGGGTCTCCGGAAAATTTTATTTATGAAATTTTCAAGTCGTGGAGACGTCTTCGCGACATCTCGGAGTCTCCTCGTGTGTGGTACCATCTCAGAGTGTAACATTTTCATGTGAGTCATCAACTTAGGCAGAATCAGGAACACCAATAGAAGGGATGAGCGAAATGAAGCCAATATTTGGCGAAATGCATGTTGTCAAGCTTCGAGTGCATGGAAATGATGTATGATGTAGACCGTTCAATATTCAGGATATAGACAGGAAGTTCACATCAACTTAAGATAAGGCTTCTTCCCCTGAACCCTTGAAAATGCATCAAAAGATAATTTTTACAACGATTGCACTACTGAAGATCACTCGACTCGTACGAACTTACTTGAGTGTCCTTCGACATAATTGTTCTAAATTATTTAATTTGCTGTCGTGCAACATATAAAGTGAAATAGGCATATATATTTTTGAAATTGTCACGCAATACTAAATCTGGTACTGGTACCTCAATTCTCGGAGACGTGTCGGAGACATGAAAAAACCGCGTAGATAACAAAATAATGTTCGATTTCCCCGCGACTCATGGGACGCCTCAGAGACTCAGGAAATGTCTCTGGGACACTCAGAGACGTCTCGGAAAGCCGTTTCAAAGGAGGTTACAAAGCACATTAATGCTTGGCCTGCTGTCTATTTTGCAGACCAGAACTTGAGAAATTATTTTGGCAACTCGCAGTTTTTGTAAGACATAATATTAATAAGTGGAGCATACCTTCAAAATATTTTGGGACGTTCCCCTGTCTCCTACCCCCCCCCCCCTTGCCACCCATGATTACAATAGTGCTGCATTTTTGTCTTTTTCAGATGTCACGATATCAAAAAGGATATAGAGAATACAAAGAGCAAGTTCGTGGTGCTCAAAGAGATGTCTATGTTCAAAGATTATGTTCAGGATTATCTACCCCAAGGATTCAAGTATTTCTTCATGATTCGGGACCCATCGAGAGCCTACGCCTCATTCAGAAAGGCCTTGGAAATAACGGGACTGTACGTGCCGTCCGAGGGAGATTTCGACATTATTCGCGATGATCCGGCTCGTTCATTGCCATTGACCTTTTACGAGAAACAGCACCAACTCTGGAAGCACGTCAAGGAAAACTTGGATCCTAATCCCATCATCATTGATGCCTTTGACCTGGCCTCTCAACCACAGAAGATCTTGAAACGCTTCTGTAAAACGGTTGGTTTCCCTTACACTGACAGCCTTCTCAAATGGTCACCGAGCCAGACCCTTCCGACGAATTTCGTGACTGGAGGAGACCTCTTCGTAGATGTTGGATTGGGGTTTTATGGGAAAGCGTTTAGTAGCACCCATTTTGAGAAGCCAATTGAATCAGGGCCTCTTCCACGTGATCAACTCACTGATGACGTCATCCGCTGCGTCGACTACTCTATGCCGTTTTATCTTGAGCTTTATGAAAACAGAATGCAAGCGCTGTGAAGACATTTCTTATTAATCTTTCTATAATACTTAATTCATACTTTATACAAAATATGACAATTAAAGCTTTATTTAAAAAAAAAACCTGCGAATTGTTCAAAATCATAGCTACAATAAGCTAGGACATTGTGAGTTTTGAGTTGATTGCGGTAAAGTCTACAAAGTCATGTTCGAAGGGGGATACGCATCTTGTTTATAGTTCGTAAAAAATGTCAAAAACTCTTTAAAAAATTAGATCAATAAAAAAAAATATATATATATAAAATGTCAGGGGTGGCAATTTTGTATATATAGAAACTCTCATATTATATATATAGATATAAGTGAAATATATTTTTTATAATTTAATGACAGACAGGAGCGTATATTCCTGGGAAAATGGGCTGCACCCTTTCAAACAACAAAATTTAGACAATGATTAGCCGCAAAACAGGTTTTAAAAAACCTATTACAGTGTTATTTACATACTAATGTATATAAAAGCATGAGGAAGTCTCGATTTTGCAAAGATCAATACAAATTGTCCCATACAGGAACCTACCCCCCCCCCTCCCCATTTAATAAAATCAAAGATTTTTAGTGGAACAAGTACCTATCATGAAGAACGTGGTTTTACTTTTTGTGGATAAAGTATCTAATTCCATGGTTTATGTTTGTGGAAGAAGTGTCCAAAGTTTTAGTTGAAGAAGGAATACTTTTAAAAATACGGTTAATTGATTGTCGAAGATTTATATCACCAAAGTTTACAACGTTTGATACTCATGCGGGAACAATCAACTTCACCAAGTTTGAATCTGAAATAAATAAATAAATTTTAAAAAAAGCGATGTGTAGGATCGTTTGAAATATCCAAACCCTTGTATCCTAGAACTAGTATTTTGTGACTGAAGTAATTATTCCACTTAACTCTTTAACAAGATATACATGCATTCGTTGACCTGTATATTATTACGGTATATCTAAATATGTTATGCATATTAGCCTAGCACTTATAATATTTAGTAAGTGATAAATTTAAATGTTGTCTTATAAATGTTAATACAATACAATAGATGAAATATTGTGTTGACCTTTTCTTTCAGAAAACCCACTTATCTCCGTAAGATACTATAAAAGACAGAGAGGGGGAGAGAGAGAGAGGGTGGACAGGGTGGAGGATGAGATGTAATAGAGAGGGGTTGGAGAGAGCTTGAGAGGAAGGGTGAAGAGACAGAGAGATAGACAGAGAGAGAGAGGTGGACAGATGGAGGAGGAGATTTAATAGTTTCCTTATAAAAGGGAGTTTACAGTTACCGATAGGAGCTCTGTGACGTCATTGGGTCAGGGGTCATATGTACGTGGTCTCCTCTATATCAGGAATTCTTATGTGTGAAGTCTATGACACCTTTTGATTTACATATGGGTTTTATGCTTTTTATCGCTCATATTGTGAAAATAAGGATGAAGAATCGCCACTTGTCTATTGATGAGTATAGCCAGTGTATACGATATCCTATCTTTATTTTTGATACCATGTTTATTTAAGTCTCTTTTCTCAACTGAAAGCGAAATTTGTAAGTTACCAACTCGCGTACGGCAAAGCGGCATTGAGTTCGCCGAAACTAACGGGCTTGAAATCTCGATATTCGGACCCGGTGTGGATAAGTACAGAGTCGGTGTTTTTGCAACTTCTGGAGGAAAACGTTAATTAAAGTCAAGAAATGTCTTATCATATTATTCAACATGGCAAGACGAGAAGGAAAAAACGACAAAAAGAAATATACAGCTAGATTTTTGTCTGATAAGAATTTGTTGGTTGGTTGACCCATGGTTAACTGTACGGTCGCCGCATTTTATGTATATTTGACCTGACCCCCGGAAGTGGATATCGGAGAACTCGCGCATGCGCAGATGTATCTGTTAAACTCCCTTATTACTGTGTATCTAAATATGTTTACATAAAGCCTTGCACTTTTTGTATAATATGTATAGTAAGTGATAAATTTAAATTGTGTCTTATGAATATAAATACAATAGGTGAATGTTGTGTTGACCTTTTCTGTCAGAAAAACCTGCTCTTTTCCCGTTCTGATACTATTTAAGAGAGAGGAAGGGCAGGGTAGGGTGGAGGGGGAGATGGAGAGAGGGGGTGGACAGGGGTGGGGGGGAGGTATTTTCGGCCTTCGGCTGTGGACAAGGTCATGTATCAGCCATAGGGTAAGGTTAAGTTAGGTGTATCGGGTATTTATTCTCCCCCCCATTTTTTTTTGTATTTATTTATTTATTTTATTTTGCTTTTTGCCGCCCCTAAGTTAAAGTCAATTTGGCGACACCTAACTTTAAAGTAGGTTTGGCGCCCCATAAGGTCACTTTGGCGCTCCTTGGGGTGCCTACTCGGGGGGGGGCGCCCCCCCCCCCCCCAGAATACGCGCATAGTACGGGTAAACGAACCGAATATGTCACACCGTTTACATTATTTTTACAAAATATATCAAAAAGCGAACCTGGTCGATTGTTTTGACGACACAATTGACAATCGAGACCAAGTACATATTAATGTTTAGAACTCAAAATTATTATGTGGACTTCTTCTGATTTTTTTCCTCTCTGTTTGATATTCTAACATCGAATGAAATTATTAAAAAGTACAATCCTTGTCTAACCCCTAAAATTAAGATTGCACCCCTTACCCATCACATCCGGACATTTGACTCGTATCATTGGTGTTTACTTACTCGACATCTTGAATCTGTTTGTTGCCAAGAGTAAAGGTTTGGATCATTCCTGTCCGAAATTCCCTGTTAACATGGTTAAATGGACATAAAAGAATTAACGTGGGAATGCTGGCACTATGACTTTATAAATCATAATGTCATATCCAGTTATAAACATATTTGAATTGAAGACTTTATTCCAGACACAGCTGCAAAATACAGAGGTTCATATCAACAGACAACATAAAGTACACATAGGTTATGAAATAATAATACTGAAATACATGGTGAACAGTGAAAAGATCTACGATGGGAGGAGCTTCGGAAATATACTGCATGAAGATGAAACTAGCATTAAACAATGATTACAAAAACAAAAAAAAAAAAAAAAAAAGACTTAGGCCTATCAATATACAAGATTCACGATTAAAAATGCAAATAGATAGCGAAGGTGTGTTTAACTTACTCCATAAATTCATTCTCCTTTCCGGCTGGTATATCTTTGTCCAACTCAATGGTGATTTGAAAACCTGCCGGGCTGGGAGCATAAAACAGATATTTATAAAAAATAACTTATAAGTCTTTCCACCAGAAATTCCATTTTCATACATAAAATTAACGAGCTTTTGTACCGAATTTCATCCACCACAATTTTGATATCATTATATTTACAATCCTTTTCATCATTTCCATAATTTGGAAAAAAAAAAAGGGTTATGAAAGTCGTGCGATAAAATTATTGATTATTTTTAATAGTTACGAATTCACAATCTGCCATTTCATATATTGAAGCACATTTTGCGCAATAATTCGATACTGATGATTATCATCAATCGTATTTATGTATTGATATTCCGACCAGGGCGACAAGCGTAATTCAGAAGACCAATTTAATATTAATCAGGTCATGTCCCATAGCTTCATGAATTGGTAAAACAAGTAATTTCAATGAGGCACATTTCTATATCATAAATGAGAAAAATGTTTTACTTACTTTTCGTCTGAAGGGATCCAATCAGATTTTTAGAAAGAAAATAAAATAAAAAATATGGATAAAAATCATGAGAACAACATAAAATGTGATTACTAACTTAGCATACAAGTCATGGCGATAATGGTCAAATCATTTATATTGTACAGGCCTGATATCATGTATACTGATAACTGATAAGCTTATATCTGTCACGGTCTTTCGTAGTTGAGTAAATCTATTGGCGTTGAAGTTGTTTTTGGCTTATGACTATTTTTTTTTCTAACAGAACAAAACATCATATTCCTCTTCAAGCTTTGTGCACAATCCTTGAAACTAATATTTGTCAATATTCAGACTCTCCCCTTTGCTAATATAGGTTTTCCCGGTCAATTTTAAACTCTTTGCAATCGAATTCGTTTATGTTCATTCAATCTAAACGATACCTCATTGAGCGGAGCTATCGGTCAAGCGTTTAGATTTTTAATCGCGATCACATTTCGGACGAAAGTGCTTGCAAGAAATATCAAATTGATCGGAAATAGTTTAAACTTGACCGTCGAAAACCGATATTATTTACTTTTATTGCTAATTATTGGTCTTCGTAATAAATGAATATAATTACCACAACTGCTTATTGTACATTGCCAGTTATTCTGTCGACATGTACTGAAGAAAAAATAGAAAGACAAGAGGAAACTTTGAGTTAAAAATATTCATGTGAGTAGTAGACTAGTTTGACAACCCCAAAAAGCAGATTCAGTTTACTGGAGGGCTACTTATTATCGAAATCTTAATGTCACATTTGCCTAGAATTTCACTATTAATTTGGGTTTATTGTCCAAGGATACTATGTAACTGTTTATCAACTCCTAGTTCCATGCCATTTATCACAAGCTCTTTTTTAAGGTTTATAATGGACTTTCAGAAGCTGGGCGTTTTAGAGTTGATCGATCATCTAAAATTAGTTAATGGGATAAAATTTAAAAATTGAGGGGCATCTGAAAAATTAGAAAATAAAGTGGGGGCAGAGGGAATTTTCCAATAGATATAGTTCCTCTTCAATATACGAACATAAAACAAAATAGATTGGGCGCACAACTCTTTCACCCGCTTCGATCCATCACTTCAACTATAATTTAGTTATTATGTTGCAGGGTTTTCCCAATAAGTTTTACAATAATTACGCTCCAAATACAATATTTTATTCCTATTGCGACTATTACCAATTTATTCATAGTGCGACTAACACCTAATTCGTTGTTTCATAGCGCTCTTTACATCATTATACAAAGTCAAAATATGAAATTAGAATAGTGCACATACAGGGAAATTAATTGATATTGGCTTACCAAAGGTTGCAATGTTGTGAGCGAATACTTCCTTCTTCGTACGGTGTACTGCCATACATACAGGTGTTATCAACTTTGGAAATAGTACGAAAGTATTATTATTCTTTATTAGTAATATAACAAAATGATTTTAATTTCAATACCCCGACGATAAAGCGTTGAAATAGACATACTGTACGTCTTAGTATTTTGTGAAAATTTGATAAGTCTACGTCTACAATTAAGTTATTCAAAAGAAATTACAGTCAATTGAATTGAAGTTCATTTAAATTTGATTTACACTGAATGTCAAAAGTATTTTTTTCCATAATGAAAAAACAATTTATATAATATATTTATGATATCACTTATCAGTAACATACTTTTATACTTTCTAAATATACCATGGCGATTTTAGGATAGTCTTCATCATCGAGCATAATATTTTATGTTAGTAATGAATGAGGGTTTGGTTGCGAGAAAACCACAAGGTAAAACAAAATGAAACAAGCATATTAATTCAGATTCTAATAAACTCACCACAGTCATCGAGTGGGGCGCAATACCATCGGCTAAACTGACAAATACTGAATATGAAAACAAAACATTGATTTTGTTATCGCCTCGAAATGATGGTTTAAGGACGTTGCACAGTTATGTTTCTGCGCATCTTGACCGCGCATCCTGGGCGCGCATTATTTACTACGTCACAATGGAAAAATATTACAGCGTCATGACGCAATCCAGCGTTTCAAAGAGTTAAAAGAAATGAACTTTATAAATATGTTTTATTCCTTCTTTTTGTTCATTATTTACCTACTTGCAGAGATATGTAAAGCATTTATGTTGGTGCATGTCGTGTTATTCTAGATATTGCGATGGATATGAAATGAATTGTAAATGTTTGGGAGCAGGATTTTGAATAAGTCGAAATTAGATAGAGTTTTTTATTTTGGCACGTTTCGGTGGTTTTCAAGTCGACACGCCACTATTACAGCGCCGATATTTCGAAAACGAGCACATGGACCTCCCTTTTTAAAGTTTCTACATGTTTATGATGAATCCCTCTACAACTTTGCAAAATTTGATGAGACTGTCATGGTTTTTAAAAAAAAGTGCACCTTTAACTATACTTTTTATTTTCTTGTAGATTCCAAGCCTCTAAGATATGGTTTTTGCCTTTTAACGCACCATTTTTGCCACATGAGGCGCTGCTGGCTCGAAAATAAGTACAAATGTGCCAGTTTAAACAATGTCCTCATCTTTTGTATAAGCTTCTTAACAAATCGGGAAGGTTTTGATAAAGTTTGATACGATTTTGACAAAGTAATTACGATTTTAACTCGTTTGTTGCAATCGCGAGGTCTAACAGAGGCCATTTTTTTTAAATTATGCGTATTTTACATGCCGTCCAAATATGGCAACTTCAAAGACCCGCTAGCAAAAATCAAGCACATGAACCTATATTATTTTTTGCATTTTTGGCATACATAGATACCAAAGTAACTCTGTGCAAAATTTGGTAAAAATGACATGGACTTCGTTTCAACTGTGCAACGTCCTTAAATTGCCTTCTGCAAAGGCGAAACTGTATTGTAAGCGTGAGAATATATCATTTCAGTTTTGTAGTAATTAAGCAGGGATAAAAATTTAATGTAATTTTAATGGACGGCTATAGCTTGAAAATCCAACTTAGTTTACACATGAAATCCTATATAATCATGATAATCAAATATCTTCTTGAATTGTAACTAAAGTTACTTTTTACATCCGCTGATATACATGCAGAAATTACATATAAGTATAAATATGGAAGTATTATGTTCAGGAAGTGGTTGCTGGAGTTGTAAAGAAAAGTTTAGTATATCCATATAAACATTGCCGTTAAAAAAATAAAATAATTAAAAAAAAAAAAAAAAAGATATCCATACATGTATAATAACGTCCTTTATTTTGGAGAATATTATTTTTTATTGTATATTATAATGTAAGGACTATAGCAATCAAATTAAGTAATATGTAGGATTCGAGAATAAAAGGCAATTGATACCGACACAATTGATATCATAATAATCATATACAAGCCAATAGTGGTATGAATATTAAGTTATACCATGTGGAACATCTTTCGTCCGCTGGGTACCGAGATCAAAAATTTCACCATCATGAAGACATACAGTACCTAAAAATCAAGCAAGATAAAAGTAATGTGCTCTCAATAGCTTAGATGTTATGCAAAGTACATTATATTTCTATTTATCGTAACCTGTTTGAAAACCACGTATAACTAAGTAAAACTACAAAAGGGCTTGATCTCAAAAAAGATTTCGACACTGTTACGATGACCATTAAAATATACTACATCAGTATTGGAGAAGTAACTGAGAAAAAATGTTTTCTTTGCATGAAATGTTTTAAGAATAAAGTCAGTTGTAATCAAATGATATAAACGCAAGTTTTCAGAGGAATACCTTTAATTTCTCTCTCTCTATATATATATTATATTCCCAAAGCTTCATAAATTGATGAATTGTCCCCTATGCCCTCGGGGTGGCTTATGAAGGTTATAGCATATTGATTATTCATTGTATAATCAGGGAAATGCATATCCCGGGTATAATTGCACGAATTACTGATCTATCAACAATACTTATGCAATCAATGGTTGTACACAAGGTTATCCCATCCTGAAGCCACTGAAATGCCAAAGAGAAAATCACTTCGTTAGTTATTGAATTTTTGATAAATAGGAAATATTAATGAGGAAAAAAATGAGAATTGTAATATGTGGTTATCACTACCTTTCAAAATAAAGAAATGACACCTTTCACTGTATGTTTCTCATAAAGAATATAATTGTATATGATAATGTATTTCTTCTTATTCATGTCCGATCTTATTGGCATCGATAAGAAAGGATTAACCATTGACTAGAAAAGAAATAATTTCTGAAACTGCTTGTCCAATAAAAGAGTGCAAGTGGAGTAAAATTTGAGTCAAAAAGAGCCTGAACTTTCGATCCTATATAGCAGAATTTTCGTCAAAAACAAAATGACAAACATAATATTACAGCAAACAAACACTAATAAAGGCAAGAACAGTGAAGCTGTATAGGGATGGCCTTGAGAGAAATGAAATTGCAGAAAATAGTATCAGAAAAGCAGAAAATAATATAAAAAAGGATGAATAAGTAAAATCTTTTTAATTTCGAAAATAACGCACTTACCATTATTACAGCCTCATACCACGTCTCGTTATTACTATACACGTTCCCATTCGCGTAACATTCTGAGTAAAATAATAATGCTTATAGGAAAAGTATTAATGCGTGACTGAATTTGTATTTGATCCAATCGCCATCACTGAGTGTAATTACCAAAAGTCATGTACCCTTACCAACAATAAATCTTGCCACATAGCTGAAATATGTGTATTTGTCTATTTTATGAGTCATTTCTGACAGAAAAAGGGAAGACATAAAAATCCAAAAGGTCCCAAAAAGGAATTGTGTTGAGATGGATTTATTAGTGTTAAATCATGGAACATGTTTAATAATTGCTCCACAAAACTGCTTGCAGGTTCCATTTATATATTTTTGAAAATGAGTGATAGAAAAAACAAAAAAAAAAACAAAAACAAAACAAACAAGAACCACAGAAAATTAATTTATATCTGCCGTTACCAAGGAAAATTAAGTCTTGTATTGCAAAGACAGTTAATGCAACTTTGTTCCACCAAATCATTAAATTATAGCCCATTTTTCTTAGAGCAAATATACTGTAATTTACTGCAGCAAATCGAATTTTCGCACTTTTATTATTAGATTGCTGGATAATCGGATGTTGGCGCGCATCCTCCTTTATATATACGGCGCAAAAAGAATCTTTCTTCTCTTGACGTTGATATTTACTAACCTGCTGTATTACTGTACCTTTTGGTGAATTTTAAAGGGCAAACAGGTATAAACGAAACATGACAACAGTTTTCGAGAAATTTGAAACATGTTTCATAATTTCATTTAATGATAATCCCCAATCTCCAAAATTTTTTAGACTTTGTTCTTTTATCCTCCTTTTGTTTCAGAAAATTAATGGGTGTGGGCCCCGTTGCTTAAAAAGTAATTATATATAAACTTTGCCATCAATGATAGCTTTCATGATATTACTGCATGTTGATTTGGCTGATGAGCAACGTTTCATGGTAGTTATCATTGATGGCAAAGTGTTATAATAGTAACTTTTATGCTATGTGTGCCAACTGGTCATTTACCTCTCTCGGAATGTAAAGGAGCAAGTCTTCCTTTTCAGAATATACCAAAAGGCTCAATAACATTCGTTTGTGAACGAAATAGAGCAAAATATAAAAGACTTGCCAAAATTAAAAATCCACGTTTCTTAGCTAAGGTTGAAATACTTATTGCGGGTAAGGTTATAACAGTGTTTAAAAAAAATGATATCAGTGTGAAATAACAATTGTGTTCAAACAGTTTCATGCCATTAACTAAAGAAATCTCAAGCTATTGATATTAATGTTTCCTAAACAAAAACTCGGGTTGAAATTGAAATTTCATTCTAATAGTTGGTTAATTAGTTTTGACAGAGTTGTTAACTTGTCATAATCAGATAGCTGATTAGTTCACAATTAGCCTGATTTACCAATCGACAAAACTCTTAATAATTCTATAATGTTACGCAATCTCGTATTCATAAGAGCGAGTCAAACTTACCACACACACCTTGTCAGGCAAACCCACTCAGAGTTTTCACAAAAACACTTGTCAACAGAATATTAAGTTATTTACATGAGTGATATATATTATTTCTTGAAGATAATACTCAAAGGTTTTATGAGGTAATAGGCATTTAACTTTATCAAATTCAAATAAATTAAAAGGGAACATAATAGTCATAGATTATTATTGATCATTGACTATTAAATCTTTTTAGGCTAGTCTAAATTTTCACACAAATGTAAATGTTATTTTTGCACATACTTTACTGTTTAATTATTTTTGTTTCCACGTTCATTGTATATATGTATATGATTAAACAACTTACAAAATACAAATATGCGATATAGAATAACATATTTTAGTATGTATGTCTTCATACTGAACATTATTTAATGAGTGCCTTTATACAGTCTGTGTCCAAAAAAAAATGGTTACAGTCGGGGAAAAATAATTTTAGGTGTGAAATATTTTCAAATATGTGTGTATTGTGGTACCAAATTAAAAGCCAAGTATATTTCCTTTGCTGATGCGCTTTGTTCTGAATAATTTGCTGTCGGTAAACAAAAGTTAGGCTACATTTATTGTGCGAACGAGGAACAAATCGAATTTGCACACTTCTATTGTTCTGGAGCGCTGAATTCATTGCCATTATGCGAAACCTACAAAGGCATGGGACGGCGTGCGCATAATGGATTTTTCTTATTTGTTAGAAAAACTAGTCATATCTCAAAAAAAGTAGCAGAACCAAATGTTGATGAAAAAATTGCACAAGAAGTCTGATTTTCCTGCTTTTATGAAATACCTAACAATACCAGGTTGTGATTAATCTTCATACCTTAAAAAAAAACCCTTTCCACTTGTACCATTTTATTGACACAGACTGTATATTAATTATATTTAAATCTCTCTCTTT
>CALNVZ010000174.1:19495935-19555458 GCA_940671915.1 Paracentrotus lividus
CGTTGCATTAATGCTCTATTAAACAATATATAGCCAATTAACTTCTAATTACTGCAAAAAAGAACACTGTGTCTCCCAGTGTCTTGTACAATTTGAATCACAAGTATAACACAAGTGTTAATCCGGCGTTTTAAACTTTGTTAAAAAGTCCCCAAATAACAATGTTATCTCCACACTGTGTTGGAGCAATTCAACAGTGCGAACATTATGTGGAACACTCTTTGAGAACCTCACCACATTGAGAAATCTCTTTTCACAGTTGATTCAGGTAGTCCTATGTGAATACACAATTAACCCCCTGTGGGACATTATGTTCTTTTCCTGGAGGGTAGAATCCCTGTTGTACTTTGTTGTTTACCCTATATTATATCAAACAAGACAAACATCAGTTCCCTGTAAACAAAAAAGATCTCTATCATAATTGAACGACCATTCTGAGTGGTTCAAAGTTGAGACTTCTGGCAAAAGGTATAAATTAAGACCTGATTGGCTGCTATCGAATTTGTAAATGATTTACCCTTTATGTCCACAAGCCACCAAACAGAAATACATACGGTGAAACAGCTAACACCATTTGCTGACCTCGGACTGTTATAGTTTTGCTGGTGTGATTTGACGTATCAGATTTTGTATGCCCTGCACATATCTTACCCCCCAACAATATCACAATTGATTCCAACCCATCCTGGGTACACTGGCACGTGTAGAAAGGTCTTATGGCTGTGCATTGTGCACATTTAAACAGGATTGGAAGAGCAGGCACAACCGCGTGGCACTGTAAAAAAAAAAAAAAAAAAAAAATTAATATATCATATAATAAAGTTACAGTTTGTTAATATTAATAAAAACCGACATAACACTTCTTCACCCCCTTAAAAGTAAAGGCGATAATTTGTGTTTTTGTGAGGGTGTGTGTGTGTGTGTGTGTGTGTTGTGTGGTGGTTTGAGAGAGAAGAAGAGAGAAGAGAGAGAGAAGAGGAAGAAGAGGGGAAGAGAGAGGCGAGAGGATAGGAGAGAGAAGAGAGTGAAGATGAGAGAGAGAAGGAGGAGAAGAGAAGGAAGAGAAGGATGGAAGCATGAGGAGAGAGACTCTTATTAAGTATGTTATATTAGCAGTAGATAAGGTTGAAGAAAGATGGAGGAGAAATAGGAAAGAGAGAGAAGAGAGAGGAGAGAGGAAAGAAAGAGAGAGAGAGAGAAGAGAAGAGAAGATAGATGATGAGAAAGACTCTATTTAAGTATGTTATATCAGCAGTAGATAAGGTGAAGAGAGATGAAGGGAAAGGGAAAGAGAAGAAAGAGAGAGGAGAGAGAGAGAAGATAGAGAAGGAAGAGAAGATAGTGAGAGAGAAGACTCTATCAAGTATGGTCTATCAGCAGTAGATAAGGTGAGAGAAAGATGGAGGAGAAATAGGAAAGAAGAGAGAAAGAGAGAGAGAGAGGAAGAAAGAGAGAGAGAGAAGGAGAGAGAAGATAGATGAGGAGAGAGACCTCTATAAGTATGTTATATCAGCAGTAGATAGGTGAAGAAATGGAGGAGAATAGGAAAGAGAGAGAAGAGAGAGAGAGAGAAGAAGAGAGGAGAGAGAGAGAAGGAGAGAGAAGATAGATGAGGAGAGAGACTCTAAGTATGTTTATATCAGCAGTAGAAAGGTGAAGAGAGAGGAGGAGAATAGGGGAAAGAGAGAGAAAGAGAGAGAGAGGAGAAAAGAGAGAGAGAGAGAAGGAGAGAGAAGATAGGTGAGGAGAGGACTCTTATTAAGTATGTTTATATCAGCAGTAGATAAGGTGAGAGAGATGAAGGAGAAAATAGCGGAAGAGAGAGAAAGAGAGAGAGAGAGAGAAAGAGAGGAGAGAAGGAGAGAGAAGATACATGAGAGAGAGACTCTATTAAGTATGTTTATTTCATCAGTAGAAGGTGAAGGAGATGAGGATATATATGTATATATATATTATTTATATTATGTATATGTATATATATATATAGAGAGAGAGGAGAGAGCTAGAGAGAGAGAGAGAGAGAGCTAGAGAAGAGAGAGAGAGATAGGAGAAGAGAGAGAAGAGAGAGAGAGAGAGTGTGTGTGTGTGTATGTGTGTGTGAAGAGAGAGTGAGATACTTGAGGAGAGAGACTGTGTTTTAACTGAAAAGTATGTTCATATCAGCTGTAGATAAGGTGAAGAGAGATGGAGGAGATTTGGAAAGGGAAAGACATAGAAAGAGAGAGAGAGAAGAGAAGATAGAGAGAGAAGAGATAGCGGAAAGGAGCGGAGCTGAGAAGTAAAGACACGTCCTAATATGAAGACCCAAATAAGTAATTCATAAATGAAAGCGAGTTGTAGCTTGTAATGATTAAATAAAATCTGCTGTAAAGGCAAATGAAAATTATGTCCTATATGTAAACAGAACGAATCTGAGTCTTTCAATAAACTGTACATGTATTTATATAATTAGCTACCATGTTTTACACAACATCAAATTTGTGTGGCCTTGAAAATGTCGCAGAAGCGTAAATTATTTTCTTTAAAAAAAAAAAATAATTCAATATATATATTGTATATACAGAACATCCCTGACTATCATCATCCACATTCCACATTCAAGTTGATTCCTGACCACCCGATATCACAAGTGCACATATAGCCTGCACTGGCGTCCTCAAACAATGGGTCTATGGACATCACGAACAGTCGAGCAAGTTGCTCCATTCAGGAGAGGGTTGGATAAAACACGGATCTATATCATCATACAAGGTGGTGCCGCATACGGGTGTGAATATAATAAAAATGTGCAATGGTGAGTGGCATGAGAGTAAATGAAAAGATAACATGACAAATACACATGTATATAGAATGACACATTGTGTTAATATTGATTAATGTTATAGAAAAAACTGATAAAACAGGAATATAACAACTTTTAAAACGGTTGACTATCGTGACTGTGGTTAACGTGTCATGCAAACAATACCACTACCCCACATGAAGAATAAAAATTATGTTTAAAAAAAACACGATTCACAAAAAGAACACCTTAAAGGGATGCAGTAACATTGAATGATATTCAAATCACAATTTCTGTTTTAGCTCATTTTGTCAACATAATTAACTTATAGGTCAGTCTGGTATTCTTCAAAATTACAAGTTAAGTTGCTTGCTTACTTTCGAGATATCAATGATTTCATACTCAAATTTAGTAAACCATCTCGTGGTGGAAAACAAATTGCCATGTGCTTTTCAAGAACCCCACTTCCTGTCGTGTTTCCCCGACCCTAGCGGGCTGGAGGGTTTGCTGCAAAGGGGTTGAAAATTCACTCGCGTTGGCTGTTACACTGTTTTGTGGTAGTAAATGACTTCCTTTGATCTGAAATTTCAGTAGTTTGTTTACTATTTTAGAGCCAATAAATTTTATTCATCTTGATCTAATTGCTCTTGTTTTTGAAAGTTACTGTATCCCTTTAATGAAATCATCTTGTTAATAGTCAAGATACTGACATCGTAGCTCTACACATTAGACCATTTGAAATGACAGGTGTGAAACCATGAAGTGCAAACATTTAATGGAATGGAATAGAGCTAGAAGCGAACATACTGTCTTTTATTAGAGTTGAGTTTGTTTGGAGGAATTGGTCTATTTAGTCATGAATCTACAGCCCCGAAATACTCAATGAACTTCCTTTCACAGTTAAAAGTGTTATTTGTGTTTTGTAGCTCGAATGAATAGTATGGAACATATTAGACTAAACCTGGTCAGAACATGTTGTACCAGTGAAGTCAATGGGACAGGTCACACCAGAACCTTGCACATGTCCTCATTACCACCCTGGAGCGATCAGGGTACATACCTCCATTGACACAGGGACCAGAGTAACAAGGATCTATATCGTACAAGAAATCATTATTTGATTAATGAACACATAGGGTATTTTCCTCCCCTTCTTTCCGGTTAGATTACACTATTCCAATTCATGTTTACTGTAAAGATTAGATGAGAAGTAACAGAATGAAATCAGTTCTGTTAAAGATTTTTAAGAAGAGTGGTGTCTAGCTTTATCAATCAATTTTTGGATTAGCTTCAGTAATTTTGATCAAACTTTGCTGAATTGGCATTTTATCGTGCCATATCATACAATGCCATCTATCATTTCATATCTGGTGTTTTGATATAAATGTGGCTATGATATAGGTATGTGATTGTTGAATATTATATCATTTTGTGTACTGAACCCCCCCCCCCCGAAAAAAAAAATGTTATATAACTAAAACATTGAACTTCCAGACAAGTTTCATTGAATACTAACCTCTGTTTTGACATGTACTGCCTATGAAGCCATTTTCACAGAGACAAAAGTATGGTACCACATTTTGATTGAGTTGACTCTCCATTAGCTGAAAGCAAATTCCATCATTTGACATGGAGTAGGGTGCATGGATCTAAATTGTCAGAATTTGAAAATTATGATTACAGTTAAACATTAATTTTTTATATATAAAAGATTGTCAAAAGGAAGAGAAAAATATTATCCACTCCCTATAAGAGAGAGAGAAAAAAAAAGACTTGACTTCAAAATAATGTTAATCACAGAACAGGTTCTACAAAAAAAAAGGTTAAATGCCTTAAGGATAATAATGCTCTACAGTTGTGTATGTTGATGATTGAAACAAAACCTTAACCTAAAATCAAAACGTAGGACTTCATTTATTTCAAAAACATCAGATCTCAGTAAGTCCAACCTCAGTAGTTTTCAAAATTTTATTTCATTCGCCTTTTCCTTTAAAAATGAAACAGAACAAGAACAAGAAGATCAAAGGCAAACTGACCTGATTGGTAAGCTTTGTAAATGTCCATAATATTGTGAGGTACAGACACACATGTACCACGAGCAAAGGCTTCCTCCTGGCACATACCCCCATTCATGCAAGGCATCAACACATGGCCCTGTCGAGTAGAAATAAGGAAATACCAATTGTCGAAACCACTTGACTTATGCCTGTTTGGGTCTCAGCCACGGTCTATTCATTTGTCTACAACCTGTTCGTCTATTACTTGGTCTAATTGCTACTTCGCTAGACCATTAGTCTAATTCCATTTGTCAACTGTCATTTTTCTTAGTTCCACTGGTAGACCACTGGTCAAGTTCCAGTAACAAAATGTAATAGACCAATCAATATTCATTTTGTAAATAGGACAGAATGCAATAGACATAATCGTTCTATTAGACGAATTGACATTGTACAAATAGGCATGACCAAATGACGATTCGACAAGTATTTACTTAGACCAAGGAGACACTTAGACTAAAATGTCTGTGGCAAAATGGGTTAGCTCATGTGGATGATTGGGTAGAACTGCATAGTTAGACCATGTATCTGGGAGTAATAGATATAACCACAATTAATGTGAATGAAACTCCAGAAGGGGAAGTTTTCTCGCGTACAGTGTACTAAATTCAACATTAGAAATTACTGCATACTCTTCTGATTTAAGTTTCTTTTCAACTAGTTGTACATGCTAATTCCATGTACGCTCAAGATTAAGATTGATTTCTAAGAAGTACATTGTAGTTAGAATCGCATTTCATATAAAATGAGTAATGATTCCATATTAAATTTCACATTAGATTTGTAGAAACTCTTTCGTCTAAATGTGGATCATAAAATAAATGTTAACACAAATATGTTTCATTACTTGCCGAATCTAGCTATTTATTTATATTGACTATACAATGATTGAATGTAGATAATTGTTTGTAGTTTCTGTTACATACTTATGTTGCGACAGCCTGTATTTTTCCTATAGAATATTCCGTTTTCAAGTCACTATGAGTTTGGATAATTACCTTTACTAGTAGATACATAGTGTTGAGTCTGAACGAGAAGATCGTGGAAATGAGTGGTTTAATTTAATGTTTATTTACATTTATGTACATGATATTAGACATTTATAAGTGCGTATCTTGCCTAATGTTATTGTGGTTATATGCATCAATCAATCACATGATCTGTTGTCAGTAGATGTTGACATGCAGGTTTTCGCAGTTATTACGTCCGGTTATGACCAAGAATACATATGTTACTAAACTTGCAGTGGTAACAGAGAATCCAAACTCAATGGGCCGTATTTTTACACAATTATGATGTTAATTTATAGTGTTTCGAGTCTAAGCATTATGATACATGAAATCAGTATCTGCTGTAATATCAAGTCTAATGGTCATACAAATTAAATTTGAAATTTAAGTGTCAAATGAATATTTCTTAAATTCTGTAAATTTAGTATTTGTGTGTGGACGTTAAATACAATCAGACTGAGAATATTATTATTTATCTTAGGTATTAGATCAATGTCGAAAAAAAAGAATATAAAACACCACAAAAAAAGAAAAAAACATTCATTTTTGGTAAATGATACTTAGCATGAGATTTAGTCATAAAATTCAACAACAAACCTTCAATTTCACAATGGCGCCGCTATATCCTTGATGCGCAGGCGCAGTAGTAATCATTCGTCTCATATGGTTCATGCATTGTGCTCCGTCAGCATGGTGAGCTACCACAACCATTGTATCTGATTATAGAAACATAAAAAATGAGTCATCGTCACAAAAAGAGCACAGTTTGCCTATTTTAGGACAAACGTAAAGATGGAGAGTAAACGCCATATATTTTGACCCTTTACATTGAGGCATATAGGCTCCAAATTATTTTTTGTTAATATTATTATTAGAGAGTTCATGAATTAAAAGTAAAATAAAAATTCTTTAATTTTTAATAAATGATAAAAAATCCTTCTTCTGTATTAAAATATTCGATTATTTCTTAATCATGGCATATTCAAGTGAAAAGAACGGAGATAATTCAATAAAGGTTATAACTACCTCCAGATAGACTTAACTCACAGTTAGCGCCCTGTGAAGCCTCGTATACATAGACATGAGTAACCCCTGGGTAGGAAGGGGCTTGGATCACATGACCCATACTCCCCACATGGATTAGGGTCACAGTCACCTCGACTTGTTTAGAAGAACAAAAAATATGAAAGGAAGAAAATTCTCTAAATATTCATACTTTATTTGGATAAATATTAAATGCCACCAAAACATTCATTATGGCTATGTGGCGTTGGTCATGTATTTCATTCAAGGCACGGCCTACACCTTACTTTTGTATATAGGCCTATCATTAAAAAAAAAAGAGTTCTGAAAAGGGCCAGGGGTCACAGTTTACACTCCTAATTTGCCATCACTTGCTCTTTCTCTATTTCTGTTTTCCTCCACATTTCTCTCTCCTTCACTATCTCTCTCTCTCTCTCTCTCTCTCTCTCTCTCTCTCTCTCCATTTAAATTTATTTTACTTTGACGCTTTATGACACATTGGCGCTTGTAGGGACCATTGACACTAAAAAATTAAATTAAGTGGATGAATGAAAGAGGAGTCGCGCTTGATTTATGAACATGCTTCGTTGGATTGGTATGTTGTAAAATCTATACTAAACGATGCAACCGTTAACATAGGGGAAGGAAGTATTAGTAAGTTTGGTTAAGATATTGTTACGATTCATGTTATCATACCTTATCGGGTTAGCATTCTCGTTACGATGATCTATTGATTGATATTCTTCGCAATAGCATAATAAATTTACGTGACGCTAAATTTATGCGAGTGATACAATATGGTCATAAACAATACAATTCAATATAATAAAGAATGGCTAACGTGCCGATTAAATAAATGGCAAAAAAAAAATGATTGCATTAGTTGATAATAATAGTATTAATTGCATTTACTGGTTAGGCCATGTACCATCACCTTACGGATGCCGTGGAGAAATATGTTTTGTAGATACACTGCAAAGACGTTGGTGTTCAATTAACACCACTGGTGTTACATAGGCCAACTCTCATGGTAATGTTGTCCTATATAAACACCAGTGGTGTTGAGTTAACATCAATTTAACATCAACGTTTTTGCAATATGCCATCGAAACACTCTTTGGAATTGTTTAATGTTTCAGACACATTTGGCTACACTTCCATCTCCCTCTTGACAAAAGCTTACTCCTCAGGTCTCGTAGGGAGTCGTAGCACCTTGTAAAAATCTACCTACCTGTATCTTGTCTATCACAAGTATAGCCCACGTAACCCGGTGCACATTGACATAGAGCAGTGGTGGAGTCAGGGTTTGAAGGGTTAACACACGTAGCACCGTTCATACATGGGTTGCTAGCAACGGGGTGTTGGCGGGAACTGAAGAGGAGGCTATTTGATGAAGATGTGTAAATACATTATTTTTTATTCTTGTTTAGTTAATAAGCTTTTATGCTAACAACTATAGATTGTTGATTTAATAAATGTTAATATTGGATTTATATATGGCCAGGAACTATAAAAACGTTTGATTGTCTTAACCTTAGCTTACTAACTATATATGTATATTACATAATATTACTTTGGGTCTTTGCTCTTGGCAATTATATTAAACTTATTATTATATATAACTAATAAATGGCATCACTGTATCACATATTGGGCATATAGATGTATTACACTCTAAAAATGAAGTGCTGTTTTTAGCTCTTCAGAGGCTGAAATCAGCACTTTTTAAGAGCTTGTATAGTGACTGCACTCAAAGTGCTGTTTAACTGCATTCAAAGTGCTGTTTAGCACTTTCACGTGAGCTGAATTTTCAGCAAAATTGGGCAAAACGGCGTGACTTCGTTGGGTCCCCTGCATGAGAAGCGTGACGAGCACATTAGACCAATTCACATCCCACGATTGCTAGCAGAAGACTTGTTCCACGATGAACTTTCTTCAAAGTTGACATAATTATCTATTGTGTTTTCATAATTCAAGCAAGTTAGAGAGATCTCCGTTGGTCTATTGGTAACGTCAGCGCTACTCTTCATGTCTAGGTGAACCCGGTTCAAGTCCCATACCACATTGAACTTTTTTGGTTGATATAATTAGCACTGGTTAGTGCTGAAACAGCACTTCAGCTGCTGATTTAGCTCTTCCAGTGCATCACTATACACTCTAAAAACTGAATGCTAATTATGGGGCTCTCTATAGTTACTGCACTTGAATGCTAAATCAGCACCTGAAGTCGTGTTTAGCACTTACCAAGTGCTAATTTATTAACAAAAAATGTTCATGGTCGGTATGGATTCGAACCGGGTCACCTTGACATGGAAGAGTACCGCTGACGTTACCAATAGACCAACGAGATCCGCTACTGGCTTTAATTATGACAGCATAGTAGATGATTATTGCAAATTTTAAGAAAGTTCATCATGCACAATATGACTCTGCTAGCAACGTGAGATGTGAATTGGTCTACGCTCGTCAGCGCTGTCATGCAGGGGACCCAGTTCGAATCCCAACAGTCACGCCGTTTTTGCCCATTTTGCTAAAGTTCAGCTCACGTGAAAGTGCTAAAACAGCACTTTAGGCATTAAACAGCACTTGAGTGCAGTCACTATGCACACAACTAAAAGTGCTGATTTCAGCACTTGAAGAGCTAAAAACAGCACTTCAGTTTTTTAGAGTTATGGGCACCGCAGAAATTAGCACTTCAGTTTTTTAGGAATGTATGTTAGAATTTCGCAACTCTTCATAATCAGCAATCACAACTATACATGTTATTTTTACCCGAGATTAAAGAGAAATCATCCAATGGCTCACTGAAATAACTACGAGGGACCCTCTCACCTCCTGATATATGAAATAGGTAAATTACAACAATTCCTTCCGGTGGATATTTCACATAAAGAACACTTGCATAGTCTGTTTGGATGTACATATAAATGCAGTTGGTAGATGTTGGGTCTGAAGCTAAGAACAAGATTCCCTCCATTCAGGCACGATTGTCACTGCACGCATCTTCTTAAATCATAAAAGAAATAATTGCAGGAAAATTATTGTTTTAGGAGACATCGAACTTAAAAACTAAAACATGCCCCTAAAATGTTTAATCATAAAACATGATGAAGGACTGTCTGTTCACTATGATTTCCCTTTTCGAACTTCTTACTATACTGTCCACTACTGACTACTATGACTACTACTACTACTACTACTTACTACTACTACTACTACTACTACTACTATACTACACTATACTATTACTACTTACGCTACTACTATCACTACTACTACTACTAATTCTTTCTACTATGATAGAATTACACTCATTACTATGTACTAACTACTACTATACTACTACTACTATTACTAAGTTTTAAACATATTTTTGAAAAATCCTCATTTTGTCTGCCTTCTTACACTCACTCGCTCTCTTTGTCACTACACCAGTGAGAAATTGTTTGAAATAATAAGACGAATTTTATTTTAGAAGCTAACTAGAAAATGAGAAGAATACCTGTGACACTTTCAAGCAAGGCAGGTCGACGGGAAAAGTTGGTCATGTTAAAGTTTGACGCAGGCAGATATTGTACCTGTCTTTATTGATACATTCATTTGTGTATATGATAACACAAAGGTTAATTTCGTAATGAAACCAGGGAAATTTCTGAATACAATATTTGAAGTCATGTCTAGGTTTGGGCCTCATCATTTATTGCAATTCAATTGTAACGCAGATGTTTATTTGTCTTTTCCATGAATTTAACATCTTTTTACAAAGTGTAATTTATTAATATAACTTTCAATTAAATCAATCTCTCTCTATTTCTCTCCCCCCCCCACCTCCTCTCCCAATTTTTAAAATCGAGTTTTTTATAAAAATCTCATTACGCTACTTTAATAATGGTTGTTATTACCCGCAATTACATTAAGACATCATGATCCTACCTTGTCTGCTACAAAACGTGACGTAATGACATGATGACTAAGATCATGCCAATTATTGTGGATACATTATGAAAGATGTTAGGGTAGCTTCTCTGGAAGAAAACAAATGGTCCGTGTCGTCCTCCCCAAAATATTCCTCTTATGAAATAATAGATGATGAAAATCACATAGACTTGTTTATAATACAGTATCGATAGTTGAATACATACATCATCAAGAAATCTTCCGTGATCGTATTTTGAAATTGCAAAATTTATTAAAAGAATGTGTAAAAAAAAAAAAAAAAAAAAATCTGGGAAATTAATGACTATTGATTTTCCTTTTCGTATGCCCAGCCCACCCTTTCAAAAACACCTGCAAGCACCTGCTACATGTATATAAGATATTAGTTCATTACCAGTTTAATCAGGTTTACTCTAGGTTATCTCTTCAATTGTTCATTTGTATGGTTATTTCAAATCTTAAAAAGTGATTCTAGAATAAAAAGTTATCTAAAAGAGCACGAGCATAATTTGTCTTCATGGGTAGCCTGGAAACGTACCAAAGTGAATGAACTTTCACGCTACTTAAACAAAACTTCACGAGGTCTAGGCAACAGTGGCGGATCCAGGCGGGGGCGCAGGGGACGCGCGCCGCCTCCTATAATTTGAAACCGCTCATTAACCTAAATGTTTTAAAATTCGAAAATTTCGGCGGCGCCCCCCCCCCCCCCCCCCATCTTGAAATCCTGGATCTGTCACTGAGGCAAATAATAGTCCTCGATCTATCATAGTATTAACATTAACACGTTTCTAGTATTAGAATTCAAAACTTATTATTAACTCCTGCGCGAAGTTCGCTGAATAAAGTTAATAAGATTGTTAATTATGGCTTTTACATTGTTGATTCACAATAAATTAAAATAAAGAAATCCCCATAATAATAAATCGATTCTAAAGTGAAAGAACATCACGCCGTATCGAACAAAACTTAGTACATCACTGTGAGGCATGACGACATAACACGTTGATCTTTTAAACATCTTTAATCATCTTAAACGCAGCTTAGATCTACAAAGTTTAGATTGACAGATCTAATGTTCGTAAATCCATGTGTGTGTGTTGTTTTTTTTTCAGTCTCAATGCAAACAAAATAATGAAACGGTTCCAATCCTTTAATAAAGAATAAATTTGATGTTCAATTTGTGCGACATAATAGACTGTATGTTTTTTTATTATATTTATTAATATGCAGTGTAACTCCGCCTGGTCAAGCTAATTAAAGGCAAGACAGTTTCATATTTGTATGAGTAATATCCTCCATGCAAGTATTACATGTACCTAGTCTCTTGAATAGTCTTCCAACGAATTCTACACATCGTTCTAATTCTAAATTATTACTAGTCCAAGTTGGTTTGGTGATACAATAATCAATCTAATGATGGTCAGAATATGTGAAAAAGCAAACAGCTATGAGGGTAGTACGATAAAATTTTATGAACATTGATATAGCGATCGAGATATACTTATTGTGCATCGCAATGTTACTAGTATTACATGGTACTCGAGAGGTATACTTACCAAAAATATCCGCTTGAATCCAATATGTGAAGACTACAATTGGCTCGCTACTTGAAACTGCGTTTCCCGATATTAATTCACATAAATCTTGATATTTGTTTGCAAGAAGACGGCGAGATTAGAAAATACAAGATTGTTGTGTATCGAGATGAAAAATGGTAAGTCAAACTCTTTAGTGATCACAAAAATGCTGAGCTATAAATTCCACCAGCTTGTTTTTCCCCCAATCATATTTGTCGCTGTGTTTAAAAACCGTCATAAACTTAATCTTCGGTCAAATTTTAGAAATATAGTCTTTTTACATATTCTGAAAGTTTGTATTCAACTCTAATAAATCACCAAATGTCAGATCGAAATTATTATTATTTCAAGAATAACAGAATATTCAAATTTCGTTCAAAACGTCACATCACTTCCAGTGATAACTATGTAAATTCATTCTAAACCCAGACAATCTTATTTGAAGTCTTCTCTCCAAAACAATTTAGCAATTTCTCTGACGAAAAGCGTTTGGTGTGCGTCCTTCTTACGTCGTTACATCCGACTAGTTCTTTCACACGGCTCATCAAGTCCTTTCGGTAGACAGTGTTTGGTAAAACGAATTGAAAAATGTACCATACAATCAACCGTTCATAAACAGCCCGGTCTATACATTCAGAAAAAAAAAAAAATTTCTTTGGGTTGGGCAAACATAAATCTGTATGCACTGTTTTCATAACCAACTTGTTCTTTCTCAGTATCTGTGCTGAACAAAGACATAGCACCTTGGTTGGTGCCAAGGTTCGTCTACTCAAATTGTTTTCTTTGAACTTCGAAGTTTCAGTACAATATTGTATAACAATGTATTTCATCAGAGATCTGTTGATAGGGGAATTGTATTTTTGGTTTTTAATTTTTATAATGTAATGCCTCCCTTTAGTCCTTATGAACATATTTTATACGGGGACTCCCCTTCGGTCCAATAGGTAGATTTGATTTTAGATGTAATGAAAAAGTATTAAAAATTTATGGGACCATCGCTATTCACATCCGTTATAATTTGCCCTTATACATAAAATTATAAAGTATTTTATAGTATGCATCATAACCTGATATGGAAGAAAGTATCCGTCAATCTTACTTTCATTTATGAAAAAAAAACTTTGCTCAAATCCTTCATAAAGTGTTTGAAATAAAAGGGCCTTTAATTCTATTTTATTCAGTCTTATATAATTGTATTTATGAGGAATCTTGAATTTTAAGTCGAGAGACGACACAAATTAAAAGGTGCACTTTATCTACTCATATGCTGTAACAATTGATATACTAGTAGATGTACATTACCTTCATTTAAATGGACCAAAAAAAAATCACACATGTGCCCTGTATAATTATAAAGAGGAATGATCAACATTATTGACATCAATCGGAAGTCTAACAGCAGAAATTGTTGTATAATAAAAACAATGCACTGTACGAAGGTTTTCTTTTTCTTTTTCTTTTTTTTTTTTTGGGGGGGGTCATTCATTGGTAATTTCCTTGATTCAAAGATAGGTGCACAGGCTACTCTACGATTTTTTTTAATATTTTTTTTTATTTTTTTTTTTTTTTTTTACAATTTGTTAATGAGAATTCCACCCTTAAAATTACAGTAACCTCAAGTAGAAGGCCTTTTTAAGACTCTTTTCTCTATTCTGTTTAAACCCACTCATAAACGTAACCTTCTATTAGTCAAAGCTATTTTTCAGTCCCAACAGATTCGAATTAAGGAAAGGTAGACTCGTAAATTGAATTAGTAAAATCAGCACAAATAAGCGCCAAGCGAAATACGTTGGAAATTTTGGAAGAAGAAGTTTTAATTCTGGGTGACCGACTGTGAGGGCCTTTACTTCTACTTTCTTCAGATAAGTTTTTTTTTTTATTCTACTGCATGGAAATACGAAGAACCAAGAAAAGAGCAGTTAATGGAATACAGTTTACATCATATGAGAGAGCAATGCACAAATGACGTTACATAATTAGAACTTTCGAAAATGTATAAATTCTTTATCCTGCCAGTGAAGGGTTTTTGCCAAACATCATTGATGTTTATCTCTCATGTTCTGCTTTCATTTCATTTAAAAGGAACCAATACTCAATGAAATAGTCACTTTTATATTTATATGAAAGAGTACAATGAGACGAGCAATTAAAAAAAAAAAAAAAATCATCAAAATCGGGCATAAAATAAAAAAGTTAGGGAAGTTTGAAACATCTCCATGAACTTTCTATGTGTACCCTCAAATTGGCAATATTGCTTCAATATGGCTGATTTTATGGACAACTCTCCATTTGTTTTGTACATAAATTTTCAGATTTCCCCTATTTTCTTTCAAAATATGTATTACTTCCTTCTGAACTCAAAGTCATGGGAAATTATATTTCACATCACATATGTTGAGCTCAGAAGGAGGTAAATACATTTTACCTTTCTTTCATTTTCTTTCAAAATACATTTTGAAAGAAAAATGTTGAAATCTGAAAACTTGTGTTCAAAACAAAGGAAGAATTGTACATAAAAATCGGCCATTTTGAAGCAATATTACCAATTTGAGGATACCCATAGAAGTACAAGACTTTTCAAACTTGAGTAACTCTTCATTTCTTAACCAATTTCGATGAAACTTTTTTTAAATTGCTCCTCTCATTGTGCTCATTCCTGTAAAATGAATATTTCCTTGGGTATTGGTTTCCTTTAAAAACATTCACTCTGACATGCATAATATCTATGACTTACAAAAAACGGCCCATATTAAACTCTTTTCTATAACTAAGTCACACATTTATTTACCACAGTTCCATTTTAATCGTATGAAATACATTTATGCCGTTCTTAAATTGTTGCATTTGTTATGAACAAAAAATGTAGAAGTTTCCAATTCAAAATATCAAAATACATTGAAATGCATATTACATGGTGTATTTATGATAAGGGTAATTGTATATTAATGAAATTATAATAAAGACTTTATTTGCACAAGTTTGCATGCTATTATATAGCTAGTTTTTCTTGTATGCCATGCGGATAATACTGTCTTTAATTTTGAGCCGACATTGATAATGTAATTAACAAAAGGCATGTCCATTATCAAAACCTTTCAGGAGTAATTTAGGACACACACTGTATTTTTGAGGAATAAAACAATAGGAATTCTATTAAATAATACATTGATAGGATTTCTATAAATGTTATATAAGAATACAATGTATACACGTTTTCATTATCCCTGAATGAATACAAGATAAACGTAGTAAGATAAATGCATGAAACCACAGATTCACAGAAAGTCATTATTGTACACATATATTTACACCATCTCTATTTACAAGCATTCTATCAACATGTACATAGCCACTAAGACTATTAAGAATGTCTAAAATCTTGATCAATATTCAATTGTACATTGTATTGCCAAATGGTTCACTCCAATACATTAATCAAAAATTTATCTGTACTGTTGTTGGTCAATATTTCAGTTCTGTAATAATTTCTTATCTAATTCAAGGCATATGCTTGGTTTAATTTTGGAAATAACATAGCATCTGTAGATCTAGCATTTAAATGCAAGTGAGGGTAAACTCTTCAAGGTAAACAATATGCTCTAAATGATAGCATACAATGCAGAACGTAAGTCTGAAATTCATGAAAATAAAAATTTTCACTAGTATTTAGAAAGAAAATATTACAGTCCTAAAATGATCAAAAGACAAACAATTTAAGTCCATAATATGGCAATACACAAAGAATATTAAAAATTATATCGCAATTCAATGAAATGAAAAATTAATATGGCACCTCAAAAGAGAAAAGAGTAATATGGCACCTCAAAGAGTTTAACATTTTTGTGCACATCACACACTCCACAATTTTTTTGTCTTTTTGCTTGTTGGCTGGCTTGCAGTAACACATAAAGTGTCAATAAATACTGTTGATCAATTGCTACTAAATACAAACCCATTATTATATTACATTGAGCAAGGCTTGATAGTATTTGTAAAGCTCCATGTCAGGGAGTTTGAATGATGGCTGTTTTTTCATAAACTATTTGTAGAAGGGATGATCTTCATGAAGTAAAATATGGCCAGCCATAACGACAAAGAGGAATGTAAAAGAGCAAGGTATTAAATCACAATGATCAGCCTTCGTTCTGAACACTCCACAAAAATTAATTAAATATCTGCACATCACACAGGCTATCTTTACAATCATGTTTTGTTGGATTAATAACAACATACGTTTTTACATGTAATAGAAGTGATAGGAATGCAGATATATGACAAAATATGTCACTGCAATGTTATTCATGACCATTTGGTCAGTCAACCGCCAAAAAAACATGAGAAAATATTAATATACAATTTAATTTTATAGAAGTTCAAACATGTAACATTCACTCTTACTTTGATTGTTACAGTGTATATCATAATCATGTTAATCCCTTCAACTAAGGCATATCAGTGTAACATACTGATAGAAGAAGAAGAAAGAAGTCACTCAACTAATTTAAGAAATACTGATTAAAAATAGGTTATAAAGGAACCACTGGGCTATAAACTTACATGTAACAGACGGATCATCTGTACTTTCCTCTTTGGAATGGGCACAATAAAAAAGTACTGTACATATTTACATATACTACAAATCGGCGGTGATATTGGGTCAAAAAATTTATTGGATTAATAATTTAGGATATACAACTCATTTTTTTTTTCTTTGTGCAAATTTTTGTGTTTTTTTTTCTCCCAAGAGGAACAGATTGTCTTATGTGTTGTTTACAAACTAAGGGCATCTAGGCATCATTTATGCACATTTTATACTACTTGCATTGCATCACATCATTTGCTAAGATGCTAGAGATATTCAATGGATACAAAAATCAACTTGCATGAAATATAAGAAATTTAATTTGTTACATTTTTAGATGTTGTATCAAGGTTGAATCAGATTCAATTTATTTTCAAGCTCTTTGCTCACTGAATACAATCAACCTGTCAAACACATTGAAATCATCTGCATGCAAGTTTGTTCAATCATCAAGAATTTATTGAAAAAGCTATTGACGTCGTACATTGATGTAAGTTACATCTCCTGAGTCGGCAAGTGAGGAGGGGGAGAATCCTGTAGTTAGCATTGCAGCATGGCTTGTATCAAGGGAAGAAAAGAGGGCATCGACGATGGTCTAACTTTAAAAAATATCACACAGAACGACAAAGCACCAATGTCAATGGTATAGGTGACAAAGCACCAATGTCAATGGTCGGAAGTGTAAAGTCTGTGAGGTAGAGACCTCTTAGTAGATGTAAGGTATCATCCTGTACTTGACTGTGGCACAGTATTTGGTCCAAGCTCCTCCATACTTCTGCCTACAGGATGCGTCATCTCTTCGTTCTCGATGAACCAGCAAGACAAAGAAGTAGATGGGGTAGAAGTAAGGCACAATGCTTACAAAACCTGGATGGGAAATACAAGGAGAAATCAAGTATTCTTATATTTAAGTTGAGTTCATTGTTTTCTGACCCATTCCTTTGAAAAAAATAAAATACAGCAGTCATACAATGACAACAGGGAAACCTTAGAATAGTACATGTTCAAGATAGATACCTTAAAATTGCAAGTTAGTAAGCGATGCATTCTGGGCCCTGTAACAAATACTTACAATCAATTGCAAATCAATAATAACCAATCAGGATCCTAGTTACTTAGATTTCTTGCATAAAAGCCCACAACAAAATAACTGAAGAAACAAGCATAGTATTTCTATTTATCATATATTTTTCTAATTCAGAATCCTTGTAATGGATTCTGTACAATGTCATAGTGTTTGCTGAGAGCTACCTAGAAGGGGCAAATTCCAAATCAAAATCAAGAGGCTAATGCCCTTCTAGCTATAGGTATAAATCATATGTGGGCACAGGAGAGATAGACAGAAGCAACTGACCTGTGCAAAGCGACCAAGAGAGAGCCATGAGAAGATCTCCCAAGTAGTTAGGCTTACGTACAAAGCCCCACCAGCCTGATACCAACAGCCTCTTGCCAGTGTCTGTGGGAATGGTCTGAAGACCTGTCATGGAAAAACAGAAAAACATAACGATACCAGTCAACTGATCTGATGACATTCAAAAAGCCTTATAACATAAAAATACACTGCCATCCTTACTAAGTTTTATGAATGCAAATGTATACATTGTAAGCTTTTTATATATCATCCACCAATAAAATTATAAGGTTGTGAAATTTTCCGAAGTGCAATGAAAAGGTAGGTGTGTTTACCTATCTAATGTTTTGATACATATTTTTCTTTCTTCATTTTAAATAATCTGTCTGAATTTTAAAAGCATACTTTAATGATAAAGCACATACCTGCAACATTCTTTCCATAGGGGTTCTGCCTGTAAGCATTCTTCTCACTGTTAGACATACGGAAGATGAAGTATCCAAGGGCTACAATCAAATCAAGAAAAACAAAAATCACAATGAAGCACTTAAGTGGTTATTATCGCGGTGACTTTATTTTTTTGCGAATTTCGCGAGTCGGACATTGTGAAAATTTCCACTTCAGTACAAGGCTTTTTATAGTAATGAAGTCATCACCAAAATCGTGAAAATATTGGCTTAAACAGTAATCCCTAAACTGATCAAAATACCGACAACACACCACAATGAAAGAAAAGTTTGTTTCTTCTATGAGTCCACTGATCTTGGTGCAGTGGAAATAAAAGGAAAGCTACTATTTTTAGGGATATCACTTAGTTTTACCCACTGGGCCTAAAAAATGCTCAAACATTGTGAAACCCTATACTATACATGTTATAAAATAAAAAGTGTCGAATTGGAAGGTTTTTTTTCTCTTCAAGAAAAACTGTTTCAGCAAATGCTCTGAAGATTTTTTCAATGATAAACTATTACTGATGACTTTATACACCAATGAAAGGGTTTACTAGTTTCAGTTTCATTTATTTCACATCCATTAAAAATGACATATTTACAAATATTTGAATAAACAAAGCAACATATAGAATAAAATCATGTTTTACTTAGTATATAACATAACAGTTTACAATATATAAAAGAAAAAAAGAAAAAACAATGCAGCGGATGGAGGGATCAGCTGAAACTGAAACTACAAACATTAAAGTGTTTCACATATTGTCAAAATGATTTGAAACCAAAATAACTGATAGAAAGAAATTAGAACTGGATGGCATAGCTAAGGGAGAGTGAGTCATACTTACAGAAGAGCAGAGCAACGGGGATAAGGCAATAGTCTGGGAATGCAGGTGGGTGATCAGCTAGGTAGCGAGCTTGGAGGGTGTATGTGAACGGAACCCAGGTCAGATCTCCAAAGACAAGCATGAATCCAAAACCATCTTGGATGATGTCCATTGTTGTCAGGATGGCAGACTGATGGGAACAAAGGCAACAATGTATCAGAGAATGAAACATGTAGAACAAGATGACTCAAGGAGTTAAAAGTATGGTATTGAGAAACAGTACTGAGTAGGGCAAGAGTCTTCTATAAGGGAGATCCCAAGTATGAAATCAAAATTAATTTGCTGTTGACCTTTGGAATAGCATTACTCTTCGATAACCAAGATCATTGGAGAGGACTTCTAGGCATATGATTTCCACGTTGCTTATCTAAAAAAAAAAAAAGGTTAATCTACTTACGAAATGTAATACAATTTGTATGTGCCCTGTAACATAAAAAGTTACAATCAATTGCAAATTTGAAACTATTGTGATTGGTTCACAGTGAGAGTTTTCTGCAAGAAATCCATGTAACAAGGATCCCCATTGGCTACTATCGATTTTCAGTTGATAGAGAATCTTTATGATGCAGCCAGGCTCTAAACTGGTAATAGAGAAAGCACAAATAATCATTGTACATATAAACATTGTCTTTATACAGACAGTATTAAAAAATAATTTAGGTATGAAATCTTCTCAAATGTGTGTATGTCAGAAGCCAGAAGATTTTTCTTGATGATGCAATTTGTTTTGCAAAATTTGCCTTGGTAAAACAGAAGTTATGCTAAATTTTGTGTGACAAGGAGCTAAACGAAATTAAACTCATCTATTGTTCCGGAAAGCTGAATTCATGGCCATTTATGCAAAACCGATACAAAGTCATAGAAACGTATGCGCAAAAAAAGATTTGTTATTCTTGCTTATAGAAAACTGATCATATCTCAAGATCTACAGCACCAAATAAGATGAAAAACAGAAAGCCTGATTTTCCCTCTTTATGGAAATATCAAACACTACTAGATTTTGATTAATTTTCATACTTAAAAAATATGTTGTACCATCTTATTTGATACTTACTGTAGAAGAGAAACATACCTCATAGAGCAGGGCATCAAAGACATAGAGGAACTGGAAGACACATACAAGGATGAGATTCCATGGAGGATTCTCAGGGAATTCAGTCCAAACCTTAGCCAGGCAAGCCATATTGATCAGAGCCTGGTCATAGAACAAAACATAAACATAGTTAGTTTATTCACTTGTAACAGTTTGCATGATATGTATCAAACATGGTTTTATTGAGGAAGAAAATTAATAGCAATAAACATATGAAAGCGCATACTAAGTGTACTACGTTATACATTTTTCTATTCATCAGTTTTTTTATACCAGGCTACACAATGTATTAAATTTCAAGACTTAAATCTAAAATTGTCATCTCTTAAGCCCAGCGCACACATTGCGATGCGATTGCACTGCGATCCGATTGCAACAAATTGCCAATCGCATCGCAGGCCAGCGCACACATTGCCAAAACAGGGGTGGCATATCACCATGGTACCCCTCTTTTACGCGCTAGCGCGCAGTAATACAACCTCCATCTCTAGCCAATCTGATTGGCTGAAATTATCAAAATCGCAGGAAAATCGCAGGAAGATTTGACATGTCAAATGTCTGAGATTTGGTTTGCGATTCTTCTGCAACAAATCGCATCGCAGTCACAGCGTGTTGCAGGTTGGCGCACACTCTGCGATTTTGTTGCAATCGGATCTTAGTGCAATCGCATCGCAATGTGTGCGCTGGGCTTTACAGAATCACTACTTCAACGTTTACTGTAGTATACCAGTATACAACTCAAGGGCAAACTATTATGAAATTCATTCATCAATTTTGTTCCCTTCTAATAAGCCATTAAAATGCACTCTACATTTCTTTAAAAGATTAAAGAATTATAATATTTGTATCTACTGATTTACTACAACTAGTTTAATTTCAGAAGTGTGGGAATCAAAACCTCACCCAAAGGAAAAGTCCAGGGCGGAGCTCACAGAAGAACTTGAGGTCCAGGCTTCCAATGCGAGGGTTCAACTCATGACCCATGAAGAAATCATAGAAGAAGTTTCCTACAAGAGTAACAATTAGGTAGCACATACATTTATTAAAGACTACAATGATTTGAAATACCTATGCCCAGGGCTTTTGGCTAAATATGGGGAATGCACCGGCACAAATGACCAATGTTACTTTATTAGGTTGTAAGGGTCTAAATATGTATTCAATCCCATCACTGGCAGTTGCTTATATCGCTTAATATTGCTTGATAATCAGAAAACAGGGGGTTTAATTCTTGATTTATATTTCAATGTTTGTTTTCTTAATTGTTGTTGTTGTTTTTTTAAAAAGTAATTCTAGATTATGGGTTACATGAAGGGATAAGGTCACAATTACCAGAAGGGATAGGGTTAGGGTAAAGGGAGTAGTATGGGTATAAGTATAACAAAGTTTTTTTAAAATGTGTAGGAAAAAAAGTTTGCGTGCCTTTCCAATATGATAATTGCAGCAATGATATTCATAAATTCAATTATATTTACACCAAAAATTGAACATGGAGGCTGAAACTTGGCTTTGTAAATGTTGTCGCAAATACCATCAAAACATAAATATACAGGCTTCATTCCATTACGGTTTGATCTTACATAAGATTAATTAGATTTGGTGTTGGACACAGATTAGAGCAAACAGTTGCCTCCTGGGCATTTATAGCCACAGCTAAACAATCTCTTTTGTAAATCTTACCAGAATTTCCTCCGGCAGCCAGGGCACTGTTTGGTCCCCTCCTAGCCTTGATGTAGAGGACAATGCTCAGGAAGAGAGAGAACAACACTGATGCTGTCATCAGGGGTAGAATCTTGTCAACGATCAAGGTCACAGGACACTTGTAGTATATCATGCCTCCAAAGGTTGCAAAGGTCACTACAAGGGCGAACAGACCTGTGGTGGTAGGTAGGGTAGGAAGAATAGAAAGAGATGTGACATTTGTAAAAGAAACATAGCTTATAATGAGAGTAACTTTTAGTACATAGATGATATACAACAATAATACAGTTTTGGAAATATGTGCAATTAAAAGTTGCTGTTTATCAGTTGAAATCATATGACAACCTGAAATGAAAATCCCCCCATTGTTGTCATGGTGATAATAAGAAATAATACTCCAAAAATTATCAGTTTCGTGAATTTTACACAATCTTTTACAAATGACAATGGAAATTTGTGTTTTTAATAGGCAACCCTAATCAATTTGTCAATTGACAATCCAAATCAAAGATTGATGGCATTTTGGGAGATCACTTACCATTGGTCCTGTAGCTCAACCTCTGTCCAGATCTGAGAGGCTGTCCCTGGACCACCTTCAACATCAAGAGAACATTAAAAGCATTTAACGGTATTCAAATATCAACATTAATAATATTAACCATATCATACTTTTTGGAAATTATTAGCACTGTTACATGTAGTAGTAGCTTGTTCACATCCAAAAAATAAATATCTAAAGGCACATTGTTTCTCAAGTCACAGGATCTACAATTCATACATTATCCCAATACAAATAAATAACAGTAAATTTAGGAATGACAACCACGTTTTTTTGTTCAATTGTAACAAACTTAATTCTGTTGTTTGTTTTTGCTTCTTTTTTTGTTTTCATCTAAGGACAGACAATTCAGTACCCAAGAAGTTAAAGTACATTTGCTATTCATGTATGGAAATATAATTATCATGCTAAATAAAAAAAATAAATAAAACAAAAACAAAAACAAAACAAACATGGCCCTTTCTTAACCCTAACTTACCTGGGGGGGAGGGGGCCATTATGGCCCCCCTCGACATTTTTCGCGATAAATCTGCAGTGCGAAATTTTTTTATCGCGCCGCTCTCTGACTTTTTACTTTCAAGTCTTGCGCATCTTTTAAAATATTTTGCGAAAATCGGGTATACCGTACGACGTTACACGATTTTCAAAATCTCAAAAACGTGATTTCATGTACAAAGTCAATACAAAATGTGTTTTCAGCTAGAATTCATAAATGAGTGATTATTTGAAATTTTATTGACAAGAGTCATTTAATTTGGTGCTATTTATGGCCGAAATAATGTCATGGATGAATTGTGTCGAAAAAACAATAAAAATAAAAACTTTAAAAAACAAAGAAATACATAAGAAATTAAAAAAACAATAAAATACATAAGAAATCGATTTTGGTACAGGAATTTTTTTCTTGTACAATTCTTAGGAATGACATAAAGAATATTTTCCCCAAAAATCAGCTTTCTATGAGCTTTATTTAGTGAATTAGAGCAAAAAGTATGATTTCATGAATAAATTAGCATAATTAATTCATATAAAATAAAAATATGAATTTCGTGTAATTTACCTATACAACCGCATAGATTATGTCATTCTCTACCTTCATGCAAATTTTCGTCGCGATCGCGCGATCCGCGGCCGAGATCTTAGGGGGGGGCCATAATGGCCCCCCCAGGACTTTAAGCTCACGAAATAGCCCAGGTAAGTTAGGGTTAAAATAAAAGAGTAGAAATTAATAACAATATCTAGACAATTACTTTGATTTTGGTAGTTAAAGAAAAGGGGTTGGAAAGATCAACCCACAACTAGACGGGGCCTAGAAGTAGAACATGCTAGGTTACCTTTCCGATTGGAAGGAGAGCAAGGATGACTTGGAAGAGGAACCATCCCAGATAGAAGAGATAAGCCTCCTGATCATAATAATCCCTCCAGTCCAGAGAGAATGGTGGTTGATAGGTCAGCTTACAGCCTGATGGTAGGCAGGTGAAGTACAGGTAGTACACCACAAACGGTAGGCCAAAGATCATCAAGAAGGTCCCTGTAGGTGTGGTCAAAAAATAATTTTTGATAACTGTGTTTTCAATAACGTGTACATCCGTCTTCTCCAAGTGCCCATTTTGACCTTGCTACAGGGCATAAATTAATGGTCTTGGATGGCCCTCTTACTGGCCTTAAAGGAGAATTGTCCCTTTGTAGATAGTTGGATTACTGTGGATGCAGAAAAATCAAATAAGCACATTAGTGAAGATTTGGTGAAAATCGGATAAATGATAAGAAAGTATGATATTTAAAGTTTATGAGAGTATTTGAATATTGAGATCCTAATGACATAGGAAATCTCCCATTGGCAACGCGGACACCATTTGTGATGTCACGAAGGGAGAACTCCCCATATGGTGTGCACAAAAACTATTCATAATGTCTCTTTATTTTCATTCTAATGATAGAACAGTTTTCTTTTCATGATATATTATGACTTTCATATATTTACAAGTCATCCCCCGAAAAGATTCTTTATTCTCCCTTTAGAATCAAGAAAAAAGAGGATTTTAGCACAATGTGTACAATAGATATGGGAAGGATCTCCCTGCATTACATCACACATCATGGTCACGTTGCCAACTGGAGGATCTCCATATCATAAGTGATCTCAAAATCTTAAAAATTCATATCTCTCTTATTCATTGCCTGATTTTTCTGAAACTTTCCCAATATGTTTGGGGTTGTCTCCATTCACTGGAGCTAAATTTCTCTGAGGGGATAATTCCCCTTTAATAGCTATGCTCACACGGAACCATCAGGGTTTTAGTTCTCGAGGATTGTATCCTTAAGAATTTAAACCCCGATAGCTTGTTCTCGAGTCGGGCTCGATGACCAGAAGTACAAGTTGTAAGTAATATTTAATTTAATTAATTATGCTAATTTATGCATGAAATCATACTTTTTGCTCTAATTCACTGACTAAAGGTCATAGAATGTTAATTTTTTGGGGGTAAATATTCCTTTTATTGCATTCCTAACACTTATACTTAAAAAAAACCCTCCAGTATCATAATCAATTTCTTACGTATTTGATGTTTTATTTTTTAAATTTCTTATGTATTTCCTTGTTTTTTCGACCATTTTATTTATTTTATTTTCCACAAAATTTGTCCGGCGACATTAATTTGGTCGTTGGTTGAGGGATTTAAAAAACCCCATTTTCTAAATTTACATTTACAATCAATCTTACCAATTGGACCACCAAATTCATAGTGCGTTGTTTTTGAAACTCTGCCTACTTTCATCTCGACAGGTAGTTCTAGCTGTTGTTTGCCTGATCTTGTCTGTGCTCTGGTTGTGTATGTATGATGCTCTGTCTTTGTCACAGTCTGTGTCTGCATAAAAAAACAAATACAAATCCATTGATCAGTTATTGGACAGAACTCGGCTCAAGTTGTGAAAACTTGCACATTTTACAAAGCATAACTTACAGTCAGTAAACCAATATCTTAAAGGAGGCACTATTATTTTTTTTAATGAAATCTTTACATTTCTTGGAAAAAAAGTGTATAAAAAGTATTTATTTTAACTTGATACATGTAAGCTTTACTATATATTGGAAAAGGGAATGTTCAAGGCAATAATTTCTGATTTTGAATTTATTGGTATACATTAAATATAAATTTTTTTTTACACTCACATGAATTAAGAATTAAATGTAACATTCTGAAAATTTAGGGAAGAAATACCCAATTATTGATTTTATAGAACTTTTGTTACAGAAATTTTGTTAGAAAACATCAAATAAATGTATATAAAGTAGATTAATTCAATGTTTTGCATGCAGGTATATATCATTGTAAATCTGTATATCTCACTTTTAAGCAGAAAGTCTGATAAAAAGGGATTTTAAAAGTTGCATAATTCATGTTTAATTCAATTATCATCAACCTTACAAAGATGTCGGTACATAAAACAGAAGATTCCCATACAAGGTTGATCAATTCTTCTGCAATCATTCCCAATGGTTTTCAAGTTTTCAAGTTTGAATGAATAGTGCTACACTGCACAAACTGTAAACGTGAAAGCATCACTTTACCATTTAACTTTTAAACTGAAAGGAGGCATGATTGAAGAGGCAAACCTCCTTTTATGGAAATGGTCTTTTCATAAACTCATGTTCACCTACATGGTCAGTAAGAAAGTAATCAAGAAAATCAGCATGGTAAAACAACACATGCCAAAACAGTAACACCTGAATAAACCACAGAACAAGAAGTTGAATTGCGCTGAATAAAATAATACAAGTCAACGGCAAATATTGCATATTATATAATATTATAAATCACAGGAATTTATCATGCATAAAATTAGTCATAAAAACTAACTCTTGAAAGTCACAACACATCAAAAGGATTTTCAACTCAGTGAAGATTTACCTTTTTTTTCTTAGATGGACTCATGAATGGTATTCTAGCAGCAATCTTGGTGTCAAAATACGAAACCAGTGACAACCTTCGTTTAGTTACTTATTTAATTTCTTATAACTTATACAATGAATTGAATCTGCAAAGAAACATACATGGGACATCTAGTAGTCCATTAAAACATTTGAAAATATAATAACTCATCAGACTTACCAGACTACTTTCATACGAAGAATTTAAGTTAGGTAGAATATGAATGACAGTGTCAAGCGAACGAACACACCCTAAAACAGTCCCAGTCCACTGGTAAAATTTTTTGTGTGGAGACTTTACACTAGCAGTACTAATGATAGAAGCATTGTAATTAACAATTACTCTGGAATCTTAAGATTGTTCCTGCCTGCTAGCATGATGTTGTAAGCAGCACACCCAAATGACCAAACACAGCAGTAGGTATTTGGAAGGAAACATGGTTTGACCTGCTTTGCATATGAGCTCATAATATCAGGAGATATACATGTACATGTAGGTACACGTGTGAACATTTGTGAGATTACTCAACTGTGAACCCCTCAGGTGATGCATTAGATAAGGCGTGTTCACATTGTTTGCAAAACTGAACTCTGATCGTATGTTATCAATTCAAATGAAAGGGCAGAGTTCATGCTGTGCATGTATGTATACGGCTATATTGTTAAATAATGAAGGAAAAAAAAAAGAAGCCTGCTTACATGTATTTAAAAATACAAGTAAAAAGTATTTATGTGCATAATTTATCATTTTCTTTTTATAAACAATATCTTGCTGACATAAATGAGCTATCTTAAGAATTACAATGCTTCTATTCAATCACTACATGTAACTTGGCAGCAATTTTTCCAGATAAATAAAATCAAATGATCAAATAATTTTAATCATTCTTTATCTCCACCAAATATGGGTTGTTTTTTTTTTCTACTTATAATTATTGTGTAACATATAGGAGATCTAGTACAAATACTTGCCAAGGAAAACAAAAAAATGGCCAATACATGCAATTCATTTTTGTAAAATGCAGACTCAATATTGATACATGTATCTTCTAAAGTTCTAAAATTTTGTTTGAATGATCAGATTTTTCTATTTTAATCAGATCAGCACATTATTCTATTCTATACTTTAACAAATATACAGTGACCCACATGTTTATTTAATCTTTGAAAGCATAAAATGCACTAAGTAAAATGCAGCCAGTTTATGAGCCATTCTTACAATGCAGTTGTAATGAGATCTTTCAACACTTAATTACGAGCATTTTCCCCAGACAATTACCAAATTTTTGTCTGTTTTAGTAATTATACATCCTGCAGCTTTAGCTCTACCAGTGCACTTGTACAAAACAACCTTTCACATAATTAACATAATTTGCAAGTCACAGAGAAATGGACGGATGAATAGTGAGCCAAGGAGAGAGAGAGAGAGAGAGAGAGAGAGAGAAAGGTACAATTTATACCTGGTAACAAGGAAACCATTAACAATTTCAAAATAATCTCACATCGTTTACAGCACATAGTACTGTTTCAGGGAAACTGATGACATTACCACCCTACAGATAAAATATTATGAATAGAAATGTAAAGTCCATAATGTTGAAACCATTCAGAATCAAACAAAGTACATTTGTAGACAATACCATTGTAAATGGAACTGGTTTTGCCATTTTAAATCGAGTAAACATTAGTTGCTGTGCATTTATGTTTATTGTTTGTTTTAAGAAGAGCCCTTTGAGAGGCTTTAATAGATCACACTAAGCCCCTGTGTATTTTGTTCTCTGTGCAACAGTTCAAGCATGACGGTAAATATCAGTACTAAACTGCAAGAAAAAAACTATTCAAATTTTAATAGACCCTTAGATAGGAACAGATAAGATCCTAGGCTCCTATTTTGCCAGTTTGAAAGCAATTTAAGCTTAGCATGGCAAAAAATAGAATGATGTTTTCTAAAGTTAAGACTTACGTGTTCATTGTATCTTTACAAGTATACCCATTTTAGGGTTTCCACACTTCTTTGAGAGGTATCTTTAAACCAAGGCGGGGAAAGTACTATTGAAAAACTATCTTTTGAGTACCCATTCATAGTTTACCAGAGCTCTTTGAGATGTTAAAGTAGATCGCTCTGAGATCCATTTCTTCTACTGTGCACTGCAACAACAGCTTACACGTACAGTATGTCGCCAAATCTACTAATTTTGAATTAAAGTGTATCAGTAAAATCACAATCTATTTGGACATCCCTATCACACAGATGAAAGTCCATGTATGTACAAACTATTAGTATTAGATCAGAAACAAACAAAGCATGTGTTTTCACTTCAATAGTGGTCCAAGGCATTATACAAACTGTTGATCTACTGTACCACTACCAGTAGTATGATTGTAAAACTATTTAGATAGTCCAAACTGACATGATTAAATATTCAGAATGTGTATAGTGGTCTCTTATTACATTTGCACAGTGATAGTCTATTTTTATCATTCTTCAAAAATGCTGCAATTTTTTTGGATAACATCCACTCTGTGATTTTACTTTAATGTAGTTGGTTGCCAACAAATATTTTGAATAAGGTGAAATCCTGACCAAATGAACCCTTAAATTAACTCTTTTTACATACATGTCAATCATGTATCCTTCAAAATCTTTATTTTGTTTATAGAAGAGTATAACATTCCACAATGACATACAGGTATACCTGCAACTTTAATGATTAGAATATTTTGTGACAAATTTGCCAAGTAATCCCCTTAACAATTATTTTTACCAATTTTCGAATAAACTATCAGATCTTCACCAATCATTAAGGACCTGTTGCATACTGTGTTTGTTTGTACATTAGCAGAACAATTTACAAGTAAAACATTATCACTGAAAAACAGACTTGGCAATTCTGGCATGCAAATGGCTGCATAATTTCCTGAGAATACAGAAAATAAAATCTTACATATTTTCATTGCAAAAAATAAAAAATAAATAAATAAATGAAAAAATAAAAAATAAGAAGGGGAAAAAAAAGAAAAAGAAGAGAAGTAGAAGAAGAAGAAAAAAAAATATACTAATTTATTTGAGAATCAATTCATGTTAAATTATGAGAAACACAAAAAAAGTCATGCACTTTTGTGCAATGATGGTATGAATTTCAGTATGAACAAATATTAAAAACTTACCCTGGAGATAAGTTTTGATTCTGTCCTTTTCTCCTGGATCCTCTTCTCTGTGTTCTAGATACTGGTGTGTCCACCACTTCTTTCTTTTCTGCTGCTGGCTTCCTGGCTGGACTCCGGCTGGACTTCCTCTTCTGCTGTGTTCGTGAAGGGGATGCTTTACGAGCTGGTGATCGAGATCGTCTTCTGCCTGGTGACCTGGATCTGAGCGGGACCTGGTCTGTTGAAGAAGGCTTCCGACTGTATAAATTATGAATGAATGAAATGGGATTAAATAGCTTCTATGATTCTTCCTAATACACAGTCTACATGTAGGTCAATAACCAGATCGTGGGTTTTAAAAAAATGACTGTACAGGGTGCTTAACTCCCAGTAAAAGTTTCTTTCTGAGGAGAAAAAAAAATCATGTCATGTATCCAATTCACTACAACAAACGTTTTTCAAAGATTACTTCTTTAAATTTATCATTTTTGTTATCTAGGATTCAGAAGATGCATTTTATTGACAGTTACATATTGTTGTTGTAATAACAATCTTTCAATACATTATAAATAAACAAAGAATCAAGACAAACAAGATTTAAACAAATAAAGCCCTTACCTTCACATCTCTCAAGGGATTTCTTCCTCAGTACCATCTTCAAACTTGATATATATTCATCTTCAACCACGTTTAGAATTTGTGATTTGAACCATAGGTTGCTTCCTGGCCACTTAGCCCTCACAGCATCACCGGCTTGAAAACTAGCTGAACTAGGCATGGTGTGCTTTCACTCCAGCTCTATGAGAAACAGATCAATTTGAAATCTTGTTGTTTAAAGTACTTCTTGTTTTTTATTCTTACTTTTCCATTGCATAATTTTCACCATGAATTCACCAGTAATTGCAAGAAAGGTGTCAGAAAATTGTCTATTTAATCCGTTACCGGGTATATAAAAATCACACCATGAATTAAAAAGAAATAGGAATAAATTTTCTCAAATAAATGGATTTAAAAAGTCAAAATTCTTACTTGCACAGAAAGATATGGGATTCTGAATAATTAAAATAGACATAATGCTGACTCATTAATGCCATTCTGAGTGAACCATGACTTGCTGCCTTGGTTCAGTTGGATGAATCATGTAATCCAACGTAATCTCTAGAATTTCATACACCCTGTACATTCCTCCCCTGTTAAGCCACACCCAGTACAGTAGAGAACAGGTAAGATAAATTACAAATGTACTTGAGTGTATTTAGGTACACGGAAGATTCAGAGATCATATGCAACGAGAGAGTATTGGAATTGTGTGAAATAAAGTTCAATTTTCTTATTATTATGCATAAATATAGTAGAAAATAGGGGTAGCATGTCAGGCAAAAATCTTACTGCGACAGCCCGTACACGAAGTGTACGGGCTGCGAGTTATTGGCATCAAAACATGAGGTGCCTTCCCCTTTCCAGCCAAGAATGTCAAAATTATGGAATAAAAGATGGACAAAGTTAGTTTATTTATTAGTTTATGTACTTACAATACTAGCCGGATGTCTATCCTCATTTTTTATGATGATCATAAAGCAAAAAAATGTCATCAGAATTGCTGTTTCAGTGTAGTTAAATGAGTCACATTCGCGGTGATTAGTTTGCAACACGCATGCGCGACATCGGCAGCAGCTATATACTCTACACGCTAGTATTTTGACAGAGATCGGAGGAGACTCTGAAATGGACTGGAAAATACAAGATTTCTTCAAGTGCACACATTTTTTAGGAATATCTGATTTGCATCTTGTCTGTTTAGGTAAGTGTCATTATATGAATTATATTTTCGCTATATTTTACTGATTCTTATTGGTATTTTTAACCATTCCAAATCGCACTTTAAAAATTTTGAGGGGTTTGTTTCAGGACGCTGCCACTTCGTGGCAGCGTCCCGGGGCTAGCAAAAATCAAGCTCTTAATCTTATTTGGCCTTAATATCTACATAGGTTCATATCTGATCTCAATCAAATCCAATAAAATTTTATTTTAAAAATTTATATGACAATGATACAATGTCACTAGGGCCTACAATGTACAAAGGTTATTAAAGCGTAATATATATTGGAGACAAATGAATAAATTAATTGTCTATATACTACTTGGAACCTTTAAATACAAGTTAACTTACATTTCAGTGGCAGGAAAAACTTTAAATCTGCCTTTCTTACAATCTTAATATCTCTTTAATGATATTGACCACAAAATATAGAGCATTTTCATAACATCAATCACTACGACCATGTCTTGTCATTCAGTGGTCAATAAATTTAATTATAATTTTAGCCTTTAATAGCTCAGAACTAGAAGAATGAAGCCTCATTTTTGGTTTCAGGAATAGGTCCAGATCTCTCTCTACATCTATAATTTAAAGCCAACGTTAAATGCTGCTTATTATCAATAGTTTTTCTCAGTTTGTGGTGAAAAAAACAAGATGCTTGTATTGATTGTAAACCTTTTCAAATGGGTGGTTAAAATTGACTGTCCAGACGGATGCTCAACCCATCCGGACACCTGGTAGGAGATCCTCCTTCGATTGCCAATGTTAGGCCTAGAGAGATCTATTTGAAAGTTAACCTACGAGCATAGATACAACACGTTAGGGGGTCCTAAATCTACGCACTGCAAAATACGCACTAAAGTGAACGGAGCCAAAATATGCATTCGCAGTGGAAAACAAAGTGCGTGGACTAAGGTACTGTATAAGCCAATATTTTCGCGTCCAGATATTTTCACGATTTTGGACTAGTTGGGGAAATTCGCGAGAGCAAAATTTCGCGATTTTGGTGATGATTTCATGGCTATAAATAGCCTTGTATTGAAGTGGAAATTTTCGCGAAGACCAACTCGCGAAAATAAAGTCACCGCGAAAATAACCACTTATACAGTACCTCCATCATACAACAAGTCATCAATCTTGAATACTTGAAGGCCAAACTTTTGCACTAGCTTGCAGCTAATTTGAATGTGCACAAGATCTAGAAATCTAGATCTCTAGGCTAGGTCCTTGAGTAATGAGGCATGTTGTTGTGTTACTGTTAAGCCTATTGTTAGGCAGACTAACTTTTCAATTTTAATCTTATAGTGAATGGTAAGACTGAGTGCCCATGACTGCGCACACACGTAAATGCATGAATTTGATAGAACAAAACCCCCAACTAATATCAACCTTTGATGTTAACCTCAACAATCCAATTTTTTATACAAAAAAATGTGAAAATAATTGATTAACAATTGTTTTCAGCAAGTTTTATTTGCTAGGCCTACCCTGAAAATTTCAACCATCTCAAAAAGTGGAAGTCAAAAACTTGTGTGCGCTTGATTTGATGAGTTAGTGGGCAGACATGGGCACTAACGGTTAGATTTCTAGATCTAAGTTAGATCTAAACCGACCAGCCCCCGTCGCGAAGCGACGGGAACTGACGAGCCAGTAGACATATTTGGTGGTCAAAAATACTTCATTTGAATTCATACTCACATTGAATCAAATCTTTGAAGTTTTTCCTCGAATTGGTGACATCTGCGAATGTTTCACATGAAGTAATCAACTAATAATGAAGAAAAATACAGGAAAATTTAGTCCATCCACGTATATTTCTCTGTGCTTGCGCTGTCTTCGCCACAGAGTTAAATACGTCTTCACACAGTAAAATGACGTCATAGAAAAATGGCAGCGATGGCACCAACACTATGAGAAGAGACAAGGCCAACGGAAAATTCATTTTGCAAAAAGCTCTTATATGATTCAGTTTTTCAACAGCCGTATCTTGAAATATCATACATGCCATTGAATTACATTTGAACATTAGATTCATCATATTAATCAGTATAATCACCTGATCGCTCATCATCGCTGGTTATTTCACTGTAAATGGAGGTAATGGAAGTAGATCTATAGCCCCGTCGCCTTCGGCAACGGGGCTGTGTACAGTTAAGTTAGATCTAGATTCTATTCTACACAAAATGACAAGCCCGTCGAAAAATCTTCCAAGTTTATTTTTGATGATTTCATGAAATCATAAAATACAAGAAACCAATGATTTTTTCTTCGAAGTTTTTGTGATATCTCCGATAGGCTTGTTGTTTTCTAAACTGTTCAAGAAATTGAGCGCACACACCGCGTCGCATCGCGCGTATAAGAGGACTTCAAACTAACGTTAAGTCGGGGCCTAACGTTAACTGTTAGAAAAAGTTGTAAAAGCGCTGAAACATGTGAAAACCCCCGGGGGAAAACCCTGTCCGACCACTCCACTCGCTCACTGTAGGCTCAGCTCACAAACCACTCACTCAGTCCGCTCCACTGACGTTGTGTCGCATCATCTGATCATGAACTTACTTAGCTTGTCCCTTCCTAAAATTAACAACAAGAACTCCCCTTCTGTTCATTCACAAGACACAAGTCAATAGTTTACAGAAATATTCTTTGGAACCGTGTTCTGCATAAAAATACAGAAAGCGTCTAGATTCTAGATCTAGGCCTATTAGATCTAAATTCATGTTCCATGAACAGCCTGTTTACTTCTACTTTTTCTAGATCTAAGTCTACATCTATGTAATGTAAGCCTATATTTTATAATGCATTCCGCAATTCTGTGCGGGGAACTGAACTCATTTCTCAGCCGAGCAATAGGCGGAGAAGACACCGATGTCCAAACAAAAATCCCCGTGAATTTTTTGGATCTAGGGAACATTTTATCAGCACCATCTTTGCTTACAACAAAAGCTCTTAAATTGACCAAACATAACAAAAGAAATCGTTGAAAATTTATTTGATATGTAAGTGATTGAAATTAATTCTTACCTTCTGTATTCGATAAAAGACGGAAAACAAGGAAACAAATTTGACAGTTCCGATTTCGATTGACGGGTTCGACGGGGATTCAAATTGTCCCACAAAGCTGTGCAGGCGTAACGGTCATAGAGGGACGCGGAGCGGGAAGCCCATTGATTGGCGTATTTAAATTAGATAGGACAGGACGTGGCTTTGTTTGGCTGTGATTGGCTGAATGATTTTTTATCATTGATTATTCACACGCCCACTTATTGTTATGGCTCTTGCCGAATCAGCTGATCACCAAACTCGTAGTAAACTTGAGCCATTCATAAAACATTTACCCTCAAAACCGCTGTTTACAGGGCTTACACATGGATAAAAAAGTTTCGAATGAGAAAACAAATTATATGCGGTTTTATATTAACGTACATGAAGCAGAACAATAAATATCTAGATCAATTAATAATCATGTCGGGCGATTCTAAAATGACATTGGAATGTCTATTGATTAAAGTGGGTCATTGACACGACAAGGTCAATTACTCTCGACCATGTACCAAAGACGCGACACGGTATTAATTAATTTTTAGGCTCTAGCAAATCCTCACCCCACCACTGGCCCATTGGGCTACCTTAATTTTTGCCCTCTTAATTATTATACACTGCTGGTCATTAAGTTTTTTTTTTTTTTTTTTTTTTTTGTGTGTTTTTTTGTTTTTGGTCTTAAGTTTATTTTGTTTTTGCTTTTTTTGCTCCGCCTCCGGCTTTAATTCTTATTTCTATTTGTTTTTTGTTTTTTACTCGCTTTCATTTTTCGGGAAACTGACAATAATGACTTTATTGTGAGTTTGATGCCTACAAAGAAATTTTTTAGTGACACTGGATGTAGAAATGGAGTTTATTTGGGGCACTCCAAAAATATTTTGAAAAATTGTGCAAAAATATAGAGTGGGCCCTAGGCATTTAGAGCTAAAAGTATTAAAAATATAGCCTCGGGTGCTTTTGTATTGCAAATCCTGTACCCTATGGCCGACATAATTATGGTTTTAAATGATGAATCTGCTCCGAGTAATATTTTTAATGAATACACATTTCTTGGTTCTCAAGAAATGATAAAAGAGGTGGAGGTGTACGTTGGGTTATTTATAAAAATATTAAATATATACTTCGGCCTGACTTAAATCTCTTTTGTATACATGTGAAACTCTCTTCATAGAAATTCCAAAACCTTTAAAAAATATAAGAATAGGTGTATTTTATAGGCCTCCAGATAAATCACCCAGTGCCAGTTTAATCTTTTTAAAGACAGACTTTGGAAATCATTAATCAAGAACGAAAGGAAGTTGTACTGTTAGGGGATTTTAAAATATTGATCTTAATAAAATGAATGTTTTTAATAATAATAATAATAATAATAATAATGTGATTTGTATTGCACACGTATACAGGGGCGTATCCAGGATTTCCCAATAGGGGGGGGGCGCAAGGAAATTTATTCGCCGTCAGGGGAAGGGGGAGGGGTTCTTCTAATTCATATTGTACATGAAATTCCACATTTTTTTTCAATTATCACAAAAGTTCCATAGTTTTCTATACCCTAAGACAATGTATGTTGCGTAGAAAACTATTTATGTGTGCATTATATACCTTCTGAATTGGAATCTGCGAGCGCGAAACGAGAGTCGAAAATGTTGAGGTTTTTAAAGTTATATGAAATATAAAGGGGCATTTTCTAGCTAGTACTAGAAAATGGTAGATTGTTGTGTATAATAGACCCAATTTAGTATCCGCGAGCGCGAAACGCGAGCTGAAAATTTTAAAGGTAAAAATTGGAGTTATTATTTGTGCATTATGATTTGGTATCAGCGAGCGCGAAGCGCGAGCCGAAAATTTGGGGTTTAAAATTTTTTTTAAGGTAAAATTTAGAACTATTATTGTGCATTTGATTTGGTGTCAGCGAGCGCGAAGCGCGAGCCGAAAATTTGGGTTTGAATTTTTTAAGGTAAAATTTTAGAGTTATTATTGTGCTTTGATTTGGCATCAGCGAGCGCGAAGCGCGAGCCAAAAATTTGGGGTTTCAAAAAGTATTTTGAATTAATAAAGGGGTACTTTCTAATAAACCCATGAGGCCAACTATGTTTCCCAGGAGGCCGAGGCCCAGGAGGCAGAGGGTCCAAGAGGCCTCTTTTCTTTGTGAAATTTTGAAACTTTAGTTTGAAATATTTTTACTTTTCGTCACTAATGTATTTCTTTTTTCTTAAAAAAGGGCGTTTGAGCAATTATTGCAAAATACAATATGAGAAAAGTCGGCCTCGTGGGCCTCCCACTTTAAAGGCCTTAGTTATGGTCGTTTAGAACCAAATTCCCTTCTTCTTTCTTCTTTTTCTTCTTTTCTTTCTTTTCCTTCTTTTCCCCTTTTTCTCCTCCTTTTTTTTTTTTTTTAGTCGGCCAATAGGGGGGGCGCGCGCCTGTTGCGCCCCCCCCCTGGATACGCCCCTGCGTATACCACTCTGTAGAGTGCTCAAGGCGCGTCATATTATTATTACCCGGCTTATAGCTAGGCTACCCCGAAGGGCGCTCACAGCATTCAAGGAATTTCTTCCTACAAGTACCCATTCACCTCACTACCACCTACTTGGGTCAAGTACGGCAAATTGTAGATTGACATCTTGCCGAAGGATGCTAGTGGAAAGGACGGGATTCGAAACGCGTACCTTGTGATCGTCAGTCCGCTGACTTATCCACTCGACCACACCACTTCCACTATATGTAAATGGATTTTCAGATATTATGTTGTCATCATTTTCTTTTAATTCCTTAATCAATCGTCCTACCAGAATTACACAATCAACAGCGACACAGCTTGATAATATTTTTTCTAACTCTGCTCCGATTTCTCATATTATCTCTGGCACTATCATCGCTGACGTTTCAGATCATTTTCCAATTTTCTCCCTATTTGACTTTTCTTTTGAAAATGAAAGACACCATGTAAACATTAATAAAAGACAAATCAATGATGACAACATAAATACATTTACTGTCAAAGTAGCTGGAAGTGTTTATGATTTTGAATCTACTCATTATAATTTTGAATATGACCCTGATCTTTTGTACGATAAGTTTATCATTGTATACAACTTGTTTTCCCCTGAAAAAAAAACTAAAGTTCAGTTTAGAAAGAACCTATGGTTTGATAATGATTTGAAGAAGATGTATAGAAAGAAAAATAAGTTATATAGGAAATATGTAAAAAAATCCAACCCAAAATCGTCTGTCTACATACAAGTCTTATAAAAATAGATACGTTAATGCCATAAGAAATTCGAAAAAGAAATATTTCTCAACAAAATTATAAACAGAAATTCTAAATCTGGATCCGAAAATACAAATGAATCCTAATTTCAAAGAAAACGGTGTTGCTATTGAAGATTCTACTTTGATTGCGGAGTCTTTTAATAACTATTTTGTAAACATTTGTCGAAATCTCGCCGATAGTATGATTTGTGACAATTCAAAATATAATTCATATCTAAGGGGCTCTTTTTCACATTCCATGTTTTTAAAACTAATTACAGAAAAGGAAATTATAGATATTGTATTATCCATGAAAAAATGGCAAGGCACCTGGTTATGACTTTCTCGAAAATAATGTAATAAAAAAAAATCTATTTATATTTTATCGAAACCTTTGTGTTATATATTTAACATCTGCCTTAACAAATTTGTAATACCTAAAAGTTGTAAAATCTCAAAAGTTATACCAGTATTTAAAAGTGGTCCAAAAGATGTGTTTTCCAATTACAGACCCATTTCTCTTTTACCATGCTTTGCAAAAATACTTGAAAAATGTTTATATGTAAGATTTATCGATTGCTTGGACAAAAATAATATACTACATGATAGGCAGTTTGGTTTTCGTGAAAAGCATTCAACTACCGCATGCATTAAATCCAATTTTTATTTAACGTAAATGAAGCAATTGAACATAAAGAAGCTGTAATGGGTGTGTTCTTGGACCTTAAAAAGGCATTTGACTGTATTGATCATAATATACTTTTAAAAAAGCTTCAGTTTTATGGTATAAGAGGAACTCCTTTAAAATTAATGAAAAGTTATCTTAATGAACGCAAACAATTTACAGTTTTTAACTCTAAAATATCAAATATGAAAAATATAAAAAATATGTTAATGATTTGCATTCTTGTTCCAACATTTCAAAACTCATATTATTTGCTGATGAAGTCAAAAGGAGCCTGAGCTTTCGATCCTAGCAGAATCTTCGTCAGAGACAAAAAGACACAGAAAAGTAGGGAACAAACATGGATATAGAGAAAGACAGAGAAAAGCTATACCTATTAAGTGGCCAGCCAAGAGGGAGAGAACAAAAAGGGGGATGTAAAAGGTGTGAAGAAGCCAGCCAATCAAAAAGCAAGAGGAGGTGAGATCAAACAGCAAACTGGAACAAGAGGGAGATGATAAGCTGGGAGAGGGAGGAGAGAGTAAACAAAGAAGGGATTAGAGTGGAGGCTGAGGGGCTGAAAAGAATGAAAGAAAAGAGAAAAAGCCAAGGGGAAAAAAACACCTGGTAGACCTGATACAAATATCTTTGATAGTAATATTCATAATTTGAACCGTATCATGAACATAGAATGAACAAAATTTAATCAGTGGTTTATTGCTAATAGATTAGTATTGAATATACAAAAAACACACAGTATTTGGTAAAAAGCACTTAGGTATAGATGATATTAGATTATACATTGATAATAAACCCATAGAACAGGTTAAGACTGTCAAATTTCTTGGTGTAATCATATAGATGATGATATAAAGAGGAAAAGTCATGTAAAAAAAAATATCAAATCAAATTTCTAAATATATATACCGTGTGCAGTAAGTATTGTCACCCCCTACTTCATTCTTGTTTTGAATATGTACTTAGGGGAGTAATGATTTCGGCTTTCAAACAAAATAATATGCCGTCTTAGCTGTTGAAATGACCTTTTTTTATGCTGCATAGATGAACTTTGTGTGATGTGTATAAGTACAGCTATGCTGGTTTGAACTTCCACGCAAGAATTTAGAAGTCTCAAACCTCCTTGCTGACATTGAAAATGGTGGACATTAATGACAGGGGAAGAAGGAAAGTACCGAGAGCGAAATTAAAAGTCTATTATTTTAGCTAAAACATGGAGAAAAGAAGGGAAAACAAACAAGGAGGTAGTAAGTCTGCTGAGAGGGTCAACAAGATGGGTTCAATGCTTGTGCAAAGCCAGGAAAGATGGGGTGAAGAATAAGCATCGATCAATTAGGCCGTCAAGCTTAGAAAAATTGGCCAGATCGTGACCCCAGGGGGAAAAATTTCCGTTAAATTGCTATTTCAGATAATATTAATGTTAACTTATATATTATAAGTAAAGCAGAGGCGGCGGAACGAATTTGAAAGTGGGGGGTCACGATGGAAAAGGGGCACATTTTTCTGATAAGGGGGCACTTGAGACCAGAGGCTTTAAGAGAAAAGTGTTCAGATAAGTAGGGGTGCGCAGAAAATTTGCCTTAAATTTTATTAAATAAATGATAAACAAAAGGAATGCGAGCGCGAAGCGTGAACCTAAAATTTTGAGATAATTGTCCATTATAGACCCTATTTAGTATCCACGAGCGCGAAGCGGGAGCTGAAATTTTTAGCTGAAAATTAGAGTTGCGAGAGCGAAGTACGAGCCGAAAAATTTGAGTGAAGTTTTATTAAATATCCGCAGTGCGAAGCTCGAATTGAAAATTATGAGCTTAAAATGGAGTTTATTGTGCATTAGAGACCCTATTTATTATTTGCGAGCGCGAAGCGTGAGCCGAAATTTTGAGCTCAAAATTTGAGTTAATTGTGCATTATAGACCCTATTAAGTATCCGCGAGAGCGAAACGCGAGCCGAAATTTTGGGTTTTAAAAGACATATGGAGAATTAAGGGGCACTTTTTGTATTAAAAGTGCCCCTTTCTAATAATAAAAGTGCCCCTTTTTACTATAAAAATGGCACTTTATTAGCTAATAAAAAGGGCACTTTTTAGTCATGAAAAGGGGCACTTTTAGGGTGGATGAAAAAGTGGGGGGTCACAGTGCCCCCCCCCCTGCCCCCCTGGTTCCGCCGCCTCTGAAGTAAAGATAATGTGTCTCTACCAATAAAATTCAGTCAAATGATGAGTTATACGGCATTTTTGTATATTCTATGTAAGGGGTGACAATACTTATTGCACACGGTATAGGTGTTCTTAATAGATTAAAAGAATTTGTACCTCAAAATATACTACTGATGTTGTATAATGCATTGATTTTACCAAACCTGAATTTATTATGGAATAATTTTGTGGGGATCAAGCAACAAATATCTTCTTGAAAGTTTATTTCAATTGCAAAAAAGAATAGTTAGAATATATAATAACCAACTCTGAATTCCGAAGTCATTCGATGCCTCTGTTCAAGAAACTTCGTATCCTTATTATACTGTGTATAAACTCCACAACTATAATTTAGGTTTTTTTTATGTTTTTGTATACAAATAAGAATCTATACTTCTAAAAAATTTTAATTCTATTTTCCAAAAAAAATATAGCTTTCATACATGGTCACAATACCAGAAAGAGATTGGATTTTCGAGTTAAATACGGCAACACTTCTTTTTCCGATCAATAGTAACGTGTAAAGGTCCTGTATTATGGAACAATATACCAGATAGTATAAAACATACAAATTCATTAAACTCTTTTAAACGTAAGTTTAAAGAGTATTTATTGTTAAATGAAACGTAATATATCATATGCTTTTTTTGTGCTTAGGGTAGGGTTAGGGTTTGTTTAGTTCAGTTCATTTTTTTCCTTGCCAATTTATTCTTTGTATTGTATTTTATTATGAACTTTCTGTCATATCTATGTTTAATGGGATCATGCATACAAGTTTTTCTTAAAACTTTTTATGATCCCATCAAATTTACATTATTTATTTCTTTGTAAATTTCTTTGTATGATCTTGAAATAATGTTTGTCATGCTTTTTATATGTTTTTAATGATTTGTGGAAATAAAATTCAATTCAATTAAAAAATTCTACATCCTTTAGGGTGCAATTTTGCACCTTCAAATATGCAGCATTTTTGTTGTGAAAACAAAGACGAAATTGCATCCATTGCACGGGCCTCGTATAAGTTACTGCTGCCTGCTATTGATATTTTAGGGAGCAATTTTTATAAGTGAGTTAATTGGTTGGTGTTTTATTTATTGGCTTTTTTCCATCCGAATAGATGATTTTAGCCAGGCAGTTCCATTGTGACGTTCGTACTATTCCATTTATTGCACTGTATGTGAGGTAACTGCTTGGTATTTATGCCCATGTGGTGTTGTGCGTATTGTGCATGTTAATTTTAATGTTATTTTGATTGTAAGTTATCATGTTAGAATAAAAAAGTTGTGAGTAAGCTCTGAAATTGTTAGTAGATGTATCTTTTTAATTATTATTCTTATTGTTATTGTTATGGTTCTATGTCAAGCTCCGATGGCGATTGTCAGTTGATTTTCATACAACTGGTGAATACCATAAAAATTCAGAAAGCTGCAGGATAATTGCAGGAGAATTTAAATTAAAATTCACGGTCCTCTTTCTGTATAAAAATTGGTGTGTTTCGTATTCATTTACTTACTTTTCCCCACCCTTTCTTTTTACTTTCCCCTCTTTCTCCATCATATAATAAAAATAATCGTTCCTTCGGTAAAGAAAGTTCGACATGCATTAATTGCTTGTATGACCATTGTATTTTGTATATCGTTGCCTGAGAGCCAGAAGGGCGCAATTGCAGATCAAAGATGTTCCGTTGAGAACCAGAAGGGCGCTATATACCATTGACTTCTGGTCCTCAACGGGGCATCTTTGAGATGCACTGATAGCGCCCTTCTGGCTCTCAGCAGACGATATATTATAAATGTATAAGATCTTCAGGTCCTCGAGATGCTGGGTATAACTAGCCAACTGATTGTACAATGGCTAGCCAGTCGGGTGACAAGCCGACTGTTGGCCAATCGGGTGGTGCAACCCATTCAGGCGCAACCTCCTGGCCCCAGTGCCCGATTCTCAAATAAATCTGTATTTTAAGTATTTTTTCTTTTCCTCTTTCTTCTTATTCTTAGCTTCGGTTTTCTTTATGCATGCAGGTTGTTTCTTTTACAATTCGTTGTATCTACCGGTGCCTTTTATAAAGTCTAAAACTTTTCCTATGTTTTCTTCAGCCCCTAGGAGTATTTCAGGTCTACAATAGGCCTACCTGTTCGGCGGTACATTTTGTCTTCTTTGGTTATAAATATCGTGGACATGATAGCAAAAAAATGTTCTATTGTTTCAAAATATATTACAGTCGTGACAAAAACCTGTACCATACTTTTTTAACACATATTTATAGTAGTTCAATTGGCATTTTCCAAGACGGAACTGGTGTAGGCCTACGTGTAAAATCCGCTCTTCCTTTCTGTTAAAACCTCTTGTCATAAATAATATATAAAATTATCGATGTTTTAATTCTCTTTGTATGTCATATAAAATGTCTTCCTTTTTTTTCTCTATCCCAAGATAACTGCCAGACATCTTTATAATGATCTGCTGTTTCACACAGTAATTCACTTTGGCTTTTGCAAACTACAATATCTATATTGGTTTTTTTCAGAGCCCTTTTTTGCCATTTCATTTCCGGCCAGACCGCAATGAGCAGGGACCCATTCGAAATTTACTTCCAAAGGCATATAACCATGATAACAGCCCTGACCTTTTTTTGTATATTTCGGTGACAATATTACTTTCTTTCATATTATGAATCGATTCCAATGCTGACAACGAGTCTGTGAAAACTACAGCAATTGGGTGAAATTCCTCAACCCATTCAGGCCCATAACTAGGGGGGGGGGGTTCGGGGGTTCGAACGAACCCCCCCCCCCCCCCCCCCCCCCGCTGGCGAGCAGGGGTCCGCTTGACCCCCCCAAAAAGGCAACCAAAAAAAAGGGCCAAAAAAAGGGGGGGAAAAAAAAAAGGGAAATATCATGTAAAGAACAACCTTAGCCTACCCCTATAGATAATATATGGTACTCTTCTTCACGGCCGAAGGCAGAAAATTTTTGAACACCATCTGTCAAAATACCTATATAGGGACTGATTCCATTTTCTTGTTATAATGTGTATGTTGATAGTGCTTGGTTGGTTGGTTGGTGGTTGAGCTCTGGATGGCGCTCTTCATTCAATCTGTGTTGGAGCCGAAGATCGATTGGTGGTGGTTGGTAGTAGTAGCTGATGGTATGTTTTCGTTTTCGTTGATAATCTACAAGTGAGAGGGGGCGGGCGGAGATGAGGAGAACTATTGTTTTCCATCTCTTTATTACCAAAAACATTACCGTAGACTGATAGTATTATTAAACAACGGATGGTGAAAAAAAGAAAGAAAAAGTGGAGTAAATCAGGCGCGGATCCAGGGGGGAGGGGGGGGGGTGGAGCGGGCCCAGCCCCCCCGCAGTAAAAAAAAAAAAAAAAAAAGATGGACGACCGGCCTGATTTACAAGAACCATACCCCGGTATATAACCGATACTTTACGACCTTTTTGATGGGCCGAATGCCGAAAAAATTTAACCCCCCCGCCCCCGCCCCCCGTGAGCGTGAGGTGAAAAAAAAAATGAGGTGTACCTTTTTGCTAATCCGGTGTAACGGCAAAAAAATTTGGGTGTACCAAAATCAGAAATTCCAATTTTGGCCCTCCCCCCCCCCCTCCTCTCACGAAATCCTGGATCCACCACTGTAAATAGAAGTGAAGATCTAACAAGTAATGTAGTGTGTTTTTGTTTTGTTTTTTGAACGAATTTTTATATGGGATTCAAAATAATTTATAAATGGTTCATTCACTTCGAGTTAGATGACGTGTGTCAAATGACCCCGCTCTCGATCCAACAGAAAAATAGATATCCATAATGTAGGCCTAATAATACATGATTTGTATTCCGTAATGATCTTTTTATTTTTAAAATTTTATACCCAAAATAAGTTGTTCTTATCAGGAGAAAAATTAGAAAAACAGATTTTAAAAAGTTTGAAGAAAATCGGACTACTAATAAGAAAGTTATCAATTTCTTTACGATGCAAAAAAAATCTGATCAGTATACCAAATTGGCAACAGCTGTCATAATTGCACTACTTGCCATGCATTTTCTATATTGTTTTATGATAAATATTCACTTTTAATGTAAAGAAACTGTTCTTTTTCCTAACTTTGACCAAGTTATTTTGATGGGAAAAAAATCCGCTGATTCCAGCTAACATTTTAAGATATGAGGGAGGATGCAGACGAAAATTTTCATAACAGGCGCGGATTTATCATCGGCATCGGCCGCTATATTTAAAGCACTTTTTTCCTCTAAATTTGGGGTTTAGGGCGGCACTCGCACCCCCCCCCCTGTATCCGTCATCATTTTTAATATTACTTAAACGCATAGTTGAAAAAGACGATGAGGTCTAGTACTGGTAAAAATATATCTGTTCACAGCCCCATTCTAATTACCTGAAAGCAGGGCGAAGCTTATTTTACAACTAATCTCCAAGAACACAGGCGAACGCAAGTGTAGAACAATTTTCTGCAAAAGGATTTGATAATTTGTGTAATTGCATCTCAAATGGATGTTATAATCATCCCTTTATAGGTGCGACCTCGAAAGTTTTTCCCGCTTAGAAATGAAACCATGGTATTTTTAAGCATTTTTTTTAATGGGGGGGGGGGTAAATTTTATTTAAGCAGAGTATTTCTGCCTAAAAGTGGGGGTTTCACCCAATTTTTTATTTTTATTTTTTTTAATTTTCTTCCCCACCCTTATCTCAATCAGATTTTTGAATAATCGTACTTTACATTAATTAGACGATTAATTTAAAAGCACTATGATATCAGACAAATTGTTTTATATAATAATGAATTGTAATCGGTAGATAGATATGCACATTATATTTATGACACTTTTCATTTTAACCATATAGGGTTAAATTCAAACAGCAAATCCGGTATCAACAATGCCCCCTTCCCCCTTTTTTTTAGGGGGTGGGGGGGGGGGGGGGGGGGGGGAGGGTGGGCGTGGGCGGGCCCGTCGGTCCTATTTTGATCCACGCTTGGGTTTGAGACGGTTTTGAAAGTTGTCTCAGAGACGTCTTACGGACGGAAAAGAAGTATCGGAGACGTCTCCACGACGGAAAAAAGTTTAGAAGACGTCTCCACGACGGAAAAGAGTATCGGAGACGTCTCCGCGACGGAAAAAGAGTATCGTAGATGCCTCAGCAAGGGGGGGGGAGTATCGAAGACGTTTCTGCGACAGAAAAAAAGTATCGGAGACGTCTCCGCGACGTAAAAAGACATTATCGGAGACGTCTGTGAGAGTCCAAGTCAAAGGGACGTCTCCGCGAAGTAAGATACCACCATCACTGAAGAAATCCGCTTGGAAATTAAATGGTTTGTCAGGAAAAAGAAAAGTACAGTAAAAAAGACCACAGTGTGTAAAAAAAAAAAAAAGAAAAAAAAAAGAAAAAGAAAAAAGAATACATATTATTAGCATCACAATGGTGTGGAATGCCTTTTAATATCTGGACATGCTTCTGGTTTGATGACAGTTGACTATACTCCATTGTCAGATTGGTCAATGTTAGTAAGTGACTATGCATTCCTGTTCTTAACGTCATCCAACCATGCCCATGAAAGAACTCAACATTTTAGTTGCGCGCGTTTTTTTTTCAAACAGTGAAGAAGGTCGTCCTAAATGACACGCGGGTTTAGGACAGAAAGCTAGTACTCTAGAATTAGCACCTTTCTACCGGAGAACTACGTCAAAACACGATGAATTTAGTCTGATTGCCATCCTCTAACCATCTTTTTAGATCCTTTAAAAGTGTGAAAATGTTTTACATGAATATACTGCTGTTTCTAGCCGTCCTTATTTCGTCGACCAGCAAATCGTCGCCGACACCGATCAGAAATGGCGCCTTCTCTAAAGAACCCGCCCAACAGGTATGTCCTTTATCTGCATGATAATTGCATGATCGATGTAATGGAAATTAGCTGATAATTTGATCATTGTAGGCTAATATGGCATCATTGTAATGGCGATAAACATTATAGTGTTTAATTCTATTAGATTCTAATTCTTGTTGCAGTTTCTTGTCATAAACAACGAGGCTTATTGATTGTGATTTTATTATGACGAAGATTGGTTTTGGATTCAAGATATCCGACGTGTAATACTTATACTTATATAGCGCGATGTAAATGAATCCCAGTTGATAAGGGCATCAAAATATAATAATTCTATAAAGACTTAATGGATTTGTTTACGTTAAGATTTTTCTTTGGTGCATGCTATATTCGTTTAAAAGTAGTAAGTTAAGTTTGTGTGTTCAATGACTTGACAATGATCATGTTTTATGCTGGGGGTTTATGTTGTCAAATAAGAATTGGTTAGAAATTATCCACAAAGTTGACTCCATGATATGGCAGCTTTTTCAAAGTGATAAATTTTGCAGTATTTAGGCCTACCCTGCACTCGTTGTGCTTTTTGTAACCTGATGAGAAAAATGCACATTAGATTTTACAAGTATAATTATGTTTCATGGAAAAGTCCTCTTTTGATGGTCATTCATCGTGATGATGTATCAAATCTTGTTGCCAATTATGTTTGAGGGACTCGTACGTACGAGGTTTGTGGCATCGATATGTTGCTTAGTAAGTCAAATGAAATTGACGATTACCTGTTGATATACATTAGAAATTATCAAAATAAAATTGTATTTCAAATCGGTATTTAACATCATGAGGGTAATTATTTCATAGTTTGCCTCAATTTGCATCTTAATATACTGAGCAGCGCCCCTACCTCTATCCCAATATTTTGCTCTTTATGCCAAGGGTCCAAAGTACCAATTTCTTCAGAGAAAGTGCCCCATTTCCACTGCAAATCCCACTTCCGTATTCTTTCCACGGGCTCTGAGTGGTACCTACTCATTTAATGATTTTCATCAACTAATATTAGTAAATGGGGATACTTTACTATAAAAATTAGAGCGACAAAGCGAGAACATGAAAATGTGATTACTTTTTATATTGGTTTATTTCTACACAGTCATATAGGTAAATCATTACCTACACCCAATTTATGATTAACATCTGGCTTTTGGGAATTTTGATAGACTGGAAACGGAGACACCCATCGTATCATATTTTTTTTCATTGTTAATGGCAAAAATTGGAGAAAGATTATATAGGCCACCCCTTGTTCAAAGACTGTATGTGAGTGTGTGTGTGTGTGTGTGTGTGTGCGAACTTGTGCGTGCGTGTGGGGGTATGCATCCACCCCTGAAATCTTCCACACTGCTGTCAGGATATTTATCTAAAAGATGTAATTTATTCCGATTATTATTAATTCTTTTAATCGTCGTGTTTAAATGTTCTAATTAATAAATCAATATTTGTTTTTCTTTTAAAAACAGTTTGCTGGACAAATTGAACAGGATACTCGGATGCTTGAATTTTTGGAACCATTGGCCATTTCAAGAAGTAAGTACGTCATTATCTATAATATGCAATAATTCCTATTCCATTCTAACAATGCTTGTGTATCCCTAGCCCTGAAATCCTGAATGTATGCCGAATAATCATAAGGATCTGGTCTTGGACCCGATCTTAAAGGTAGTGTCATCCTTTTTCACAAATTCCGAAAACTAATGCAACTTGGCATAACCGTAATATGATCAACCTATACTGTCTATTCAATCTTATCGCATAGGTTGCCTAGATCAGTAATAATTATGAAACGAAAATCTGACTACCAATCTAGACCAGCTCTCCATCAACATCGCTGATATTACAGCGCGTGCAGCACGGACCACACACAGCAATATACACACGGCGCATCAGCGTGCATTATTCTCTGCGCTAACGGTCAACGGTTCGCACCGTACGGTATATTTTTCGAGGCTCGAAAAATAGGAATGAATTTTGATAATCGCAATATAATGACAAACATACACATTTGAGCTTAATCGTGTTGTGGGAAGATATAGTCATTGATATACTACTATATCCTCTCAAAAACTAGAAATGTAATATTTTTGCCTGCAAAAGGATGACACTACCATAGATGTGTGCTTGATCTAATGCGGCGGTCACAACTCGCCGTACCTTCGACGTGCAACTCCCTACGATGAATTTCGTAGAAAATTCGTGCAGCGGAGGTACCTTGCAGGTACAATGCATGTACGACGTGCAGGAAGTTTTTACAATACCCTTACCACAGAAACGCAGGAATCAAAGAAGTTGACCCAGGACCTGTGCGTGCATTGCACATGCAACGCAGGCTACGTTGATGGCACGTGCCCCGTAGCCTACGACCAGAAGTTGACCGTCGCATTAATCGATCACAAGTCTAATCTCGTATCTCCAACGTATAAAGTTGTGACAGCTGATATGATTGACATAACATACTTAATCTTGGTTGATAACATTAAGTTATACGGCGTATTACGGGAGAGGGTTCAAATCCTGTATTCTGGCCTAAAATTCATATAAATTGAATTAAAGATTAAAATGTAGCGAAACACTGAAAACTTTATCAAATTCAGATGAAGATTAACGAAGTTTTTAAGTTGTGAATATTTTCAATTAAGCAGTTATATTCTCATGATTCTTCAATGAGCAAGCTGATTATATCGTCATTTTAAATTGTAGGCTATATCCTATCTGAATCAATTAAACAATTGAAGAATATCTTCCAATCACTGCGTTTCCCTTTTTTCTATTTCATAGGGGGCACAATCCGAGATGCATTGACAGATGAAACGAGTGGTGTTCAAGAGTCATCAAGTCCTGCACATCGAAAGTCTATAAGAAGTGTTTCAAATGGAAACGAAACGATTGTACTGAAGGAGCATGTCTTTAAGAATAGCAGTGATGACCAAATCTCATGCGAACATCGTCTTGATGGTTCTTCAGGAACACTATCTTCCTATCAAATGGAGGAATTTGCGTCTTGCAAGTGGAACCTATCTGCACCAAATGACTTCAGTATAACTGTTTTTTTTGCGGTTCTACAATCTAATGATTCCAGCTTTGCTCTTGTCGACAGCAGCGATGATCTGTGTCTTCCAAACGGGACACGAGTTGTTTTTACGGACTACCTGCCACACTTTCAACCTAAGCAGACTGTCTTTTGTGAAGTTAAATCTGCCCAGATTGTTGCATTTTCATTCACCACCCTTGGCAACAAAGTTTCTATCGACGTCTACAATCAACCAGGCTCCCAGGTTGTATGGGCACTTTATTATCAGGCCATTGACGAATCATTGTTTGAGATACCTTTCGATTTTAGCGGCAGTGCAGGGGTTATTACAGAACTTTCGACTTCGAGCTATGACTTACGTAGGGGTGGTGAGAGCGCCGATCAGTGCTTGAATTCAATGGAACGACCGTAAAGCCAAAGGAAGGAGCGGTTGGTAGGAATGAAACCTGCTCAGTCACGTTTTCACCAGACTTTAATCAAGAAGTAATGTTATCATTTTTCAACACCGATTGGCTTGGTCCTATTGTTACTAATTGTAGTTCCGAAGATGCATTTATCACTGTCCGAACATGGAGCCCTGATGGAAACATCACTGAGACTTCTCTCTGCTCGATTCCTTTAGCAGGAGCTCGGTTCACATCTCCAGTTCGCATAGAGCTCAATTATCACCCATCTTCTCTCACTCTCCAGGATTTCATTGCAGAAATAAATTCTGTTATTCCTGATTCGCAAATGAATGGTGCTGAACTATTGAGGCTTTTGCTACAGAACACATTGGTGTATTCTCTGACAGATGAAAGAGGACTACTTGCTACTCTAGGATACCCGAGTCAATTCCCAGGCATGCGCATGTATATGGGAGATCACTGTTGGAGAAGGGAAAGGTATTAATCTTGAATTCGTCGACATTGATGTTGGGTACACGCCCCCTTCCACCTGCAACGCAACCACGCCCATCTTTGTCATCATCCTATCACCTTCACGTGGCGACCAACAAGTATATTGCGGCAGTCTACCACCTCGTAATATAACATCGACAGGCAATAGGATGATTCTAATTTTCGACCCCAGGTCTAGCGGACGTGGCGTCGGAAACGGAATACAGGCTGCCTACACATCGTTTGACAATCAGAACAATACATTTCAAGGGACCCTGGATATTAATGATGTTTGGATGCTATTATCAGAATTGCCCATCCCGCCTTCGGTGTTAGATGAAGTTACAACAATGTTCGCAGATTGTCAGTTCTTATTCATGAAAGACTCTGGAAATTTTACGACACTCGATTATCCGATTAATAGCACCAATGATTATAACGCCTTTGGCATATATTGTCGGGTCCATCAGAGTTTATGAAGAACCTATTCTCAAACTTTCCGCTCCTAGATTTCTTGGTTGAAGGTGATGAGGTACAGGGTACCTCCCCAGGATTGCTCGCGACATCATTTGCTGATGACGAAATGGAAAATTTTCGAGGAAATTTTGATATCGACGTTAGTGTCACACCAACAGTCCCGTTTTCAAGGGGGAAAACCGTCTCATTTTCAACGGAACCCATCACCTCTCTGTCTACAGAACAGGCTCCCATATCTACAACGGAAACTGGTTCTTCGACAGTCTTCGCTAGATGTACGCATTTAATCACAGATGATTCTGGCAATTTTACAACCCTCAATTATCCTAATGATTATCCAGCTAACTACACATCCTGCTGGTACATATCGACAGATCCGTCTCGGTTCATAATGATCCGATTTTTAAACTTTTCACTTGATTCTGCGCAAGTAGATCCGTGCGATAGAGAGTTATTCCTTTGTAACCATCGATGATTTCGTTGCAGAAACAGTCGACCTCTGCGGTACTCTTGAAAATCAAATGTTCAAATCCTCAAGCAATACGGTCAAGATAGATTTCAACGGAATGTTCGGTCAAGGACATGGTTTTTATGCCATTTATGAAACTTTCAAAATTTTTTTCATATCGATCTCATGTTGCCGAAGGTAATATTGGCAGTTGTCATGCAACGGAACGTCTGGAACGCCTTACCGTTTCGGGGAATGTTCGTCTACCTGCTCTTATGAGTAAATGTGCTGTAAATGGGGACGGATTGGAGTGGTTCACCGAAACTGAGAAGCAAAGTGGATGGTTTGCATCTCCACTGTTTCCTGGACAATATCTAGCAGGTTCACATTGCAAATGGATTGTGCGTGCGGAGGAGAACATGATGGTGAATATCAATTTCTTTGATTTTGATCTTGGGGAGGCCAAGGAGACGTACCCACCATGCGGTTGTGCCGATACATTCATTCTGATCCGAGATTGTGGTTCAGGAGAGGAGCAGAGCTTGTGTGCATCAGAACTGAAACTGAGCAGTTGCTGATACCATCGAACTCTGTTGAAATTGAGTTTTACAGTGGAAATGGAAATGGCAAAGGTTTTCAGGCCTTCTATAACCTTCGACAATCCAATGCAGATGGAAAACAGTACAGAGTTCTCCCAGAAAACCAGACTCCAAATCCAGAATCCAGTGAAGATCCCATAGTAGTACCAGATCCTCTCTGTGAAGATGCAGACTCCGACAAGTGTGGGGAAATTTGCAATCTGAGTATGGTTACATTGCATCTGCATTCTATCCTACAAAGTTTCAATATAATACCAACTGTTATGGACGATTACATCTTCTCTCCGTGAACACAAAATAGCTTTGAAAATTTTGGACATTGATTTGGGAGGTCCGGTGGTGAAGAGCGAATGTGAATTATCTTCCAATGGATATCTCAAAGTGGACATTTCAGGATATTCAACTTTCACCTGCAACAATCATGGACCAAACCTATTCGTATCAGATGAAGGGTTTATCAGACTGGAATTTTTTTCGGAAAATGGAATTGGAAGAGGATTCTGTGCGGCTTTCATGTCTATTGAACCTTCCTTCAGTGGCAGTATTTCTAATCTACACTTTCCATGTTTGTGTGATGGTCTATATCCCAACGGTTCTTTGATTGTACCACCTACACAACCCCTAACGTCTACATTGAGGTCAGAAGTCGACGTAGTTACAACTGATCCACTGTGTGAAGATGCGGGCTCCAACAAATGTGGTGGAAATGTGCAATCTGAGTTTGGTTATTTATCATCTACATTATTTCCTAAAGAGTTTCAATATAATATCAACTGCATATGGATAATTACTTCTTATTTCCGTGACCACCAAGTCGCTTTGAAAATTTTGGACGTTGATTTGGGAGGTCCGGTGGTGAAGAGCGATGTGAATTATCTTCAAATGGATATCTCAAAGTGGACATTTCAGGATATTCAACTTTTGTCTGCAACAATTATGGACCTAACCTATTTGTATCAGATGAAGGGGTGATCAGATTGGAATTTTTTTCGGAAAATGGAATTGGAAGAGGATTCTGTGTGGCCTTTACATCTATTGAAACTTCCTTCAGTGGCAATATTTCTGATCTACACTTTCCATGTTTGTGCGAAGGTCTATATCCCAATGGTTCTTTGATAACACAATTGGAGTCAACCGAACCGAAAAGTTGCGAATTTATAATCGGTGAAGGATCAGGAACGTTGCCTTCTGAAAGTTTTCCAATACCTTATCCACCTAATTTGGAATGTGTGTGGACTTTACTAGCAGAGCCTGGCGAGTATGTGAATCTTCACTTTCTGTCTTTGGATCTAGATGAGTTCAGGGTAAGCAGGAGAAGGAGATGTCTTCTCTCGGATACACATGTGCAGATAACACTCTTCAAAGAAACACAGGTTTTGAATAAACGGTTCTGCTCCGATGACGATTGGTCCATGATTATACCATCATCGCGTGACGTGACCATAAAGTTTGCATCGGGAGATATCCCGGATCACAATTACACGGGTTCCGAATGGCATATAATTTCACTCGCGTTTCATCAGAAGTGATACGCCAAGACTTACCAGAAAACGTATCGGTCAGCGAATCAGCAGAAGCAAACTTTGGGTTCAGGTTTTCTTTGACTACGACGAATTTTCTTCGGTTGACTTTCCAGATGAAGAAGTGGTTGTCGAAACCGGGAGAAGAACGACAGAAGGTGACAGAACAAGGCTGATATGGCCTGTCGAAGCAGAAACAGATATTCCAGAGCTGGGGTATTTACTGACTACGCTACAGTCCTTCCAGATGTATATGGCACGGATTTACCAGGAGGGCTGACAACTACCATTGATGAAGAGGCAGATATATTGACAACAACATCGACATCAGAAAGACCACATCCCTCAAATAAGTTTACAACAACATCTTTGACATCAACAACCTCTGGAGTAATTCCCGCCAAAGGTATGTCGATTTTGTATAGTTTACTATTCTTGAAAGATACCAGATACTGTCTTTATCGTTCCTGAGCGTTTCTGCATTCACAGACTTGTTCCAAAACTTGTCTGTGTCCGACGCGGAAGGATGCCGAAATCATACAGTTTGTTTAATCAACACTTCTTGGTCTTGTTAACCGCAATAACCAAAATGTAACCCTTTCCGAATGATAATTACACAAAGGCATATTGTAAAATCCGTCCCCCTCTCAACACTATCTTGAATTGACCGCTGAATATTTTTGTGTGTGCCGCTCTGCACCCAGGTGTATAGTAATGGCACGCAGAAGTATTTTGACAACACATAGGGTATTACACTGCTTAAGCCAACAAAATATTATCCTGAAAGGCGTTTAATCATAATGATCTAGATATCGGCATTATATAATACTCTTTTGTTTGATACTGTTAATCAAAATAGTGATTGTAGTTTTCGATTTGCTTTTCTTACAGGTCAAATGACTGCCAGAGAGATGGAGCTGACGATCTACATCTGTACAGGATTGGCTGCTTTCTTAATCGTTGTACTTATTTTGGTCACATTGTATTGTGCAAAGAATAGGTATGACAAAACATAGTATTGTATCTTTACAGTAGCATGGTTATTGCATTTTTTTTTTTAATCCTCACGGATTTTATTTTTTTTTAAACCAGCACGACTCATAGGATGAGTCGTATGTTATTATGAAGGTATGTGTCATAATAACAGTCAAGAAATTTTCATACTTAGTAATCAGAAATTTTAGACAAAATCTTGTTTTAAAAAGGGTACGAGAGATTAGACAAGGAACCTTGATCAAAACGAAAACTAAAAGAAAAAAGTGGGCTCTTGAACATTTTGACAACTATTCGGAATATTTAAGACTTTCAAAAAAATGTAACCCGATAATTCCATTCCCCGGTCCCAATTCCAGTATGATGCACATCTCACTTTAGTTTGATGTAATTTGCTACAAGTATATTAGCCCAAAATATGTATTCATAATGGTGGTATCTCACCCGCCCTGAGACGGGTTTGAGACTAGTTTGCAACTCCGATACTCCGGAGTCACGGAGGCGTCTTCTGATTCTCTGCGGTGTCTCATCATGGGTCTCTGGAAATCGATGCATTCATATTTATCAGATTCCTCTCGTTTCGGAGAGGTCTCCGCAATTGAGATATGACCTTAATATCTTGTATCAAAGCAATCAATTAGCAAATACATTGACAAGAGAGTAGACGGAAATATTTCAATTATCTTGAAGGGTTGTTTAATTTCACTATTTGTCGTCAACTTCAGGAGGAGTAATAGTAAGGATGGATTCAATGTTGATGCGGCTGAGGAGGCGAATTATTGGCAGACATACAAAGATTGGGCCAAGGATTACGTAACCGAGCCAGTCGCAGGGTCTGCGCAGAGTACCGTGGGTGCCATGTATGGTGACGAAGGTCCGCCCACGAACGTGTGCCGACATCGGGTGACGAGATGGCAGCGGATGATTATCACCGGGTCATACCAAAACTGTCAGTGCGGTAGTCAACCAACCTCCCATGGACAAACCTGAGAGGAATTTCATACCATCTGAGAAATTGGTATGATGATATACAGACTTCATTTATGTTTATTTCGCAAGGAAGGAAATGGCTTCATGCCATCAGATGGAATTCGATGCGTTGCAGAGTAGACTGTGACATGCTGAAGATCGACAGAAAAAAAGAAAGATTTGTTGTGTCAATCACCACAGTTGTCAACTCCATAGTGTGAAAGTTGTAACCAGTTCCGTTTAAGAAATAGCTGCCAGTTTGTTATTTTATGTACACCATTTTCTCCTTCATTTTGTCCATGTCTTCATGACTTCATGATTACTTACATGTTTCTGTATTTTGTTCATTAGATGTCAACTATTTATAATCATAAGACGAACCTTTAAGTTCCGGGGGAAAGATTGTTCAGGTCATGTGGTCCTGATTACTAAAGTGAGAGAATGAGGAGAAGAAACTTAAGGGAAAATTGGAACCTAAATTTTAACAAAATTTGATTTTCCCACCACAAAATCCCTTTTAAAAGCGAAACGGGATGGTTTAGTTTAGCTGAATGAAACAGTTTCGTTTTGTATGTGACTACATTCATTTGACATTCTTATGATTCTAGTTTCAAAAATAAATATAAAAATTTGATGGAAAAGAAATTTTGTTTTCGCACATGTCCATAATTATTCATAACTCATATTGATGGATAGGTGCATATAACTAGGTAACCGTATTTGCCTATTTCAAATAATCTACTTATTAAGTAAAATAAATACGACCATAAAAGTGCGGCAAAACAATGCAAGTAGTCCGCGATATTATCCATGTGCGATTTGTAGTATTATTAACACAATACTTTCAGGAAAGGGACCACGATATATTGAAAAAATACTGCAAATCGTTTTTGCTCATTTTTATTCATTCTCTCCTTGATAGAATTAACATATTTGTCAACTGCATGTGTGCTCAAATTGAGGTTAACATGTTAGTTCTTTCTCGCATGTCAGTGGAATTTATCTGCTTACAAATGTAACCGCATTCATATTTATGAAAATGGCGTTGGAATATACATTAGATTTAAGAAATCTCGATGGAAAAAATGTAATTGTTCCCAAGCAATTTACATCAATCCTGCATGTTCTTTTTTAGTAATAAATTGGAAGCCTATCAATGGTTGAAGATTTCCTACAAAATGGACTTTAGTTGAATCACTGTCATAGTTTCTATTTCGTTTCTACAATTTAGGTGCTAAATATCGTAACTTGTATACTGCAATACCCACAATGCAAATCATTTTTTGTATAAATTATATAGTGAATTTTGGTTGTATTCTTTGCACGAAGTTGCAACTCGTACAAATTCATTTTTCAGTTCAGAATATGGGCCCATATCAGGCGCGTATCCAGGATTTCGCACCCCGGGGGCCCGATGTGAATTTGGCGCCCCTGTGTACTTTTCAAAATATGGCGCCCCCCCCCCCCCGGCCAGGCAAACATAGGCTTACGGCTTAAATGTATGTTGAAGGATTTTGAATAATAATTTATTTGAATTTTTTTTTTTTTTTTTTTTTTTTTTAAATACTTGCCAATGGTGAGTTCATGGAAAAGAATTTCTAGGTATATGAGGTATTACCGCTATAGATGATTTTTCCCCTCTACTTTACGATCAGAAAGCAAAGAATTCTAAGCAATTAGGGGTATCAATTTTGTTTAGCTCTTCATCAGAATATCATATGAGCGGGAGCTGTAATTTGTCCATAAAAACGATTTGAAAGCAAGCCATATAAAATCATGTGAAATTTGTCCATCAAGTAATGTGAAATTAAACAAATGTATATTGATGTTTTGTTGTTCAGAATCCTCATAATCTGGTTACAAGAAAGAAAAAATAGTCGAGCGTGAATTGCGAGTAGAAATTTGATGTATCGGATCGGAATGATCTCTGAAGTTTAGGATCAATTTGGCCTCCATAATTTATTTTTAATTTAATATTTATGCATTCCTCAGGAACACAATGTAATAACTCTTTGGAAAATGAAGCGAGCGCGAAGCGCGATCGAAAATTTTGCTCTATGTAATAGAGACCTGAAGTTTAGGATCAATTTGGCCTCCATAATTTAAAGACCGTATGTTGCCCAGTAATTTTACATGATTATGAAAGAGAGATGAATGTCTATCTATCTAGCTGCCTTATCTAACCTTCTGCTTCCCTCCTTAAGTTTAAGATAAATTTGGCGCCCCTAAGTTTAAGCTCAATTTGGCGCCAACTAATCATTTGGCCCCCCTAAAATAATGTTAGTTTGAATTGGCGCCATACATGTACGATTTAGGTGATTTGATGCCCCTGGGAAAATGCAAAAATAAATGTAACCGTGTATTCAAATAAATTTAAATGTCTTGATGATTAGTATCCTATAATGCAAATTATGGTCAGAGGAAAAACACAGGCGAGAGCGGAATTTTGATGTCTTTGAATGATGAGAAAACAAGGCATTGCATGCGTTCCTCAGGAACACAATGTAATAACTCATTGGGAAAAGAAATGATGCGAGCGCGTAGCGCGAGCCAAAATTTTGCTATGTATACAGACCAGGAGGAATTAAAACTTTTAGAGACCATATTTCAAATACCAAGTTGTTGCCCCTTAGTTTCAGGTAAATTCGGCACACCTCCCTAAGTTCAAAATAAAGTTGGAGCCCCTAAGTTTAAGATAAATTTGGCATCCCTAAGTCTCAGGTCAATTTGACGCCCCTACGTTTAAGCTCAATTTGGCGCCCCTAAGATTTAGGTCGATTTGAAATGCAAAAATGAATGTAACGTGAAATCAAATAGATTGAAATTTTGATGGTTAGAATCCCATAATGTAAATTTTGGTAAGAGGAAAAACACAGGCGAGCGCAAAGCATGAACGGAAGTTTGGATGTATTCAAATGATTAGAAAACAGGACATTTCACAATGTAATAATTCATTGGGGGGAAAAATGATGCGAGCGCGAAGCGCAAACGAAAATTTTGCTATGTATATACAGACCCGGATGCATGAATTTTGAAATTTTGCTCTATCTATATTGAGACCATGTTTTAAAAACCTGTTTGTTGCCCCCTTAGTTTCAGGTAAATTCGGCGCCCCTTAGTTTCAGACCCTTTGGGCGCCCTATAAGTGTAAGCTCAATTTGGCGCCCCTAATTTTGAAATCGATTTGACATCCCCTTAACTTCTTTCAATTCAGTGCCCCCATAAGTTTCAGGTCATCTTGGCGCCCCTACGGTAAGCTCAATTTGACGCCGCTAATATGTTGAACATAAATTTGAAATGCAAAAAAAAAAAAAAAAATATATATAAAAAAAAGAAGAAATAAATAAATAGAAAATGTAACGTGAAAACAAGTAAATTTAAATGTTTTGACGGTTAGAATCCCATAATGTAAATTCTGGTAAAAAAAGAAAAAACATAGGCGTGTGCGAATAGGGAACGGAATTTTTCAATGCATTCGAATGATTAGAAACAGGTCATTTTACGCGTTCCCTGACACAATGAAATAAATCAATGGGAAAAGATGATGCGAGCGCGAAGCGCGAGCGAAAATTTTGCTAGTGTATACAAACCAGGAGGCATGGAATTTCAAAATTGCTATTTATCTCTCTCAGC
>CALNVZ010000174.1:19558443-19575714 GCA_940671915.1 Paracentrotus lividus
GCCAAATGCCCTTCTACAGCGCTGTTTCCGCCTTCGGCGCGCAGCGCTGTCCTATAGTTAGCAAAGCTGGCGCTAAACCGAGCCAGCCCGCCGTCGCAGAAGCGACGGGAACTGACAATACAGTCTGACATGATTTTGGCGGAGGGTTTTTTGAAATATGCTATAGCATGCGCACAATTTCGTGGTCAAAAAATACCTTATTTGAATCATACTCACATTGATGCAACTTCTCTGAAGGTTTTTCCTCGAATTAGTGACATCTGGAATGTTTACATGAAGTAATGCGAAACTAAAAATGTAGCAGAGAAATACAGGAAAATCGGAGTCATTCAACGTATTTGCTCCGGTGCGGCGTTGTCTTCGCCATAAACGGTCTTCGCAGCAGTAAATGACGTTCAATAGACAAGATGGCAGCCATGGGCACGCAAAAACACTATGAGAAGCAGACAAGGCGCAACGACAAATTCATTGGTAAAGTCAAGAAGCTCTTAGATACTTTCATTTTTAGGTCGTTGTTACGCGTGAAACATCAATAGAACCTTACAACAACATTTTAACATTAGATTGTTAATTGACGCAGTATATTCACTTTGCGCATACATCATCACTGAAAAGTTATCGCTGTTATATAGGGGTGGTGGGAAGTACAGCCCCGGTCGCCTCGGCAACGGGCTGTGTATAGTTAGCACTCGCAGGAACTTGGGGCACCTTACGCGCATAAATATTTTCTTGATTTTTTTTTGTTTCAATACAACAATCTAGATCTAAGATTCTAGACTAAATCATTAAGAACTATAAAAAAATGCAATAATAATTGCTGGATCTTAAATAATAATTGGTTCTCTTGTCTTTGTTGAAAAACTAACTGGTCAAATTGTAGTGGCGCAGACAACCGACTCTAAGTTATTTTACTAAACCGAGCCAGCCCCCGTCGCGAAGCGACGGGAAACTGACGAACAGTAAGACATATGTTGGGAGGTGTTTGAAATAGTGCGTAATACATGACCACAAATTTCGTGGTCAAAAATAGCTTAATTGCTGAAATTCATACTCACATTGAATCAAATTTTTTGAAAAGTTTTTCCTCGAATTGGTTGACAACTGGAATGTTTCACCCATTGAAGTTAATCACTAATAATGTAGAAAAATAGCGGGAAAATGAGTTCACATCAACGTATATCTTCCGTGCGGTGGCGGTTGTTCTTCTGGCCATAACGTGCTTCGCACAGGTAAAATGACGGCAATATGGAAAAGATGGGGCAGAAGGGATTTGTTCATTTACGTTGAATATTGATGGGTGACCTTTTTGATTGGTCGACCCGGAAGTAGAAAAAATCGCTGTGCTTTTGAACAACATCGCATACGGCCCGCTAAAGCCGCCTGCTCTAGCCGCCTAGCTAGCTTGCGAGCAGACGGCGCTCGCGACCAGGGCCTATCGCCATGTACCGTACCTGCGATATGAACACAAGTTACGTGTTTGGAACTGATTTTTGTCTTCAAATATCAATCACTCACTGTTATGACAACATAAATATGTGGAAGAACCTATCTATCTGCTCTTGTATTCTTGGAAGTTACATAAATTCAATGTGAGTATCCATTTAAAAAAAAATATATTACTTGTGTAGAGAGATTCGGGTATACCAGCCCCACAAACTAATATATCCGTCAGTTCCCGTCGCTTCGCGACGGGGACTGGTCAGTTTAGCGCAGTGCCTATGTCTGCGCACCCACGTCAATGCGTGATTTTCATAGAACAAAACATCAAACTGACACCAATTTTGAATCTTAATTTCAACAATCCATTTTGAAACAAAAAAATGCGAAAAAAATGAATTTCAGCAAGTTTCATTTGCCTACCCCTGAAAATTTCTTGTCAAAAAAGAAAAGTCCGATACTTCACTCCGCTTGAATTGCGTGCAAAATGAATGAGTGCGCAGACATGGGCACTATTCAGTTTTGCTACACAAAATGACAAGCCCGTCTGAAAGTCGTAAAAAACATTGTTCTTGTGAATAATATCTTGAAATTTTTGTTTCATTGATCATTGGAATGTGAAGAACGAAATAACATTTGATGATTCTCAAAATGATATTTTACTTTGTAATAAAATCGAGATCGAATTTTAGGTGCGCAGACTTGGGCACCGCCATCATACAATAAGTTGCTGTTATTTTTACGATTTTAAGATAGGCATGTCATTTTGTGCAGCAAAAGGGCAAATGTCTGCACACCAACTCATTTTGCACGCAGTTCAAGCACAGTATCTTATCCTACGCAACGTTCCCAACTAGGGTAGCGCGCCCAGTGCCTGGTTCCGTCCCGGTATTCGGTTTTTAGCTACTTCAACAGCTTTCACAAAAAGATCACAAACACGTCAGCCTTCAAACTTTCACAAAACAATTACCAAACACACCACCAAAAATCACACAATCAAAATATAAAACGAGATTGCAAACTTACTCTGAATTGGACGTCATCACGGAGTTATTTCCACTTTAGCGTTTGCGAAAACGCTAACGGGTTGGCCGCTCTTCCGGGTTGCATTGTGAAGTAATGCTGTTGCGCTCGCTACCCATGAAATTCGGTATGAGAATGACGGGGAACTATCCACTTATCTTCGTCCGCAGCAAATTTTTTCATCTCGCCCCACATGTTTTGCAATCCTAAAAAAGCCACCCACCCTTGTCAAGAGGGGGTGCTAGCCACAATTCGGTCATAGCGAGACATTGAGTGCGGCGCCTACACATTATTGGGGTTTTGTGTTGTGACGCTTCGCATCGCGGCTTTTTCAGTCTGCGCGATCGAAACGCATAAGGAAACAACGCGTGTCCGAATACTATTATGCAAAACCGATTGCCGGGCGGAAAACATCTCCTCATTCTATCAGCGATATTTTGTTAACCATAATTAAATATTTTAAATGATTTTGATAATCTCTTAGAGTATAATTTTTTCGTTCTTCTGGTGGGTGGATCGTCAGATAAAAGAGGTAAGTTTTCATATTATCGCCGATTTCCCCTTAGAGCACCGAATACTGGGCGCGCTACCCTAGTCCAAAATTGTGGAAATATTGACTTGTAAGTTGTAGTAGGCTAACCCATAAAGTGCTGGGTAAATTTATTTAGTCTTGACTTGAGTTAATTTTGATTTAATATGTTCTACATTTACACAAATTGTTATTTTTTTTGTATGCCTCCTCCATCCAACGTCACAGAGGTCAAGTTATGAAATTCCATATGTTGAGATCATTATCGCAATATCTCAAGAAACACTTGACACAGAAACTTATGGATAGATATATGTATCACCAGAGGAAGATGATCTGAGTAGATTCCGTGTACATTGTACATGTATTGAAGATCGTTAACACAATATCTCGAGAACCACATTGAGATGTACATCTAATGATCTCAATTAGATTTTGGTTTACATTAGTCATTTGGGTCATGGAGGTCAACTTATGAAATTATTTTTTGAGCTTGTTATTGCGATATCTCAAGAACCACCTAAGATATAAGGTACTCCAGACTTCAGGATGGTACATACTTGTAGTATGGTTTGCATTTGTCTTGTCTCAGAGCCTTTATAAATTTAAACCTAGATCTATAGCTCCTTGCATCATACAATGCATGTACATCTATATAATCGCCGACCTCCGAACATCGCGAACATCGTTACTCCAAACATGCTTGCTCCGAACATCAGAACATCAGTTACTCGGTGCGATGCGGGGATCGCGTTAGAAGTGCCAAGCATTCTATGACTTACTCATGGACTTGTTCCGTAATTGGAGATGAGCCCCAGAGATTGGTATCCCTCACCCTCGCATCGCAAGATAGCAAGAGACGTGGTAGAATGGTTGTTGATCGCTCCGAAGATTGGTATACTTCACTAGCACTCGCTCGAAATCACACATGTACATACATGTCCACACAGCCATTTTCCCTGCCCTCCGTGCGATGTGCAAGAAAGTAACTGCACTTTAAAAGTTTTAGATCGATTTCGACAGGTTTTCCTCACAACAGTCGCGATTCAAATATTTTGAAAGGATTTATTCAAACTGTATTTGTAATTCCCTGGAAATATTATCGTATTTTTTGCTCTGTGATATTTTTGGGGGTAAGTTTGTGATGATTTATCGTGCTTATTGCTGTTGCGTTGTCGATTGAGTTGTGCTGTGCGGGGCGCCAATCAATTGCAGGTAATCTCAAACATTTCTGTTGATCACGCAATTGCCTGATGAGGTGAAATTATTTTTGAATGGGATTATTACCTGTCTGGTCGGGGATTTTTCCTTTTGAGAGGAAAATTTGGCGAAACCAAGGCCCCTTTTTTCGTTCGTCAGTGAATGTTCTTTTGAACATGCGAATGCCCTTTTCATAATATAAATCTTAGATTCTGATACGCGAAACATGTACATGTACATCTCTTCTAACATAAAAAGTTATCCCCACACATGCGTTTGTATATGTGGAGCTATCCATGCAAGAAACTTGTGAGGATAACATTGTCAATAAGGCCTTGAATTTTCCGCGAATGATGAAACAATAATCAAGTCCCCTTCTACATACTATGATGGAAAAACAAGAAATTCATTCATAAACAGAACATTAAAAAACAACTTACATTTAATTTCTCCCGTGTCAAACCATTTTTTTTTTTTTCCATTTCTCTGGCAGGTTTATTCTTGATTTTCAGACCCTAAGTTTAATGTACTTTTTATTCATTCGAAATTTATACCATTATAAATTTACAATTTTTTAATTTTTTTTTCAACATCAATATTATTATTATTATTCAAATATTAAAACTGGTCTTCCAAAATGTCTATTTTTTATTCATATTTATTTATTTATTTATTTATTTATTTATTTATTATTATTATTATTATTTTTTTTTGGGGGGGAGATATCGTGAATAGACTACCGTTTAGGTGTTGTCCATCTTCCCCAGGAAGCGTATCAGGTGTCTTAAATTTGTATATGCAGTGAGTGGGCTATTCCACTGTTACTGAGGAGATAATAATTGCCCGGGTTTAACATTATTTTATGAGTAAAATATGATCAAATGTACCGGTGCTGTAATTTTATAGGAATTTAATATTATAAAAAGAAAAAACATAACAACATTTAGATGTTTTCTAAAGCTGGAATCATGAATGTGTTTCAAGGCTTGTCAAAAATGTGTAGTCCCTATCTGTGCAGTTCCATAGGGGCTGGGGGAGGGCTAGGGGTAGAAACATCGATGGGCTGTTCCATTTTGCACAGGGCTGATTGAGGGTTATAACTTATACAAAATCAATGTCGTATTTAAGAAAGACTCCATATCATTCCCTATCATGCGCAACACATCACAATGACTCATTCATATTTTTTACATCACTCTGTAGACCTACGGTAAAAGCCTAATCTGGGCAGAGAAATGATTGGAACAGAGGCAGGATGGAGGTGCGTAGCACCGACGCTGGCTGCCGAGGCGCGAAGCACCGAGGCAGCTAGTGTAGCTCATAAAGATGTAAATTTTTTGTAAAATACACAGTCCTACATGTAGTGAAAACAAATGAAGCATTTTTTGTATGGTCAGTTTATTCTGAATTATAACATGGACAATTGAATTAAATTTAAACATTGATTTTGACAAACAAGAATATTCTCTGTATACATGAACATGAAGTACATTTTTAGATTGGATTGCTGTACTTTGTCTTGTTATGTGTACAATGTAAGTAAACTTGCCATGTACCTGCCTTGAAAACTTAAAACTCTCCTGGTACAGAAACAATTAATAACTGATATGTTTTTATTTCAGAATCATCCAGACTACAGGTACAGATATTTGGACACTAGAATTCTTTTATACTTAGTGTAATACAAGAGGTATGAAACCCAACTTTGTAACAAATAAACATCTATTATATATCTTCTTTGCACTGCTTTTACACTACTTCATGATTTTACTATTTTTGTTTAGAGATCTCATTTTAGAGCTCAATAATTTCTGTTATCTGCATATTCTACATAGAATCCGCTTTAAATTCTTTCTTGAGAGTGGACACGTGTTAGCGTGTACATTGTTTTTGTTTTTTTTACTAACCTACTTGGACCACCTACATACACTACATGTAACTCACAATAACATGACTGTACAACATGTGCCCATTTACAATAATTAATTGTTACGTAGTGCTGTAAACATGCATGTGCTACATGTACATCTATTTGGAGATTAGAAAGTTATATATTTTCCAAATGTTAGCTCTTTGCTTTATTTCTGATAAATTATCATGGGTCATGGGGTGATTTAGAAATTTGTCTTCTTTTGGCATGTAAGTGCATCTTTTTGTGAAGTGCAATATTTACATTATAGTTTGGTGTATGTTTGTTTGAAAAAGAGGGGAAAAGAAAAATGGGTGAATGGTTTAAATTATTATTATTAATGATTTTATACAACTCATAATTTAATAAACAATTATGCACTCTACATAGTACAATAAAGAAAATAATGACTATGAATGAATGATATGGCCTTAATTCATTAAATCCTGGGGGTGTTTCACAAAGAGTTAAGTAGACTTAAAAATCACACTTAAATCGTTAGTTTTGTGCGTTATATTATGCATCACCTCACTGGATTGACCATGCTCATGGGATGCGAGCCATTGTGAAATCTATCAATTAAATTGCGTGTTTAAAAAATAAGATGCGCGTAGAAGTTAAGTGCGACTTTAAGTCTACTTAACTCTTTGTGAAACACCCCCCAGATCCCACTTTCCTTTTGATGTCTATAATAATTAGAGGCTTTTTGTTGGATAAAGGATGTAGAACTTTACATTTCAGCAGACATCTACATTGTACATTCTATTATTATATGTTTCATTAACAAGTATCATACTTTTTCCTACACTATATACATGTATGTCATTTAATCATTTCATTTTACACATATTAACACAATGATTATTTTATATAGTAATTTACAATATAAGTTACCATTTGGGTTTATGGATAATCATATTATGGTATACAGTAGTTGTTAAAATATACACAGAGCATTGAATTTTTTTTTTTTATTGTGTTTTTAATCATTTCTCCTGATTATCAATATCTATCATTTCTGGGAGTTGTTTCACCAAGTCATTTTTATTAAATTTCGATTGACTTTACGAATGACTAGTACATGTTCTTGGATGCTATACTAATCACACTCTTAATCATTTACATGTAGCACAAGAACTGATCACCAGTCATTCGTAACTTAACGACTTTGTGAAACACCGACCAGTACTCTGTAGATACATGTATGCCATTGTACAAGATATTCACTTTTTTTATTTTTTTTTATTTTGAAGCCAAACTCAAGTAATCGCAGTGAGCAATCATGTACATTCTAAAATATAGTTTAAACAATCTGAACATTGCCTGATAATGAAAACTATAGCTGAAAACCAACTTTAACCAAGTACAATAAAAATTGCCTACACAGATACAACTAGGCCACATACATGTACATAAAAAGTAACATTATTTGTTGCCTGGTCATGATTGATAATACCATGGATGGAAGAAAGTCCTGTACAGTACATCCCAGAAAAAGGTAAATCCAAATTTGAGAGCCTTGTATTAAAAATTCATAAATCATGTCACATTAATTCTTATTTCACAATAAAGAGTAACTCATATTTGCCCAACATTGATAAAATACTTACACCTGTGCTGTCATAGATCACTGAGCTATTAGGCTTTTACTAATTTATGTTATGATTTCCTTGAACTAATTTTAGGCAAAAGCAACCTATGGTTTCCTGGGGGCATTTCATCAAAGGACTTGTCGGACATTTTATCTGACAAATTTGCTCTCAGCAAATCAAATGCAAGCATTTCAGCAGCTTATAACAGTTTGTCGGATAAAACATCCGACAAGTCCTTTCATGAAACGCCCCCCTGATTATCCATTCATTGATTGAGGTAAGCCTGAATCCTGCGTCCATTCACAAGGTACAAAAGTTTACTTGGACTATTTAAATGCATGGATTGCTCCTGCCCGAACTTAGTACCTTTGATGCAGGATTTTAAAGCCCATTTGCTCAATTATCCAACTGAATATATGAGTTACTCTTTAATATGAAATAAAAATAAGTTTATAAATTTTTTATTCGAGGCTCTCAAATTGGGTTTACTTTTTTTTTCTTGGACGCACTGTATAATCATAGATGCTTGAATTGCTTATTTTGACTTGTTACTGACCAATTACTAATCTTTTATCAGATCTAATCATTTAATACTAAAAAGTAATATTTATTTCTTTACAAACATGTTGTGGTCATTTTATTGGATTTTGATAGAATTTATCTTGTGATTTGGAACTACATGTAGCAGATTTTTTAGCAGAAGTAAGGCATATAATCTGAAATCCTTGTTAGTAAAAGTCAAAACAAAGTATTTGTTGCAAAGTTTTTCAGTTGATTTGGACAACATTTTTTCAGTTGAACTACATTGTTTTTATTATTAATTTTTATGTTAATACATATTGAAAAGGGACATGTCAAGGAATATTTTGGAATATAAAGTTCCGGTGCACATATCAAAATGATATGATTATACTATTAGCAATCAGTTTATAGAGAATGTGTTATATGCCTTGGGAAAAGACTACCAAAATAGTAGAGCGTTCACATTTCATTCAATTACTCAGGAGGCGGAAGTCGCTCATTTTGTGACGTCTAATCACACAAGCACGTACATCCTCCATGTAACCCCTCTATACAGCCCATTTGGTACACTCTTTTTCTCTTTTCCTTCCAGCTCACATATGGGTGTGTGGGACCAAGACGAAGACAATTCAACAGAGAATACACGGTTGATGGTAGATACTGAGGAGGAGCATACTCCAAGCGACACAATGTCGGCTGAAGTTCTTGGCCCACCATCAGATGATGCTACGAATGATAGAAGACCTATTCAAGTAGAAGGAACAAATAATCCTAGCTATGGTACAAGTGTCAATGCAGAAGTTGGGAGTACCACTGTTCAAAGACGGGTAAGGATTACAATATTAATTTTGACAATCACTTTCAGCTAATATCACATGATGTAGGCCTAATGCAATCTCATAAAAGTACTAAATTTGTTTTTTCCCTTTTGATTAATTCCAAATATTTTTCTTCTCCCCTTTTCTGGACCTCTACATATTGTGCATATTGACAATATACACTGACTGTGGCAACAACATCAATAAGAAAGCGGAGAAATCAGACATTTTAAACACTTGTACAATAAATTTATACAGTATTAATTTCTGATGTACGTGTACATGCGCTAATTTATTCATTTTGATAGTCCTATATTTGTGCTTTCCCAGTTTATCGATTCATCTATTAAAGTGGTGGCCTTGTGTGCTTTCCACGACATGTAGTTTAAAGCGATTACTACAGTGAGTTCCAAAAGGAATGTGCTATAATATTCCTAATTCCGATACGTACATGTAAGAAAAGAATACCTGTATAATTGTCTAGCCTTAAAGTACTTTTCTGCGAGAGACAGTTTTAACAGCATGTAAATGCCTTAATTATACAACTGTACAGTGTGCATGTTGTCCAGAGACTTGACTATGAATTCTGCAAAGTAAAACAAAAAAGAGAGGGAAAGTGCCCTCTATTACAAACTGCATAAATCATTACAGCAGCGATGCACAAACACCAATTTATGAAGTACAACAACGCAGAAATTGCTGACAGTAGGTGTGTCTAAATCCCCGATATATGCAAAAATATAGACAAACACATTAATTATGTGATTGATGTACTTGGCTTGATAAAAGATACACAAAAACAACCGTACATGTATATGTAGATGAAAAATTCTCTCTTGAGAGGGTCTGGAAAATTCCAAAACACTTGCTTTCCAGAAAGTTGATCAAGCACAATGCTAGGAACCCAGAAGAATAAAAACATGACGGTAATGATAATGACCACTCAGTACTGGTAGTCTTGTGATCGCGTGAATGTTTGCATGGAAACTTGTCTAATGATTGCTTTGTTTTATTAAATATTTGTATTTGTAACAGAGGTACACCTAATATACACCTAATTATTAATGGGGAGAAACCATTGGCTTTGCCAAATATGTTGCAAACTGAACAATAACAAACACCAGTTTAGGATATATATTTTTACTTGAACATATCTAGAACCATTCTTATTCGCTCTATTTAAAAAAAATTTTATCGGGATTAATTGTTTGTACAAAATAGTTGCTGACAGGTCTGTCTAAAGCGGCGATATACAAACAAATATACAAAGATGTTGATAACATTATTAATATATTTGGCTTGATATAGTAAATATAGATAATCTGCTCTGACAGGAGATAGTTGTTCTCTAGACAGCTGGTCAAGCACAATACTAGGGAACCAGAAGAGGAAAAACAGGACACCAATGATGATGACTACTTGAGTAGTTTTGTGGTCAGACTGCTTGTTTTGGAGATTCTTAAATGATTTCTTTTTCTCAGCGCTGACAGGTTTTATGGTACCTGAAGCACTTGTTTCACAGGACCCCATGTCTAGAGGAGATGCTTGTGCTTCCTTCTTGCTCATGCCCTCAGACTCTGCAGTCATGGTAGTATCCAACTTGACACATTGGCACTAACTGATGCGATGGACCCTGTTTTCAAGATATCTTGATTCTTGTCACGGGCTGGAGCTTCAAGACCACCTCCATTTCTCATTTGATTACGAATAATCTGATGGACCCGAATAAACTTGTAGATTAGAAGATATAAAACAGTTATAGTTATTGCAGAAATACAGAACACAATGGCTTGGGACTTGGCGTAGGCATCACGTCCCCATGATACATTGCCATATACACGGCATCCATACCTCCCCTCTGCATATTTTATAGAAGTTGTTATGAAGAAAAATGGGACATGAAGACCAAAGGCAAATAGTATGCATCCTACAGAGATCAAGATGGCTGCCCTTTTACCAAAGCGTCTCTCAAATGGCTTACACACAGCCTGGTAGCGATAAACCAGCTGTCCAGATAGTGAGGAACAGTCCGGCATAGAGCGCAGATCTTCCTCCTATGATCTCAACATAACATGCCCATGGATGTTCATCATGAAAGAATACCATTGGTACTTTCAAGCCATTTATGATACTTGCAAGGAGATCGACAGTGGCAAGAGCAATAAAAGTTATATCTGTAGCATTTTTGATGCCTTGTTTTACAAAGACAATAACAATTGTTATGTTGCCAGGAATACCAACAAGAGCAGCCAAACAACCAACCGCAAGACGTATTATTTCGAATCCACTGAGCATAATGAAATATTATGGCGAAACTTAATTGATGGAATTAATCTTGTTATAACTTAGGAATGAAATTTATATCTAGTAAGTTTGAAGCAATTTCAACACTGTGCACTGATGCTCTAAAGCTGAAAGGAAAGAAATAGTGAGCCACCGTCTTTTTATAACGTTGAAGCTGGGTAGATACATACAGAAACTCAATTGAGATTGAGCAAACATTCCTTTGAATAAACTTGAATACCAAGGAAATAACCTTCAAACTTTTTGATCAATCCTCAAAAAAAAAAAAAAGAAGAGAAATACATGCATGTTAAAATTAAAAAACTTTATCTTCATTTATTTCCAGCTCAGTTTATACAGATAGTATTCCTGCATCATTCAAGCAAAGGCTCCTTTCAGTATTGAATAATAAAATCCATTGGAAAACTCTTTACTTCATGAATATCATTTTACAACTTTTAATCAATATTGAAGGCAGATCATATGAAAGAAATTTTAATTTCCTGGCTTTTAAAGATCATGTGCTTGTATTGTTGACAGTCACACAGTCTCTCCACATTTTCATATAGTGAGGTAACAATCAATATGCCATAATTGATGGGATATTTCGCTTTGACAGAATGATGTCAATAGCTGCAAGAGTTGATAAATTTTATTTTGTTGCAAATTTTGTATATGTATTTTTAGAAAACATATCCATATCAACAATAGTCAGATATCACCTTGTCATTTGTCAATCATTTTACATATCATTTTACATGAAGGACAAATTATGAGGAACATATCTTTGATGCTTTATATAACACAAAGCAGGGGCTGACAGTTTAAGTGGGGGAGGGGGTTATTTTCTTGTCTTTGTAAAGTTCCTGATTTTCGGACGCTATAACTTTTTGTTGAAATAAGATGCAGATATACTATATTACCCAAGGAGTGGTTAGCATATATACAGTTGCATGCAGAATCATTCGATCCCCTAATATATTGAGTACTTGTATTCAAGAAATCTGGGCGTTTCATGAAAGGACTTGTCAGACGTTTTATCCGACAAACTGTTATAAGCTACTGAAATGCTTGCATCTGATTGGCTGAGAGTAAACTTATCGGATAAAATGTCCAACAAGTCCTTGATGAAATGCCCCCTGAAGACCTTTTGATTTTTAAAGAAAAGTATGTGAAGCAGGCATGAAAGCTGAAGGTGTCAAATATTAGTGACAAATCATATTGTGTACTTTGATATTTTAAGACTAAATCAGCATGACAAAAGGATATATTGTTAGCATTTTTTGTACCTTGTTTTACAAAGATGATAATGATTGTTAATGTATGATGCCAGGAATACCAAAGAGCAGCTAACAACAACTACAAAGACAAATTATTTCCATTTCACTGAACATATGAAAAATGTTGGACTAGATTTACTTATTCTGTGAAAAAAAAATCTAATCTCTGTTATTGAAACTTCCTTTGTTGATTCTAGGTATAAGAAGATGATGACATGCAATTCATACTATAAATTGAGATACAGTAATGAAAATATGTGATTAAGCAAAGTACTGGTTAGCTCTTTTAAAACTCTTATCTGGAATATCATCTCAAAGGTCTGTTATATTAAACAATAAGGAATCCATTTGAAAATCTAATATCCAGAATAAGTGATAATGAAACCTAAGCATCTATTTTTAAAAATAGGAATGTCAGTTCCCCACCACAAGCATAGTTATAGAAACAAGTCTCTGTCTTGAGATAAAGTGAAAGCTTAAAAGAACTCATATCCGGAACGTTATCTTGGTCTTACCATATGACACATCAGTTAAAATATATATCTAGAATATAATCTAGAATATGGTTTGAAATTTGAAAGAAACTTATGATATGTATCTCTCTCTAGTTAATAAAAGAACATTTATAATTATTTTGTAGTGATGTTGTGAGGCCTCATTGTCCTGATTTTGACTTTAAACTTCAATACCAATGAGTGATATTAAAAATAAATATAAAAAAAGAATCTTTGTTATATCACTTTTCAAGTCTGGCAGGATTGAAAATTCAAAGAACTGACTTTACATGGGTTGTACATGTAGGTAGATTGTGCTGCATTTTGTCTTTATTTTCTTGTTAATTGATAGAATAAAAAGAAAACTTTGTCAATTACATCCCTAAGATGAGACTGGCAAGAACTACACATATTAACTCTACATCTACTATTAACTGGCCTGAATGATTACCGGTACATCTATTTTTTAGTTCTTGAATGGTTTTTTCTTTCTAATTTTTGGATACAAAAAAAGAAAAAACAAAGAAGTTAGTCTGAGATGCCTTTATAATTTTCAAAAATCAAATTATGAATGTAGATTTGGAGGGTTATAGGTAACCAATGAATTTAAAAGAGTTATTTTCTTTTTTTGTTGCTGAAGCAGTTGGAAATTGATTGGACAAGTAAATAGTTGCTGACAGGTTTGTCTAAAGCACCAGTATGCACAAAAAATAGACAAACACATTAATGATGTGATTGATGTACTTGGCTTATAAAAGATATAGATGAAAAATTCTCTTGAGAGGGTCTGCAAAAATCCAAATCACTTGCTTTTCAGAGAGTTGATCAAGCACAATACTAGGTAACCAGAAGGAAAAATTGACAGTAATAATAATGACACTTGGGTAGTCTTGTGATCTTGTGAATGTTGACGTGGAAGCTTTTTTAATGATTAATTTTGTTTAATATTGTTTGGTTGATGAAGAGCTCCTTGTTTCAGTATGTTTGTGAAGAAGCCTGTGGTCTCTGATTTCTGGTTCCAGTGAGATCTGAAGCTTTGGACAAGGTGATATCTGACCTAGACACAGCAGCACTTTAATGGATGTGGCAATCTCTCTTGTAGCAGGAGCACAGCATTTAATTTTTTTTGCAAATCATCTGATGGCCAGATTGAACTTGTAATAAAAAGGTATAAAACAGTTATAGTTATGGGAGAATACAGAACACAATGACTTGAGACTTGCGTAGACATCACGTCCCCATGATACATTGCCATACATGGCATCCATACTTCTCCATTGCAAGATTTTTGAAGTTGTTATGAAAAAATGGGACATAAGACAAAGCAAATAGTATGCAACGAAGAGATCAAGATGGCAGCACGTTTACCATAGCGTCTCTCATAGCTACACACAGCCTGGCAGATAAACGCTGTCCAGATAGTGACGAACAGTCCAGCATAGAGCGCAGATCTCTCCTATGATCTCAACATAACATGCCGATGGATGTTCATCATGAAAGATATATTGGTACTTTCAAGCCATTTATGATACTTGCAAGGAGATCGACAGTGGCAAGAGCAATAAAATTACATCTGTAGCGTTTTTGATGTCTTGTTTTACAAAGACAATTATAACATTTGTAATGTTGCGCGGATACCAACAAGAGCAGCCAAACAACCAACTGCAGACATTATTTCCATTGCACTGAACTTTATGAATATGGCAAACTGGATTGAGAAATGATCTATCTTAATCTTATTGTAACTGCACATTTTTTATTTGTAAGGTAACCACTGCAAATTGATTGACATTAATATTAAAAAGTCTCTTTGGTTGCCATTAAAAATTCATATCTGGATATTTCTTTGGGGGTCATACTTGTAAGTAATAACAAAATTTGATCCTCAACATTATTATGTACCAGATATTTAAAAAAAATTGATTTCTGTTCGTAAATGTCAATCACATATTTGCCCAGAATTTATTGAATTCTAGAATTCCCCTTGTTTCCTGAGCCAGGTTGAACATCTGAAGACCTAGTTTTGATTACTTGAAAGTATTGTGAAGCAGTCATTAAACGCTGAAGGTGCCGAATATTAGTTGCAATCATATTCGGATATGGTGTAGCTATCCTATAAGCACCGGGCTAGTCGGCAAATTACTGGTCGAGCGAAGGAGACGATGGTGTTTGGGTACTTTTATTTGAAATACATTTAGAAGATGCCTATTCATTTTTGTTTCAATCAAAGTATTTTTATATAAATACCGGTATTTGGATGTATGTTTTGGACCATGTGAATAGTTGCTAACAGGTCTGTCTAAGCGGCGATATGCAAACAAATATACAAAGACATTGATAAATTATTGATATATTTGGCTTGATTATAGTAATATATGAGATAACATGGTTTGACAGAGATAGTTTTCGCCAGAAAGCTGGTCAAGCACAATACTAGGGAACCAGAAGAGAAAAACAGGACAACCAATGATGATAACTAGTTTTGTGGTGAGACATGCTTGTTTGGAGCTTCTTTAAAGATTTTCTTTTCTCAGACGCTTATTGGTTTTAATGGTACCTGAAAGCACTTGTTTCACACGACTCCTGTCTAGAGGAGATGCTTGCGCTTCCTTCTTGCTTATGCCCTCAGACATCTGCAGTCAGGGTAGTATCCAAACTTGACACATTGTGCTAACTGATGCGATGGACCCTGTTTTCAGATATCTTTATTCTTGTCACGGGCTTGGAGCTTCAAGACCACAGCCATTTCTCATTTGATTACGAACAATCTGATGAACCCGAATAAATTTTGTAGATAAACAGCTGCCCAGATAGTGAGGAACAGTCCAGGAATAGAGCGCAGATCTTCCTCCTATGATCTCAACATAACATGCCCATGGATGTTCATCCTGAAGAATACTATTGGTACTTTCAAAGCCATTTATGACACTGCGAGGAGATCGCGGTGCAAGAGCAATAAAAGTTACATCTGTAGCGTTTTGAATACCTTGTTTTTACAAAGACATTACAATTGTTATGTTGCCAGGAATACCACAAGAGCAGCCAAACAACCAACTGCCAGACGAATTATTTCCATCCACTGAACATTATGAAATATGGCAAAACTTGATTGATGAAATCGATCTTATTCAAATAAAATTTATGGAAGGGATTTAATTTTTGTTGTTTAGGAATGAAGGTTATATCTTTAAGTTTGAAGCAATTTGGAACGCTGTGGCACTGGCTGCTCATAAGCTGAAAGGAAAGAAATAATGAACACACCGTCTTCATATAAAGTTGAGCAGGGTACATGTACATGTGGTACATTTACATACAGAAACTTAATCAATATTGAGTAAAGATTTCTTTGACAAAGCTTGAATACCAAAAAGTAGCCTTAAACTTTTGATCAATCCTGAAGAAAGAGAAATATGTTTTTAAAAAATATATTCATTATCTCTTATCGGAATATCACCTGAACTGTGTAAATAATGTAAAACAAAAAAAAAATCAATTTGATAAGATCTATGATAAGGAATAAAAAACTCCTTGCAATATTTAGGAGAGGGAAATTGGAAATCTAATATTCAGTAAGTAAGAATTAAAATCTTAGCATCTATTTATTTTTCAATTGGGAAATAGTCATTTTAACATTGAATTATATAAGATTCAAGTTTTATTCTAATGTGATGAACATCATTCAATAATCTCTAAGATTCAGAATGTCTTGCCATATTTAAGGGGCAAGTCCCTTTGAGCATCAATTTTTTAAAATCATGATTCATCAAAAGCAGTGTAAAAAAAAAAGTTTTAGGCAACATAAGAGCAAAAGGTTTAAAGCTCTCATATCTGCAATAATAGTATACCTAGGTCTGCATTATTGACCATATATGATAATAAATTTGAAGTCTAATATCTGGAATATACATGTAATCTTGAATACAGAATGAGACTTGAAAGAAACGGATTAAAGTCATCAACATCTCTCTAGTTGATTAATAGAAAATACTTGTTGTGGTGATGTAGGCCTGAATGTCTTATTTTCAACTAGAAGTGTCATATCAGATGCATAGAATAAAAAAAATTCCCATGATCTTACTTTTTCTTAAAAAGACAATATCTTAACTTGAATACAACCATGCATGATCAATGGAAAATGAAGTAGACATGGATATTTATAAATGTACAACAAAAGAAAATCATTT
>CALNVZ010000174.1:19587451-19616328 GCA_940671915.1 Paracentrotus lividus
GCAGAGAGAGATGTGCATCAGCAGGCTTTTATATTAAAAGAAAACATCACAAAAATTGTGAAACTATCTTTCCGCGGATTTCCCAAACTATAGTAAAAATTGCAAAAATATCTGTACTCGAAACATTGGCTTATAAACGTTGCAAAGATGAACAACATTACTGACACACATACAGATGGACAACAATAATACATCAGCTTACATGTAGAAGGAGGAGCCATAAAAAAAACTGTTACTTTGTCAATTATTTCCTTATTGTTATGGAGAATTTACTTTTGCAGGGGCCCGGAGTACAAAGGCAAAGAAATAGCCCTCTCCACCACTTTCACCAAGGCTCCCGAGCACCTGTTGCAAGTTTATGCTTGTAAGCATCAGGAAAACTTTATATTTCTACAAAATTGTCCTTAAATTAAAGTAAAATGATTGACAAATGACCGAGTGATATTCAAGTACATGTATTGTTGATATATGTTTGGAAAAAAATAACAAAATGACATCCTTTTATCAACACTTGCAGCTAATGGACATCGTTCTTCAAAGCGAAATAACAACTGTCATTTTGTTATTTTTTTCCAAACATATATCAACAATACATGTACTTGAATATCACTCGGTCATTTGTCAATCATTTTACTTTAATTTAAGGACAAATTTTGTAGAAAATATAATAAAAGTTTTCCTGATGCTTACAAGCATAAACTTGCAACAGGTGCTCGGGAGCCTTGGTGAAAGTGGTGGAGGAGGGCTATTTCTTTGCCTTTGTACTCCGGGCCCCTGCAAAAGTAAATTCTCCATAACAATAAGGAAATAATTGACAAAGTAACAGTTTTTTTATGGCTCCTCCTTCTACATGTAAGCTGATGTATTATTGTTGTCCATCTGTATGTGTGAGTAATGTTTGTTCATCTTTGCAACGCTTTATAAGCCAATGTTTTCGAGTACAGATATTTTTGCAATTTTTAACTATAGTTTGGGAAATCCGCGGAAAGATAGTTTCACAATTTTTGTGATGTTTTCTTTAATATAAAAAGCCTTGTGATGATGTCACCATAGGAAGACAACCTTATTAGATTTTAGAGTATGGGAGACACATGTTTAGGGTCACAGAGGTCAACACTGAACATAATGAAATATGGGAAAACTGGATTGATGAAATTGAATCTTATTTGAAAAAAAAAATTTAAGGAAGGGATTTAATTTTGTTCTTTAGGAATGAAGTTTGAAGCAATTTTGACACTGCTGCTGTAAAGCTGAAAGGAAAGAAATAATGAAGCACCGTCTTCTTTAAAAAAATGCCATTCCAGCATTTGAGGCAGGGTAGATACATGTACATGTCAATATAGTAACTCAATAGATATTGAGCAAACATTCCTTTGAAAAAGCTTGAATACCAAGGAAATAGCCTTCAAAGTTTTGATCAATCCAGAAGGAAAAAAAAAATCAGTTAAAAACTTTCATATCATTTTCATTTTCAGCTAAGTTACAGATGGTTTTCTTTCATCATTCATTTGAAGGACTACTTTCAGTATTGAATTATTAATATCTTGCTTCGTGAGTATCATTTTAGAAGTTTCAATCAATATTGAAGGCAGATCATTTGGAAGAAAGGTTAATTTCCAGGTCTACCATCACACATTATAGATCATCTTCTTCTATTGTTGACAGTCACACAGGCTCTCCACATCTTCATATTTCAGGTTGTAATCGATATGTTATAAATGCTTGGATATTTCGCTTTGAAAGAACGATGTCCATTAGCTGCAAGTGTTGATAAAAGGATGTCATTTTGTTATTTTTCCAAACATAATATCAACAATACATGGTACTTAAATATCACTCGTCATTTTATTCTCATTTACTTTTAATTTAGGACAAATTTTTGTAAGAAAATATAAATTTTTCTCGATAGCTTACAAGCATTAAAACTTACACCAGGTGCTGCTCGGAGCCTTGGTGAAAGTGGGGAGGAGGGCTATTTCCTTGCCTTTGTAACTCGGGCCCTGCAAAAGTTAAATTCCTCCATAAATAAGGAAATAATTGACAAAGTAACAGTTTTTTTTATGGCTTCCTCCATTCTACATGTAAGCTGACTGTATTATTGTTGTCCATCTGTTATGTGCGTCAGTAATTGCTTTGTTCATCTTGCAACCTGCTTTATAAAGCCCATGTTTTTCGAGTAAGACATTTTTGAATTTTTAACCTATAGTTTGGGAAATGAATAGTTTCACAATTTTTGTGATGTTTCTCTTAATATAAAAAGCGTTATGATGTATACATGTATGTATCACCATAGGAAGACAACCTTATTAATTTTAGAGTATGGGAGACACATGTTTAGGGGTCACGAGGTCACTTACAGTATATTGAAATCTCAAAGTTCTTAAGTGAATCCAACTTCCATGCATTGGTTGTGTTTACATTCTAAAAAAAAAAAAAAAGAGAGAGAGAAAATCTTTTTATGCCTCGCCACCGAAGAGGTGTGCCGGAGGCATCATGTTTTTCGGGTTGTCGTCGTTCCGTCCTGAATTGCCGTTTATGCGATACTCTCAAGAACTACTTGAGATATCAACTTCAAACTTGGGGATAGTATGTACCACCTATGGAAGCAATCTGGAGTAGATTTTTGGAGCATGTAAGGTCAAAGGTCAATTTCACGGAGGTAAATAGTGAAATTCTATGTATTGAGTTCGTTATCGTGATATCTCAAGAACCATTCGACAAATGAGCTTCAAAGTTAGGTGTAGTACGTACCGCCATAGGAAGATGATCTGATTAGGTTTTGGAGTATGTAGGTCAAGGTCAAGGTCAGCGGAGGTCAAATAGTTAATTTCTATGTATTGAGTTCGTTATCCACGATATCTCAAGAACCATTTGAGATGAGCTTCAAACTTAGGTGTAGTATGTATTGCCATAGGAAGATGATCTGATTTAGATTATGATTATATAGGTCAAAGGTCAAGGGTCAAGAGGTCAAGATGTCAAAATCCATGCATTAAGTTTTGTATCGCGATATCTCAGGAACCAATTAAGATATAAACTTAAGTTTAAGGGTAGGCTATATTTTTGACCAGAGGAATATGGTCGATTAGGTTTGGGGTCACTAGTTCAAAGGTCAAGGTAAAAATGTCATTCTATGAAGCAAAATGAATAGATGAATGTGCGATATATTTCTGATCTGGCAATGGCAGAGGCATATATTTCGACTGCGCGGGGTCGAGGATTCATCTTGTTTTTTTGTGCTACAATTTAATGTGGCATTCAAAGAGTTAATGTGCCAAACCTGATATGTAAATGTTCTTATAATCCATTATCCATTAACTTCTTATCTTAAATAAACATTACGCCCAAATGCACTATTGACGCAGGCTGTTTATCCGGACCTTCACAATATACACATTTGTATTTTCCACTTGTTGGGCTGAACATTGATTGAGTTTTTGCTGTGCATTCAACTGTAAGATCTTTTGTAAAGTATGCTTTGTAATCTTTCTGGTCATACTGGTGCCTACATGTACTTCAGTTCAATTTTTATTTCCGGTAATGTTTCGCAAGAGGTGAGTGATTGTTGCTGCATTAATAGGGTGCTGCTAATGCACTGAATATCATCACTGCTGTGATTCTGTGTTGAATTTGTAACATAGCTATTTCGTTTTTATAATTATGAAAATACATGTTATATGGAAAACATGATTTGATCAGACATCAAGCTGTAGTACACATACTGTATAAGTGCAAACTAAATAACATCGGATCATTTCTTCAACCAGAAAGAGGAGTCTACAGTGACTGACAAGTGGGGTGTGTCTTTGATAAGTCTCAATCTATCTGTGACAAGCATTATCCCACTCTTAACCTGTTGGGACGAGAGCTGATTTGGCTATAACACACATTTCCCATAGACCTCAGCCCGAATATATTCGGGCTCTGTCCCAACGGGTTAAAGAGGAAGGATTATTTTAGTTGATTAAATTGACTTTGGGCAGTGTGTATACTCGCATGTGATCTCTCCCCCCATATAAAGAGGGTGAAGCTCTTATGGAATCTGTTGCATCCTCTTTTGTACTTAAATAGATAGAGTGTATGTATACCTGTTGTACTGGAACAACATACTCTTTGAATTGATGATGTGAACTACAGTTTGTAGGGTCATTTTTTTAAGTCAGATATTTTACCGAATGTTTACAATTGATATTCAGTTCCAACAATACTGAGACTTGATGTGTTATTTCCATCGACTACATGTAGTAGTTACAATACTATTTTTACTTGGGCAATATTTATGCCTTCTTCAAATATACAATATTGTACATTCAAACATAGGAGTGGACTTTGCACCTGTGTAGGCCTATATAGCTCAGATCCACAAAGAACACCTTTAGTACTTTGCTGTATGGAAGCTTCATTGTTTTATTGTTGTCAAGCAGAATCCATTTTACTGGATTGTTCACCCGGTATTGTTCAGTCGTAGACACTGTATGTGGTGTGATAAATGAGGAAAACATAGTTATACATGTCTACAGTACAGTACAGTACAGTACAGTGCTGGATTTGACAACATAATGATTCATGTGAATTGTTAATATATCATTGCAATCAATTTTGTTATAAAATATTGCTTACAGTGCCATCCTAGGCAAACATCCTGGTACTTCACAATTTGTGATTTGCAGCCATAATGGACCATGAAATGTCTGGACATGTAATAATGCCATATGTTTAGGCGTATGCTGGGCCTATTTAAGAAAAACATATAATTCACAATAGACATGCTGATGAGGCAGTATGAATGATTAGTATTGCATTTTGATCAGATAATTGCTTGTCTGTAATAATCAGGATATGTTGTATGTTTTTATATACCCAGCTGGAAATTTAAACAAGCTCTGTATTTTGTGTTTGCTATTCCTTTTATTTAACAGTAGGATTCACAAATTAATTGTGATGCATCAAATAGACCCAAACTATTGAAATCTGGTGTTAAAGATGCCAGAGATATTTCTGGGACTGATGCCATGTGATTGAGCCTGTTTTGTGAAAACATGATTAAGAGATAACATGGACTAGCTTGAAATATAATCAAATTTCATTGATTTATATGTCCCCTGAAAAAGATACCAACTGAAGTGAAAATAATATCTTAAAGACAATGAGTGATACACAGGATTATAGTGACCATGAGGTTGACGAATGTGCAGTTCTTCTTATAAACCCAGACCGATCTAGGTCTGAAGCATCTTTCCACAGAAACAGACGGAAAGTAAGTACACTTAAATGGATTTTACTACCGTCTGTCAAAAATCCTTTAAACTTGCCATTCAATTTTTGTTCTTGGCAGACTTTATATTCAATGGTTCTAAATGTAGGACAACTACCCCCAGACTACTACTGCTGAAGAACCACCTCATGCCAAAAATCTACACCCTGACCCTATTTTGGAGTGATAGTTGTCCTGGGGGTAATTTTCTTAATTTAAATGAAAGACTGTAGAGACAAAAGATTTAACACTCTACTGGCTGTTAGCAGATAACTTGTACAATTTGACACACTTTATCCCCCCCCCCCACATTACCTGTTGCTTTTAATATTAAAGCATTAATGTTCTGCTAATTAGATATTAAACTCAACGTCTATATTGAAAAGATGCACTTTTTTCTCAAAATGTTACTCTTAACTCCACTTCAAAGTTTCTTCTTTCCAAAAATAGTGTGCTGTAATGAAACTTTCTCCAGCTTTTTAGGAAACCATTAATCAGTGGCACTTCCTATTTTATAAATGAAAGGATTATGATAGCCTTGTAGACATACTCATATTCTTATGAATTAGCCTAAAAGAAGCTATAGTTTACCACAACTATTCATCATAAAAGTGCAGCTATATTAAAGTTGTATCATTGCATACATTGTACATAAAATTAGATTGTCCCTACATTTCTAAATTCCATTTGATATAAGTTTGGCTTATTTCCTTGCCATTCGTAACATGAATGAATGATTTATTTTATAGAAAACAACATGATTTAATTCATGTCCACTGCTTATCATAAATGTAATTGTGACTTTATATTTGAAAAGCACCTATCTTTAAACTTTCCTTGATCCCTCTATTTTCCTCCTATTTTTTTATCATTGATTGAACAGGCCAATGCAGGAAACAGACAGGCCAACCAAGAGCGACAACAGAGGAACAGAAACCCACCTCCGATGGAGGAGGATGGAGAAGAAGAGATGTTGAAATATGGGGCTAAGCATGTCATCATGCTATTTGTGCCTGTCTCCCTCTGTATGTTGGTCGTTGTGGCAACCATTTCCACCGTTTCTTTCTACACAGAGTCTGGCGATGTTTACTTGTGAGTTTTATACAGTTTGTGGATTTTATATTTTATGGAATGCAAATGGAAAAAGATTGCAAAAAAATTACAAAAGTGAAATGAAATGAAAAAGCTACACAATTTGAACTTATAGTTTGGAGGAAAGGTTCCATGTGCAATTGATATACTAATAGAGTGTGTTTTTGTCTGTAAATTACTGATTGCAGCTTAAAATCACTTCACAGAATTGTATACTTTTTCTTGAAGCCTTTGTTATATTAAAGGTTAATTGGACAAAGTGTTTTTCTAATTTTACATGGCACCGACATATGACAAATACTTTGTCACCTCTTAACAATACAAAGTTTATTTTTAGATCTGGAGGCTGCATTGAGTATCCCATGAAGTGGGTTTTGAGCATGAACCAGTGCATTGTCTTTTGTATGTAGGTCTAAGTTTTTATCCTACAAGACAGATAAACCATGATGATCATTCATTAAGGGACTTGAGTATGCTCATATTCTAAAGCTCATTCATTTCGGGTTAATATGTTTTCTGTAAAATTGTTTATTATATGCACCACAAAGTACCCAATATGATGCAGAATATTTTATATTGATAAAATAATATGTAATTTTCATGATGCATGGATTCAAAAGTGGGTAAAACTAAAAAGGGCATCAGTTCATATTGTCTATGAAAGGAGAATTTTTAGCTTTGTATGCATTCAGGAAAACAAAATTTCTGGAAATAATGACAACAGGATACATATATATCTTCCACTGTATTACAAAAGTATCATTTTTGATGAATAGAATCACTGCCTTTCATATAATGTACATTTTTATCGAAGAAGAAGATCTTGCATCAATATGTGATGAATACATAATCAAAATCTGACATGTATAACATATTGTATAGTTCGAAGTTAAGAGAAAATTTCTCTGTCCAATTTGAAATCATACTACTCTTTCATGTTTAGTTCATGATCATTTAGTCCCTATATTTTGTTTAATCTTCCACTCCAGGATCTACACCCCCTTCCATGAGAAGTCTGAGCAGGCTGGAACTAAAGCCTGGAATGCCTTGGCAAATGCCCTTATTATCATTGGTATTGTCCTTGTCATGACAATATTCCTTGTCGTTCTCTACAAATACAGATGCTATAAGGCAAGTCATTGTAGGGACTAAAATAATCAATTTCTTTGTCTTTCATACCAATACATTAACCGACTTTTGTGACTACTTACCTCAAACATTTTTATCAGTTTTTCTTTTTTCATAAGACTTTTTATCAATGGCAATTTCTCGTATCAATGATCTTAATGAAATCTACTCCCAGGTAGTGAAATTTAAATATTTCAGTAGCTTATTCAGTCAGTTAGTGGTTTAAACTTGTTGACAACAGTGTATTTAATTTTTGCTAAGCAGTGTTGCCTAATATGTAGCTAAAACTTCAAAGGCATGAGTTGGGCTTTAGCAATACCCCACTCTACATGTATTTGATGCCATCATGGACATATTCATGCCAGTAACAGATAAAATCAGATAGAATGTTACACTGTTAAAAGAAACAAAGTTTCATCAATTTTGTAAAGCAATAGTTTTGTGAAATTTTATACATATATTAAATTGTTCATCCTAATGAAAATCGGCTACCTGTACATTGTACATTCACAAATTGTATTATATATATATATGCATGCATTTTGATTAGATATCCTTTTTTTTCTTGTATTGCAACAGGTTATCCATGGTTGGTTAGTCTTGTCATCACGTCACTTTCCTTCTTTTGTTTTTCTTGGCACATTCTTTTATTTACAGTGAGTATAACTACCGGTATACATTTACAATTTTTACAACCTTTTTTACAGAATGTTTATGAATTATTCTATTGATCATCTCTGTCTATATTTGTATAATTCTTATAATTAGGATTATGACTGTAAAGCACATAGAGAATAATTTGTTTTATTATGCGCGAGATAAAAATGACTTTATTATTATTATTATTATGATGACAAAGTGAAATGAAATAAGGAATTGGTAGAGAATATGAATTGAAGAGAAGATAATAATAATGATGTGAGCATGTTATGCAATCACAATTTCTTCTGATAAACGCAGCAATATGGCTATGATAGCACGCATGGCTTCAGCACTTGTTGTGTTGTTTGTTGTTGTTGTTTGTTGGTTGTTGTTATTTTTTTGGGGGGGTGGTGGGAAGAGGCCATACAGTACTCTCGGATTTCAAGGAACTTATTCAATCAACTCTGCATGTTAGAGACTATCAGTGGTGTAACATATCACTGTGACATTGTCATCTCGAACAGAGAATTGCTGGTAACCTAAACATCCCAATGGACTACTTCACCATAGCAGTTATCATGTGGAACTTGGGTATGGTAGGGATGGTATGCATTCATTGGAAGGGGCCGTTACGTCTCCAGCAACTCTACCTCATTGTCATCTCAGCTCTAATGGCCCTCATCTTCATCAAATACCTCCCCGAGTGGACTCTCTGACCATTCTGGCAGCTATTGCTGTCTATGGTAAGTTTCTCCTTGTTTATCTGTGCCCTGTAACATACAGACTTATGATCGATAAAAAGTTACGATGATTTTATCTTGGTAGCATAATTTCGAGTGCAGGCACACTCATGGATAAGAATTAGGATATTATGAAGATTAGGGTTTGGGCCAAGCTTAGGATTAAGATGATCAACTTTGGGGCACCCTGTCCATGATGGAGGATACCAAGATGAAATCGATTGTAACTTTTTATCCATCGTAAGTCTTAATTCAACAATAATTGCAACCCTCACACATCATTGCACAAATAGATAGAATAGGACGGGAGATGAGAACAGAAGGGTTTTAGAAATACAAGAATTGATGATTGATATCATTGTACACAACATATTAAAGCTGGTGTATAGTTTCGGGAGAAAGAAAAATTTATTTTGATTCACATTAAGATAAATTATGATAGAGTGAATCAATAACTATAATAAAGCAATTATTAGTACTTGAAATCTCGTTGTATTGTCTTTATTTCATAATATAAGCATAAAAAAAGATAAGTCGGGGACCCGTCTCTGGTTAGCGCTCACGTGGAAAACCAATTTTAGTGATTGGAAGAGGATGGCGTTGGATGTGGACGATGATCAAAATGTACTTGTATCACTCTTAAATTTATCCTTATTATGGGTAATTTATGTTGCAACTGTAAAGACATGCTATATTTTATGACATATTACTGAGTGTTGATATGTTTGTTTCTTCAAATGAAAAGATGTATATGTTTCAAAATTAATTGCTTAGATATGGAATTGGCTTTGACACAACCGAATTAAAAACAAATTATTATGTTCTTACTTAGAACTTAGAAGATATGGATGCCAGGGGTGATGGATATATATTCTAAATGTTTGTTTTTGGTTTTGTTCTCTTTTGTAGATCTGTTTGCTGTGCTATGCCCTAAGGGTCCTCTCAGGATGTTGGTGGAGACTGCACAGGAGAAGAGATGAACAGATTTTCCCTGCACTCATCTATTCATGTAAGTTAATATAGGATATAGTGACTGCATGAGGTGCAATAGTTGTTTTCTAAAGCTCTGAGGGGCGCTTCCATCCAGCTATGACCCGAGGGCTTGCTCGTGGGGTTAGGTCTTGGATGGAAGGCCCCGGAGAGCCTTTAGAAAAACACTATGCCCCGAATATTAAGGCAGTCACTATATATTTTATATACGCGAAGAAAAACTCACCATTTTTAATGCCTCCGCCACCGAAGGTGGTGCGGAAGGCATTATGTTTTTCGGGTTGTCCGTCCGTCGTCCGTCCGTCGTACGTCCGTCCGTCCGTAGTCGTCCGTCGTCGTCCCGTTTCGTTCTCGCGATAACTTAAAGAACCGTTTGACGGATCACTTTCAAACTTGGATCATGTATGCATATGGTAGGGACAATGATCTGATTAGATTTTGAGGGTCCATTAGGTCAAAGGTCAAGGTTCACAGAGGTCATTGTATGCATGAAATGGCTCGTTCTCGCCATAACTTAAAAAGCGCTTTGAACGGGTCACTTCAAACTGTGGGTAATGTTGGTGCCTATGGAGGGGCAATGAACTGATTAGATTTTAGGGTCATGAGGTCAAAGGTCAAGAGTCACAGATGTCATTGTAACAGTGAAAATGGTTTCGTTCTCGCAAATAACTTAAAAACGCTTGTGACGGGTCAACTTCAAAACTTGGGTAATGTGTGGCCTATGGGAGGGGCAATGCTGATTTAGATTTTAGGGTCATGAGGTCAAGGTCAAAAGGTGCACAGATGTCATTGTATAGGCGATGAAAATGGGTTCGTTCTCGCAATACTTAAGAAGCTGAGTGTGACGGGTCAAGCTTCAAACTTGAGTAATGTGTGCATTATGGGGAGGGGGCATATGAACTGGATTAGAGTTTTGGGGTCAAATGTCGAAGAGGTCACAGAGGTCATGTGTATAGCATAAAAAATAGTGTTGTTCTTGGGCGATAACTTAAGAACAGTTTTGATGGATGAACATAACTTGGGCTCATGTGTGCATATGTAGGGACAATGATTATTATATTTTGAGGTCATGAAGTCAATTAAGGTCAAGGGTGCACAGACGTCATTGTATACAGTGAAATGGCACGTTCTTGGCTGTAACTTCTGAACAGTTTTTATGGAGTCAACTTCAAACTTGGGTCATATGGGGAGGAAGAGATGACTGATTAGATTTTGAGTCAGGGACATCAAGGGTCAGCTGGTTATTTAGTGTAAATGACTCGTTTGTGCAATTTCTGAAGGACCTTTGAGCAGATCAAGCTTAAACATGTTTATCCTTTTTATTACATCAGGTAAGCCATCCTTCCTGGAGTTGGGAAATAATTCTTGATGATACAGACTTTAATAGATTTGGGGTCAATATGCTCAAGATGTCATGGGTATAGAGATGGTGTAAAATCTCACAATGTGCATGGCCTTTTTTTTCCCGATGTGGCAGATGACGGAGGCATGCGCTGTCCGACCGGTGCGCGGTCGAGAGATTCATGGCTAGTTTTGCCTAGCACCAGCGTAGACGCTCTGGGCAGGACATTATCGCGCAGCTCCGAATCTTGGCAGTTCGTTCACGAGCTATATTTTTCATGTAGACTTCTCTAAGTTAGGTGATTCTTCCAAAAACAGTCACGGCAAATTCACGATTTGTTAGGTGTTCTTGACTAAGTCTTGCTGGGATGAATTAAATGCATGCAATTGATGCTTCATCCAAAAGTTTGAAAATCGGCGGAACGCTGTCCTGTGCCATTGGTTGGCATTAACCGCTATTCAGGAGCTGGGCATGTTCAAGAGGGGATTTTGACTGGGGGGGGGTCAATTTGACCCCCCTGAGATGCTCGGCCGCGGATAGTCGGCTTGCAGCGAATTTTGCGCGAAGCGGTCGCTGCACATGTAAAGGGGTGTCGGCTGGTATGTTGTTTTTTGAAAAAAAATTTCATGTATTAAATTTATGCAATTTAATTGCATAACTCCTGTATGAATTAGCTGCTTTTTTATGGAAATCGTTAATATTTCATTAATAATTATAGTATGAGCCAAATTTTTTCTAAAAGTTGCTGAGTAGAAAGACAACAGTATTGGAATAGGACAAATTCAGAAACATTTCAATTAAATTCTTTTGTATTCTATTGTTTTTATGAAATTTCGTTATGGTATTCTATTGTTTTTATTTCTTATGTATTCTTTGTTTTTGTAATTTTTTATGGCTTGAGAAATGTATTTTGATCAATATAAGACACTTTAATCATCAAAAGGCTCAGAAGGCAAATTAGTCAGGTGTTCTAAAGAAAGTTTAGAAAAAAGGCGAAGTATTGTTTGTACACAAAGCATGGCAAGAATGACGAGTTTTTCGTTCAGTTTAGGCCTGACATGCGATTACGTACTGTGTGCGTAACGCGAACAACGGAGTATCCAATTGTTTTCGAAGCTTGGTGTGCAAAATTTTTTTGTTGCTCGAGACACTTTGAAAGAAGAAAAAGTCATAAAGCGCCGGGTTGGGCGATTCGCAGCGGTTAGCGCGGCATTTCGCGGGGATTTGGCGTACAGGGGGGTGCAAAATGTGACCCCCCCCCCAGTCTGAATAGGGTTAAATTCACGTAAAAAGGTAAACAGTCCAAATCAACCGCCTTCGAAGTTTCGTACGGCGTCTGAGCTGCGCAATCGTACGTAGCAACCTAATGTTAGCAAAATCAAATTTAAATTGCATTGCGTAATATAGCGGGTGTCTGCGCTCTCGACAAATCAGACGGATCGTTGAAAAATGACTATTAAAGAGGACTATTGAACGATGACTATTAAACGGGCTCAGCCTCACGCTGGCCAGGCGCTGGCTAAAACTATGACCAGATTTTGATTAATCAGTAGGACAGGATTATTCAACATTCTTAAAAACTGGAGTTATTATTATACAATAATAGCAATGACAATCAGGATCTGGTTAAAACTATGTCGCATCGAAGGAAACATCAATAGTTTTGGCGCGAGAGAGAATAGTATCTATGTGTGGTTCCTTGAGTGCGAATGTTTTAACCTGTTCTGAGAATGAGTCATTGGTGATATTTGTTTTATATCGCCTTCCACTATGGCTGTTTAATGTTTTTTAATGAACAAAATTATATATCTTGCTTACCTTTTCTTCTGGATGCCAATAAGTTAACAAGTAACTTAGCAAACGCGCGCGCGTTTTTGTTCGAGGCACCGACGAAACATCTTTGGCGAGCGGCTGAATCGAGTGATTTGATGTCGATTCATCACAACTCCACACCATCAATTTGTGAACAAAAAATTCACGGAATATAGATAGCAGCCACTACTGTAATTGTTTGCTGAGTATTAAACGGCTGTCAGTCGAGTTATGAATCCACATTTCCTCGTCTTGAATACTGGCTTGAAATGCAATCGCGTTACTGTAGCATCAATGCTGGCAACTAGTGGAGGCAGCCAATTTTGTCTGTTTAGCAAAGCAAAAATCAGCTGTTTGGCGGCGCAACCTGGTCAGTGCCGCTCGCGGCGAAAGTTTCCGTGGCATTTTGTGCGCGGCATGCAGTGGAGAGATTCAGGTAAGAAGCATGCAGAGTAGCACGCTTCGGCTGGTTGTGGCGTTGACGGGCAACTGCGTGAATAGGGTTGGGGGGGGGGCCCTCGGAAAAACGTATGGTCCAGTTTCTCCCATAGGGAAAAAATGTAACTATGGGCGTGACGTCATGAAGAAAAAAGACTATTTGCTTGAGAAACCGTTCTTAGTTAAACTATCTTTTTCTCCTATGTGTACACTCTAATGGCAAACAATCTTAGATAAGGGCTATAAAAAACGTTTTATATTTTTATGGCCTTTATGCAAAGTTTATGATATTAATAGTACCATAACTGGAATAGTAGTGTGTCAAACTGTATTCATTACTTTGGAATAGTTCCAGGTAAATATATTGGATGTTACATTCCGTAGATGGCGCATGCGCCTAGTGTGTTTGCAGATTTGAATTTTAATTAGAATGCATCATGTTTCTTGTGTTAATGAGACAGCTATATGGTGTGGTTGGGTTTGGGAATGGCAGATGGTTGACTCTACTCAACCCAAGTCAAAACAGGAACCACCAGTAGATGATACAGCATCGGGTAAGTCATGTCAATTTTTTTTTTTGTAGATTCTAATATCAATTCAAAAATCCATATATCTTCACCATTTTTTATTTTTATTAATTTTTGCCTGCAATATTTTCCAGTTTGTGTAATGGAGTATAGAGGTTTTGAAAGGGTGCTCATCCAAAGATATAGACATCATTATCCTTATGAGATCATTATATTGAAAGTTTTTCAACATTCCCCCTCCTTGATCCAGGTGGTTTAAACTGAGAACCTGATAGGATAATTTTTTGTGATGCACTTTTATCAGTTATTGATTTGAAAGAACAATCTTGAAGATTATATTGTATTTATTTATTCACAGTAAAAAAAAAAAAGTCACAATGGGGTGAAGAGACTGCTTTTCAGCGAGGCTGTGCATGCATAACCTGTGCTACATAAATTAGTATTGTTGATATTATTTATATTTTGTTATAAAAGGTGGTGAAACAGACCTCACTGGAGACCAGGAGGATGGTGGGTTTGATGTTGGGTTCTCAGAGAGGAGAGAGAGGGATCTAGAGAGAAGTGCTAACTCTAGTGTATCATCAGAAGACAGGAGGGCAGCGGTCCGGGCTCTCAGACAGAACAACACTCAGAATAATAGACAGCCTCCGCCAGATGATGAGGACGAGGAAGAGCGTGAGTTCAGATTTCATACTAAATACCATCAAAGATTCAACAGTAATGTCTGTTTATAAGTTGACCTTTCTTTAACACCCGTTTGTAACCCTCATAAAAGGTTTATATCCACTTGGGTCCAGTTCTCTGATTGTGTGATACCATATGGGCTAAACCCATTTGGTCTTCTAAAAATTTGGTCTAATACATACTTGGTCTTATTCTCACTTGGTCTCATTGCCAAAAAGTCTCATAGCATTGCATTTTCATCTAATTCCCAAATGAATGTCTATAACCAGTTTGTTACTGGAATTGACTATGTGGTGTTAGACCAAGTGCACATTATATGAAATGGACATGGAAAGTGAAGTGGCTATTAGATGAACTGCTGGTTGACAAAATGGATTTAGACCATGTGGGATGAGACGAAATGAGCATTAGTCAAATTGGGGTATTAACAAAGTGGCAATTTTCCTCATTAAAGGCTGTTGATTTATTGTTTCTTCAAAAGCCTACTGGACTGATAGAAACACACAGTTTAAATCATGGTCCTATATATATGTAGGTGGTAAACAAGATCAATTAGGTTACACGCAGTTCCTTCCTAGAGTAGGTGAGTCATAAATAGTTTGGTTGTTGGGAGCTGTAACCAGGAAATGGGTATTGATAATTCAAAGGGGAGACAGATCAGGCAAGGGGAATATTAGAATACCATGATGGCAAAAATGATTACATTTATTCTATTGTATGCTGTATAGTTTTGTAGGTAATCTTTATATTACTTTAATGAGGTGAATTAAAAAGGTTTGCATTATATTTTTGGGATTATAATAATTAATGTATTTATAGAATAGGTCACTTAAATGGTTTTGCATTTGAATCAAACAAACAGGGAAGGGGTACATAACACCCATGATAAATTGATTTAATTCAACTTATTTAGTACAGTATTTTGATTAACGGTAATGTTTTTTTGTTTGTTTTTTTGTTTGTTTTTTTAAATCTTTATTATAATTTTTTTTTACTCCTTATTTATGTATCTATATTCCTGAGAACGTACAAGGGTTGTTCATTTATATAAACAAAGATTAATGATAATCTTCATTTAAATCATATACAGCTTGGGAAATAGTTTTTAGACAATTTTCCTACTAAGCTCCCATACGGTTTGGTCTAATAATTATTTCCCAACCTGTAATTGTTCTTTCTCTATATTTTAAAGTTGAAAAGAAGCACTGTTAATAAGTCATTTGTTAACTTTTAACTTGAACATATTTATGTTTGTACTTACAGGTGGTGTGAAGTTGGGTCTTGGAGATTTCATTTTCTACAGTGTGTTGGTAGGGAAAGCATCAGCATCAGGGGACTGGACTACCACCATAGCCTGCTTCGTGGCTATTCTCATTGTAAGTCAATCTAAGTTTTTATGTAAAAATGTTATTTAAGCAAGAAAGTCTCTTTAGTTTTTCAACTTCTTTCTGAGAGAGAAATAAATACATTTCCCTCATACTCATTTACTTTTGTCCTTCCAAAATGCTAGGTAACAACATTTTTTATGATGTCAATGTTCTTCTAAATAAACATTTCCTCAAAGATTTACTGGCATTGAGTAGAGTACCAACATGGGTGAATGCCTTATTAGAGGATTAAGGTTTCCTTTGGACAATGTCACTGTTTTTTGCATTACTAATGAAAAAAAAAATTAGAATCTGACGAAGGAGATTTTAGAATTCAATTCTGAACTGTGGAAGACACAATCAACAACCTTATTAGTGTTGATTATTTGGTTCATTTTGGAAATCTATGTGAAGTTAGTAGCATTAGCTCATGTTTGTTAATTGTCAATGTTTTTTTTATATTCTGTCTCTTCCTTCCTCAGGGACTGTGCTTAACACTCATTCTTCTGGCAATTTTCAAGAAGGCTCTACCCGCTCTGCCCATCTCTATCGCGTTTGGCCTTGTCTTTTACTTCTGCACATCTAACCTTGTGTTTCCATTTACAGATGAACTAGCAAGCAAACAGGTTTACATATGTATAGCAATTCACCAAGAGTTGAATAGTTCTTAACATTTATTATTCCGGTTAACCATGTTTTCAAGTATTAGTGTTTCATTGTGTTCTTGATAATAATCTATTTTAATGAAGGAATTTGGGTTTAGGGAACCAAATTGCAGACATCTCAATGTAGATATTCTGGGTTATCACAAATCATATAAACATCCAAATTCTTCAATTTTGTTAAAACCAGATTTTTTTTTTTTTTTTTTTTTTTTTTTTTTGTTAACGTTCTGGAAGAAAAAAAAATTGCTTTGTCATAGATTATCTTGGCTCTTGATAAGATGAGATTCTTTCATCATTATTCTCTAAAAATTCAGGAACCTTCATTCTCACTAAATATATGGTAAGTTTTTCTTTTTTTTTAGAGTGTGAAGAAAACAAGTAAGATCCCATCGCACATGATTTGATTTAGTTCACAATTCATCTTAAAGCGACAGAGACTATCTACTGAAAATAGAGTAGACAAGCATTTCAATCAGATTATTATCAATTACAAACCATGATGCAATCCTAACTTTAAACTCATTTTGAATATTGATATTTTTATTCAGTTTGTCAATATAAACAATGTTCTTAGCTTTTAAAAGAATTCGCATTGTGTACAGTAAAATTATTTGACTTGGACCAACCTGGACACCAGGGGAGCATTTCATCAAGACTTGTCGGACGTTTTATCCGACAAGCTGTTATAAGCTACTGAAATGCTTGCATCTGATTGAGAGCAAATTTGTCGGATAAAATGTCCAACAAGTCCTTTGATGAAATGCCGCCCAGGGGCCATTTTGTTTATTGAAACGTTATATATCAAAATACAAATGTATGCTTGTTTGTTCATTTTGGCTGGCTTCAGCAACATTTTCTAAAATGCATACACTAATACCAATGACTGATTTTATAAAAAACATACTCTAGATGGCAGTGATATAACAATTTTGTGTTACATTTATTTATTTATTTTGCTTATATTTTGTATAATATGTTAAATGTGTCTTTTCAATTTTTGTTTGTTCTGAGTTTTATAGTAAGTAGACAGTTATGAAATATCATACCCCAGTTTCATTGTGAGCTTTGATGTAACTGGGTTCAATCTGGCCCTGATAATAACTTAATTTCATTAAAAGTAGAACAATCAGAGAAAGGGATCATCAAAAGTTTTAAGAACATGTAGCTTAGTAAGGAATATATTAAACGAAGAACAGTATCTCAACAAGGCAAATGAGTTTGTGATATCATTCCCTCACCATTCTGCTTTTTTTATTTTTCTAAACAGACATTTTCAAATTCTTGCCCATAGAAAGTGATTTAATATTCCCTTTAATTACCAATGTTATGGAGGTTTTCTGTTCCTGTACACTATCATAAACTTAAAAAGGCTGGAACAATAGATTAAGAACTTTTAATCAACAACTATAGTCTTTATATTTATATTTTTAAGTATGTGAAATGCATGGGAAGTACCTGCAATAAGATATGCAAAAATATTAATATAAATACAAGACAGATATTCATTGAATAATAGGACATTAATATAATGATTGATTGATTTGTGTGGCAAAGTGATATTACAAAATGCCAGACCACTTTGCCAAGGTATGTCAATTAACAAAGTGATTTTAAGTGATTGTTTATAAAGATAATCATTTTAGATTTATAACTTTATTGAGGGCCAGAATTTTCTTTTTCTTTCAGAATTAGTTTTTACAGATATCTCATGTTTATAAACATTTTTGTTGGGCAAGTAAAATGTATTAAGAAGACAGAGTGTTTTTGTGCTTGGCTAATCATAGTATAGAGTACTGTATGTGAAGTACTGAATTTAGAAGTATAGCATTTTAGTAGATGCGTGTATATTATTCCCTTTGAAGATAAGATTTGATCGTTTGCTGCAGCTCAATTAGATGGTGACTTGATAAAAATGAAATTTTTGCGAAAAAGTTCATATGTGAAACCACCTTGCGTTTTTTTTTCACATAAAGGATAATAATATCAATATAGGCCTAGGCATACAAGTCTACGAGAGGAAGTAATAGATGTAAATTGAAATTCTGTGTTCATTATGTTTCAAGTTTATTTTCCCATCTCTGATGCAGAATTTGCATATTAAAGTTGCAATAACTAAATAAAATGGCAGCCATCTACCTTATTTGTAACCTCTATATTATTACTTATTACTCAGTAATATGTTTATAGGATATATTTTGGCAAAAGGCTTGTGTGCCTTATTTCCTCTAAATCTTGTATTTTCTCCATATTCCATTATTATTTCATTAGATAAATTATTTCCATTTTTGGGGCGTTTTTTTGTTGTTGGTGTTTTGGTTTGTTTTTTTGTTTTTTGTTTTTTTTTTAACTTTCATTGACTGACCAGTATGATGTTGAGATTAATCATTGATTTTGGAATTCCGTTTGCCATTGATAGTTTTCACTTAAATTGAGAGATTTCAATATGTGGTGTGTTTTGTTAAAATTTATGTTGACTGTTTAAGAGATAGGCTGAATGTTTTGAAAAGTAGGAATTGAACTTAGTGTCAATCAATCAATTTCTCCCCTAAATTATTTTAAACACATGTTTGCTGCAAAAAAGGATAATAATTGTAACAAACTGATTTATCTGATACACTTAATCTGGCTAAGTTGGATGGACTGTTTTGTCTTACAGCCTTAATCCGGTATGTGAAACTTTTATTTTGATCATTTTTGTACACAACTCTGTACAAAATGGCCAAAACATTTTCTCTACATGCCATACAGGCCCCAAAGTGAAATGGAATTCAGGCTAAATTAATATAGAAAATCAAGTAACAAATGAAGTTAACCTATATATGAAGAAATTTTCCACTAAAAATAATTCACCTTACAAATACTTATTATAAAGTTGTTGTGATCACAAGGTACACCATTGAATACCAATCTTTACTAGAGAGATTTTGGCAATGCATTAAATCTACATGTAAAATTTTTCCACACTCAACCCAGGTGAGGTTAATGGGCACCTGGTAGGAAGTAACCTTGGAATGCACTCTACGCTGGTATATACAGGGGCTGTCATGGTCATAGCTGGGTAAAATATCTGAGATTTTTTAAAGCACATCGGAACTTTATCATAATTATAATGTGACAAGTGCTGATATGAGAATAGTGCACTGTATAGTTTCCAAGTAGAAGATAATTAGTTGTTTTGTTGTGTTTACTGATAACTTCACTGATTTGAATGTGTAAAATTATAACAAGTGGTTTACTTTGTAAATCTTTAAAGCGAGTCAAGAATGAATCTATTGCATTTTCTAGCTTCAGGACATAACACCTCATAAGGGAAACCATTTTATACACTTGTAGACATTGTATAAACTATATTGAGATCATGTAGATCATTTTGAGTATTGTTGCAAGCAATTTTTAATGAATAAATGATATTTGATTGTATAGAACTCAATTGAATGTTGTCAACTGTGTTTTCTTTATTACTGATGATTGATTTTGAGTTTTGTTTTGTCTTTGTTTTTGGTTAGACAATGAAAGTACTTGTTCCTACAAATCTACATAAGCACTGAATATGGACTATTACAATCACTGAAATGTATCCCTTTGTGGATCTGGTGAACTAGAAATGTGATTATGATAAATATGCCGTGATAAAAAAAAAAGACTATTGTGGTATTATTAAAAGATCAGGATGATAACTTAATATGAAAAGCTTAGCAATTGTGAGACTGCTAAATAAAAAAATCAGTTGGCTTGTGTGCTTGCCATTGAAAGAAGAAAGCATATGTAAATAAATACACAATTACACCATAATATTAAACAAAATTAAGTAAGAACGTTACCCAGCTTAAATTTCGTACAGGTGCCCCAAAATACTCTTTTATGACCAATGTGTGCAAAAAAAAACAAACAACAACAACAACAACAACAACAACACACAAACAAAAGCAACTCCCATGTAGTGTGGAAACTTGAGTTTGCCAGGAGGGATTAGTTTAAAAACAATGAATTACACAGAATGAGTTTCATTGTTTTCATTATTAACCCTAACTTACCTGGGCTATTTTGTGAGCTTTAAGTCCTGGGGGGGGGCCTTTTAGGCCCCCCCTAAGATCTCGGCCGCGGATCGCGCGATCGCGACGAAAATTCGCATGAAGGTAGAGAATAACATAATCTACGCGGTGCATAGGTAAATTACACTAAATTCATAAATTTTATTTTATATGAATTAATTATGCTAATTTATTCATGAAATCATACTTTTTGCTCCAATTCACTAAATAAAGCTCCTAAAGTTAATTTTTTGTGAAAATATTCTTTATAGCATTCCTAAGAATTGTAAAGGAAAAAAATTCCGGTACCAAAACCAATTTCTTATGTATTTTATTGTTTTTTAAATTTCTTATGTATTTCTTTGTTTTTTGACCTTTTTATTTTCATTGTTTTTTGACACAATTCGTCCATGACATTATTTTGGCCATTAATAGCATAAAATTAAATGACTCTTGTCAATAATATTAAAAATAAGCACTCATTTATGAATTCTAACTGAAAACACATTTTGTATTGACTTTGTACATGAAATCACGTTTTGAGCCATTTTCGGTCTGACGGAAATTTTTGGAAATCGTGGAACGTCGTAACGGTACACCGATTTACGCGGAAATGGTTTTAAAAGATGCGCAAGACTTCAAATAAAAAGTCAGTGAGCGGCGCGATCAAAAAATTTCCACTGCGGATTTATCGCGAAAAATGTCGAGGGGGGGGCCTTAAAGGCCCCCCCCAGGTAAGTTAGGTTAACAAGGATGTAGCCTGCTAGTGTGTACAATGAATGAAGCCCAACTGATTCCATAAATTGATGTAGGCCTAACAAAGGTGTTAAAAGGAATATCATGATGTTCCAAGATTAATGAGTAATAAACAGGACATGTTGATAGATACACACAAAAAATAGGTTTAAAAAATAGTTTAAATCAATCCGGGATTTTTTTAAAAATTTAATTCTGCTAATAATAACCTCTTCAGTTTTGAAGTGATAAAAAAGATCAATCCCAAATGATAAACCATAAAACAGAGTGATACACTTTATTTCTTCAAGTTCACCAAAGCTCCCCTCTGATAATAACAACAGTGTTAAGATATTGATGACATACACACAAAGCCTAGCCGAGCCTAATCAAAAGAATCGATCGCCTTTATATCCGTCTATAATAATGCGTGAAACGTTCATTGTTTGTCTTTGTACCGTGATCCACTCGAGTGCTTCGAGCCAAGGGCCACCATTCAGTTGATTACCATAGTGACTACACGCTATCTGAGGTCGCCCATGGGTCGATTGTGTCCCCTCTGATCTGGTATGCAATGATGTTCTATTGTATGCTTGAAAGAGCAGTCGATACAAGCGCAGTCTACAAAAGTACCCGGTATTTACAGAAAGTCAAAGCAGGAAGGAATTTATAGAGAAACAGCGAAATATTCTTTTTTTAGGCTTTGGATAGTTTACTTTATTTACAGAAGGAAATCATGAAAATTATTAAAATATATAACTAAGGCGTTTTAAACGTTCGTCGGAGGCGGACAAAATATTTGGAAAGTTTTTACACTTCAAAATCTTCAAATCCACCTGTTTCGTGTTGTGAAGAAACTTACTATAAAATTGACGCTGGTTTTGATACCTATAAATTTTGAGATCATGACAGCAGAATTATTTAATTAAGGAGATGCTAACCTAAGATAGATATGACATCCAAGGCAGCGGAGAAATCGTCTGGTGGCCTTCCGAGGCCTTACACCACCAATACATTTCGACAAAAGTTGGAACAATTTGAGGAACTTATTGCCCGTCTTACCCAGCAAGACAGCGAGGCGAGCGCCGAGGAGCGACGGCAGGCAATCAATGGTAGGTTCCGTACTCGATGCTCTGCTCTATTTCAGCTCCAGTTGGGTGCGTGGTGTGTCGTGAAGGGTGTGAAGTATGTCAGATGAGTTGCGCCCTTCTCATGTCGATTATAGTGATTTTTGCATAAAATGTTTCTAAAGTAGGCAACAGTTGATAGGTATATTATATGGTCATCTTTTTATTGCCTTAGCCATTGTGGTCAGAATAGGTTAATTATAAAATCCATTTTTTATCAAACCAGCTTGAGCTCTAATTATTGTGAATTAATCATGTAGGACTATATAATATGATATTCTATTGGTTGATGTATTTTCAATCTTATTTTCCAGTCATTTCAAATTATTTTGTCATTAATAAAATTCCAAATATTGTTCACTAATTCAATCCATTCATTAATTACAATTTTAATAATTTACTTTCAGTTTTTATATTATGTAGTTGTAACAGAACTATGGATGCTAAACAAAAATATAATTTGTTTTTTGTTTTAATCTTCATGTGGCATCTGGAATGCTCCTCCTAATTTCTGTGTATTGTGGAGAGTGATTTTATTTGTTTGGTATTATAATTAGAATATAATCTCCCTGTTCCTGTCTTTTTATGTGTGTCTCAGGAAGTTTTTAAGTTATATATTTGAATGCCCCTTGTGCATCTGTAGAGATGGATTTTGCGCTTCATTAAAGACGTATACTTTTTGTTTACTATTGCAATTTAGAAAACATGTTTAAGGGCTGATTATTGTCAGTTTATGCAATCTTAGTTTCAACTTGTTCACAGTCGTAGGTGAATATGGTTAACTTTGCAGTATGCCCTCAACTTGCAATATATTTTGCCAAACCATCCAGGGTTCTGGTGTCCTTTATTATGGTGACTCCTTATTCTTACAGTTTGATATCATCCACACACATTCTAAATATGTATTATATCCAGATCTAATTAGAAAGACAGTTAGGTGATTCCTGTGTTTTTTCCCTTATAGAAACCATGAATTTTTCCCCCTTCTCAGAAAACCTGAGGTTCGACACGTTCTGTGATTCCATCCAAGCGTTGTTTGGCCCTGACATCAGAAGCAGCGATCTCAAGTCTATCTTCAGAAAAATCAGTAACAATCCAGATGCTAAGGTCGATTGGAGCGAGGTAAATCAATCTTTTCAAGGATCTTATGTTTGTGTGAAGCAATGGTAGCTGGAGGCAATCATGAGATAAGAGGAGAAATGATAAATGGACAATAAAGATTGGAATGCATTCATTGTCCTTAATGAAGACAATTGATATCTAGGACATTTGCACAGGGCAGTGATCATGAGAGATATAGAAAGGGAGAGAAAACAATACAGGGAAAGATAATTTTATAACCAAGACTTTTTGAATATTGTAATTAACCTGTTTGAAAACTATATTTGGTATGCAATTCATTGGAATGAAATATATTGTTTACCCTTGAAATATTGTAACATTCTTAATGCCTGAAAAAAAAAAACAACAATGAAAATTAGTAATTTGGTACGATAAAACATGGAGATACTAAGTTTAGTATCTCCATGGATAAAATAACATTTTAAAGGGAAAACTATTCTACTGCATTTTGATGCAAAATGGGTTAGATGCTTATTTCTGATCTAAATTTTTTAATGCGACAAACACATTTCCCTTTTCTTTATTTCCAGATATTTGGCTACTTCCAGTCTTCGACTGATGAACCTGAGCCAATCTTAAGTGAAGACATCAGTGTCTTTACAGTCTCAAAGAAACAGAGAGTGGGAGAAGCAGCAGGTAAACAATCAACAACACCAATCTTTAAAAATATTAATGTTTAGAAGAATATATGTATGAAATAGGAACCTTTCAGTTATTATTTGATGTGATGGCTGCCATGTCATGAATAAACACATGTAGAACAACGGTTGAAGATGATTTAGTTAAGTGATAAAACAATAAATGGATATGGTATAGTTACAGAATAATCATGGAAAATTGTTAAGTCTTTAAACTAGAATTGAATATGATCAACAAATGTTTATTTTTTTAAAATTTTTGTAGAATAGTTAAAATTGCACATGAAAAGTGTTCTAGGTTTCTTCCACCTTTGTTAATAATTATTTTAAGAACAATAGTATCTACACGTTTATATATGAATGTTGCTTATTTCGTATGGTAATCTGATGGACTAGTATCGGCTGAGAGGAATCAGTAGAAAATATTCATATTGTTATGCAATGTTTTCTAATTGTAATTAGGTGACAAAAAGAGACGAGATGTAATCCATGCTGCGACATGTGTTCCTCAGGTAGATGTGTATTTAGCAGCATCTCAGAAAGGTGTCATATCAGTATGGAATTGTAAGGTAAGCATCATACTGATTCCTAGCTCAAAATGTATAAAATACATGTAGCTTTATCCTGAAATACAATTGATTACTTAGCTTTCTTCACAAAGATTGCTTTGTTATCTTACAAAATTTAATATAATATAAAAGCGCTACATTGTGGATATACATGTATGTACACTTTTAGTTTATCAATCACAATATAAATAACTGCATCTTCTGTTTCACATATATTGTACTTTGTAACCACTATGTTCAACTTGATCTACAGTAAATATACATGTTAATATAATCTATAATTATCATCATGCAGATCATCCAAAGTGACTCAATATTTTATTATGATGCATGTGTACATCCGATTTGTAAAAATAATAACATTTTCTCACTTTTTAATTTCACACAGACACTGAGATTACAAGCATGCTGTGATGTCAATGTAAGTATCAGGATAAATGTATGGACGGCAGTGAAGTGATATTTGATTGAGAGAGGGTGTAAATTGCTTTTGATTAGTCCATTCAGGTGATGTTTGTGATATTGTTAACTAATGTTAATTAATCAATGATGGTAACTTAATTACTTGAAGGTTATACACTTGTTGTACATACATGTACATGTATGCATTTTCAGTTTCACTGTTTGTATGAATTATTTATTATTAAGATTGCCTTTTCATTAGATAACTCATTAAACACATGCAAAGTAATACAAAGTCGAACCAAGTTTTGATGTCACTGTCAATATATTTTTATATATGGCCATGTGTTTTGAACTCGCCACCCAAAAAGGGTGGTTTTGTTACGCTTTTCCAAATTTTGTTTCAGTTAATGTATGACATCTTGGCTAAATATAGGGTATTACCATGAATTGGTGTTATTTGAAAGCTGAATGCAAGCTCTATCAGACCTGTGAATTTGAACGTACTCGCACTTTGAAATCTCGACACGGCACGCGATAGAATACGAATACCCGGTAGGCGAGGGTGGTTGAGGGGGGGGGGGAAGAGGAGGGGGGGGAAGAGTGTACACACAAAGTCTATGGGATTTCGCACCCTCCTGTGCATTCGAAACGTCATAACCATGATAACTCTATGGATATTTTTTTGTTGCTTGTAAGCTTTTAGTACTTATATAGCTTAGAGTCTCATGCATCTTTGACCCACAGTTATAAAATCCAGCCATTTGGTAATGCGCAGTTCCGAAAATCGCCGCGACTGGCGCGCGGTTAAAATGACAATTTCACCATTGACTGTGTATTGTGCATAAAGTATACTCAATACAGTTCCTGTTGTATGTGAAGTGACGTTACATAAATGCAGATAACTCAAAGATTACTTGAGATAGGGGCTGAAACTTTGTGAGCTTTCTTCATCATAAGATAGCCCAGGGTACATGCAAGTTTTTATAAACTTTGACCCCACCTATGGCCGAGATCTTGAGGAGGGGGCAGCCCCTCCTTGGCCTCAGGTTGACCAAAATATTTGGGCCCTTTTACGGTTAAGAATTTTTTTATTAAATGAAGAAACCCCCTACAACTATATATTTTTTGAAAGGAAATTTCAAGAGCAATTCAAATATGGTGAGCAATTACGACCTGGATCAAAGGAGAAAAAATATTGGGGGCTGCAGTAAAAAAAAAATTAGGGCCCCCAAAATTTAATATTTTAAATCAAAATATGTTACTACTTCAACCTACATTGTAGTGGATGGTATTTTTATGCCTCCGCCACCGAAGGTGGTGCCGGAGGCATTATGTTTTCGGTTGTCCGTCCGTCCGTCCCGTTTTCGTTCTCTGCGATACACTTAAGAACCGTTTAGGATCACTTTCAAACTTGGATCATGTATGCATATGGTAGGGACAATGATTGATTAGATTTTAAGGTCATGAGGGTCAAAGGTCAAAGGTCACAGAGTGTCATTGTATGCATGAAAATGGCTCGTTCTCGCCATAACTTAAAAACCGTTTGACGGGTCAACTTCAAACTTGAGTAATGTTGTGCCTATGGGAGGGGCAATGAACTGATTAGATTTTAGGGTCATGAGGTTCAAAGGTCAAGAGGTCACAGATGTCATTGTATACATGAAATGGTTCGTTCTCGCAATTACTTAAGAACTGTGTGACGGTCAACTTCAAACTTGAGTAATGTGTGCATATGGGAGGGGCAATGAACTGATTTGATTTTGGGGTCAAAGGTAAAAGGTCACAGAGGTCATTTACATAAAAATAGTTTGTTCTCGTGATAACTTAAGAACCGTTTGAGGGATAAACTTGAAACTTGGGTCATATGTGCATATATGAGGGTCAATAAACTTATTAGATTTTGGGGTCATGAGGTCAAAGGTCACAGGTCATTGTGTACGTGAAAATGGCTCTCGTTCTTGCGATAACTTAAGAACCGTTTGAGGGATCAACTTCAAACTTGGATCATATTTACATATGGGAAGGACAATGAACTTATCAGATTTTGGGGTCAATGAGGTCAAAGGTCACAGAGGTCACAGATGTCATTGTATACATGAAAATGGCTTGTTCTCGCAATAAACTTAAAACCGTTTGACGGATCAATTCAAACTTGGGTCATATGTGCATATGGGACGGACAATAAACTGATTAGAATTTAGAGTCATGAGGTCAAAGTTCAAAGGCCACAGAGGACATTGTGTACGTGAAAAATGGCTTGTTCTTGCCATAACTTAAAAACAGTTTCATGGATGAAACATCAAACTTGGGTCAGTGTGCATTATTGGTAGGGACAATGAATTTATTATATTTTGAGGTCATAAAGTCAAAGGTCAAGGGTCACAGACGTCATTGTATACATGAAAATGGCACGTTTCTTCTGTAACTTCTGAACCGTTTTATGGATCAACTTCAAACTTGGGTCATGTGGAGGAAAGATGAACTGATTAGATTTTTGAGGTCAGGACATCAAAGGTACTTGGTTATTCATGTAAATGACTCGTTTGTGCAATTTCTGAGGACCTTTGACAGATCAACTTAAACATGTTTATCCTTTTTATTACATCAGTAGCCATCCTTCCTGAGTTGGAAATAATTCTGATGATGCACTTTAATAGATTTGGGTGTCATATCTCAAGATGTCATGGTATAAATGGATGAAATACTCAACATGCGCATGCCCTTTTTTCGGATGTGGCAATACGGAGGCATGCCTTCCGACGTGCGCGGTCGAAAGATTTCTAGTTGAATCTACAGGACATTTCCTTTCAGAAAATGTATACTTTTGTAGGGTTAGAGTTAATACTCAAAAGTTATGACACTTGATCGTGACGGTGCATGATTTTAGATTTAGGTGGTGTAACACAAAGGGTGCCAGTTCAATACGCATGGCCATATCACCTATAGGTGATACTCATACTTAAATATACATTAAAAAAAAAAATTAATTATTGCAGAATTTTTTAAAATACATATAATATGTAAAGCTTCATGAATTCTACATTGATTACATCACCAATTAGTGCTGCTTATGATCTTTATGAAAAGGTCAAGGAACTAATAACCCCTTGTCACAAATTGACAAAGGGTCTGTAGAATTAAGTAAAATCATGCAAGTTGATAGGCTTCAGGAAAAGAAATGTAATTGTCAGTTTGTGAGGTAGGGTAGATTAATTGGAATCTCTGGAAAGTACTCAATGGGTTAAGTTAAGGCTTATATTGAAAGCACATGATGTATCTGTCTTTCAAGATGTACCCCTAAATGTAATAACAATGGTATTGTTCCACATTCTGCTTGAGAAATTTAAATATTTAAAATCACTATTCAGCCTAAATAGAGCAGAGAGAGAGCAAGCCTCTCTACCTTTTGTTGATGTTGTAATCTCCACTGTAATAATGAGTACTCCCATTGGTAGCAACAATACAAATGTAGCTCAACTAAAAGTTCTATTTGAGAAATGCTTGGGCAAAATTTTTTCAAAAGCTACATTTGACGGAGCTGTAGACATGAATTACTTTCTTGCTTGCTT